>MU390281.1:0-239578 GCA_022578715.1 Nemania sp. FL0916
TTTTATAACCGGGTCGGTTAATAATAATAATATAATAATAAAATTTTAAATAATAATATATTATATTTTATTAAATATTTATATTAGTTATAAAAGTTTATAAAGTTTATATCGAATAATTTTAACTTTATTATAAATATTATAAACGTTTATTATTTTTTTTACAATTTTTTACAATTTAAAAAAATCGTATTTTTTTTATAAACGTTTAATTATTTTAGTTATTTTTTAATATTTATATAGAAAATGTTCGTAAAACTTTTTAATAAACCTTTTTCGTAAAATCTCGAGTAAGTAGATCTTTTTTTTATAAACTAGTTTATTTGTATTTAACTTTTTCTACTTACGTAATTTCGTTAGTTTTTAAAGGTTATAAGCTTATTACAACTATTATAGTTGGGTTTCTAAAAGATTTTTAAAAATAACCCGTATACGTAAACTTTTATTTTTTTAAAAATACAATATTTAAATACCTCGTTTAAAAATTTTAAATCTTTTTTATTTTTATCGATTAAAAATGTTTATTTAAATATTGTTTTTTTTTTAATATAATATATTTTAAAATTAAATTTTACGAAAAAAATCAACTAGTTTTTATACTGTTTGTTAAAATTTTTTATAATTATAAATGTAATTAGATTTTTATAATCGGAATAAATCTTAAATAGTTCTATTGTTCTTTTTATAAAAGGTTTTTATTTTTTTAATATTTTAATAATAACTAGTAGTTCTTTATTATAAACTGGATATTTTAGTTCGGCGTTTTATAACGTTTTTAAATAGTAGGCTATTAAGTGCTATTTTTTATTATCTTTTAGTTATTCGAGTACTCCGGTAATTATACCGTTTAAAACGTCCGTTTTTAGTTTTTTTTTTTTTATTAAGTTTAGTAATCGTATTATTAGGTCGGAAATAACCTTTGTTTTTAATATTTCGAATACTTTTTTTGCTTTTTTTAAAATAAAGAACGTTTTTTTTTTCGTATTTTTTAATAATATATTTCGTAAAAAGTTTTACCGGTGTTCCGAAATTTATAATTAAAGTTCGTACGTAGTTTAAAAATCCTAATATTTATCGGATATTTATAACTATATATAAGTCCGGTATTTTCTAATTACGTATTATTTTAATTTTTGATTTTTATATTTGAATTTTTCCGGGGGTAATAGTAAATTTTAAAAAATTAATTTTTTAAATATATTATACGCATTTTTTTACGTTTAATCGTAGTTTTATTTATTAAAACTTTTTTAAAACTATTATTATATATTTTTTATATTTTTTTAAAATTTTCGAATAAATAAAAATATCGTTAAAATAAACAAATATAAATTTATTTAAAAACTTTCGGAATATTATTATTATTATATGTTAAAAAGTTACCGAAATATTACGTAATTTTTAAAACATAACTATATATTTATATAGTTTATAAATTGTTTGTATAATAGTTTTTTATTTTTTTTTTTATTATTTTAATAGTATAATATTTGTTAAATATATCGAATATAATAAATTATCGGGTTTAATTAATATTTTTTTTTATCGTAATAAAAAAAGTTAAAAAATATCCGTCCGGGATTATAATTGCGTTTAGTAAATAATAGTTTATTATTATTTATTATATTAGGTTTTTTTTTTCGTTTTAAGTTTGTTTTCCGTTTTTTATTTTTAATATTAGTAAGACTGGGTAATTGTATAATAATTCCGACTCGTGTATAAACCCTCGTTTTAAATTCTTTTATATATAGTTTTATAAAGTTTTAGATTTTTTAAAACTTATATAATAAATTTAGTACAACCTGGGTTCGTATTTTTTTTTTAATAAGATTTGGTAATTTTAAAATCCGTATTTAAATAATTTATTTTTTTCCGGTATTTTAAACAAGTTTTTATATTATAAATATTCTTTTAATATTTTAATTTTTTTTATTGTTTTTTATATTTCGTTAATATTTTTAATATTTTAAATTATTGTTTTATTTTTTTATTAAATTATCGGGTTATTAATTTTTAATTATTTTATTTTAAAAATAACGTCGTAATTAAAAATATTTACAATATCGAATATAATTTATTTTTTATATTTTTATATCGATATATCGAATGATTTAGTTTTTTTAAACACGCGATTATTATCGTAATTTGATTTATTTTTATTAAATATTATAATTTTGTACGATTTATTTTTATATTTTTAAAATATGCGATCTTTTTTAATAACTCGGGGTAATATAAAATCGACTTCGGATTTTAAATTTATTAATATCCGATATTTTTTTTTATTATATTTTATTTCGATTTTTATTTATTTTTATAAACTATACCGCATTTTTCGTAAAGTTTTTATATTTTCGGTCTTTTGTTGTTTTAATAACAAGAACCGCTTTCGTTTTTTAGTTTCGTATTTTATAAAACTATTTTTTAAACTTTTATTTTTATTATCGTATATTTAGAATATTTATTATTTATATATTCGTATTATTATTTAATTTAATAGTTATATTGTTATTATATAGTTTTTTTTAGTCGTAATAATTTTAACGTTGTTCGAAGTATTAGTAAAACAGGGGTTTTTTATTTTATAAATAGTAGTCCAAAGTTGAAGTACAAGTTATACTCGTTAGTCTTGTTATTATAAATATATTTTTTAATTATAACCGATTTATTTATAAAAATGTACGGATGTTTTTTATAAACACGGGGTATTTTGTCGTATAATTAAGTTTTATTATATAAATAGTTATATAGTTCGTATTTTTTAATTTCGTAATTTTTCTCAAGTTTTAGTTTAAATTATGTTTTATATAGTTTATAAATAACAAAAATATAACATATATACTTTATACTAACTATTTTTTTATTTTTATTAATATTAAAATAAATTTTGTAAATTTTAAATAATACGGTATAAAATAGTTCTTCGTTATAATTATATAGATTTTTTTTTTTATTTATATTTTTTTAATTAAAAGATTTCTAACTAGTATATTTTTTAACTTGTTAATATTATTTGTAATAATAAAATCGTTTATAAAATATTTAATATATTTTTTTATATAAAGTCCGGGTTGTTTTTTTTTTAAAATTTTTATTATATAGTTTATAATTTTTAAGTCGAATATAATAGTAATATTTTTAATCGATCTATTTTATTAATTTTTTTAATTTAAAGTAATATTTATAAACTTTTCCGTTTAAATCGTTATAATTAAAACATTTTTTTTTATTTAAAATAAAACTATTTTTTTATATTATTATATATATAATAACCGTATATTTTAACTCCGATTTTAAATTATATTTATAAATCTCGGTATTGTTTTAAACGTTTTAAATTTTTTAATCGTTTTTATTGTTATCGTAAATCTTTATAACTCGGGTTTTTTAAATTTTTTACGCCTTTTTTTAAAAAACTCCTTTTTATTAATACTAAGTTGTTTTTTTTTACAAATTTGGATATTAATATTTATAATATTTTTTTTTTTATATTAAAAACATTCTACGTTAAATATATTTTTTAATATTTATTTTTATACCGCGTTTATTTTTAATAATTTTTTCCCCGGGTTTTTTTATTTTATTTAAATTTTTTAAGTTTTATACCTAGTTTTCGTAATATTCGTTTGTTTTTTGTTTATATATTTATTAAATAATCGTTTATCCGTTATAATTACGTTTTTTACGTATTTATTAAACGTTATTAATTTATTATTTTAATATATTTCGTTTTATATTTAAGTTTTTAGTTTATTAAAAAATGGGGTAAATAGTATTACCTCGGGCAGTTTTAAAATAGCTACTAATCTTTTGAACTTTATTATATAAACTACGGTATTTTTAGTTTATTTTAACCGATGTAGTAATTTTTTAATATATTCTGTTTTTTTTTTGTTACTAAACAGGTTTTTTATATAATTCTCGAATCCGGAATATATTGCGAAAATTCTTTTAGTTTTTAATTTTCGTTCGTTTTTTATATTTTTTAAATAGTTTTTTAAAATTAGCTCAAATTATTTTAATACTGTTTTTATTAAAAATTACGCCGTTATTATAATCTTTTTAACGTTTATATTAATAATATTAATATATTAGCTTATATATAGACGTGTTTAAATAAAAAACGATTTAATATTTATAACTCCGTTATAAATTTTAAGAAATGTGGGTTTAAATTTTTTAATATTTATTATGTTTATATTAAACGCTCGTATTATTAATAATGTTTGTTTTAGTTATTTGCCTATTGATCTGGATAAAACTGTTATATTTTATTATAGTAGTACTGGTTTTTTAATTATTTAAATGCTATAGTTCTAGGTCGATTTTTCGTAAGTTTGTGTACTAAAATCGATAAAAGGTTCTTTTTTTTTTTTAAATTTTTTTTGTTTAAGTTTTTATCGTTAAAATCGTCGTTAAAATCGTTATTATTTAAGTTTTTTAGAGCTTTTTTTATAAGCTCGTTGTCTAAAGGTAATTGTTGTTTTATTTAAGGTTTAAAAATTGAAAATATAATGTTTAAATCCGTTATTATAATCGTATTTTTAACTTGTTTTTGTGATTATTTTATAATAAGAGCACTTATTGTTGTTTATTTTTTTATTTCCTGTTTTCTAATCTTAGGTTTTATAACTTGTAAGTGAGTTTTTTAAAGCATCCGTTTGTTAGTTTTTCGTAACTAGGGTATTTTTTAAATATACTTTTTAAAATCTTTTTTTTTATAATTTTTTATTACTTAGGACTTTTTTATACCGATATTTGTTTATTTATATTAAATTTTATTAATTAAAAAACTATTAAAGTATAACGGACCTTTTATATAATAATATAAAAATACGTACAAGGTTTTAATTTATAAATAATAATAAAAACTTAGTAAATATCCGTTAAAAAATTTTTAAAATACTTTCTGTTATTTTACAATAAAGGCAATTGATTCTAGGTAAAAAATGTATTATTTAATAAAAAAGTAAATTAATAATTAAAGAACAAAAACGAGTAACTAAATACAAAAAGAATTATAAAACTATATAGAATTTTTTAATAACCGTAAATTATAAATATTTTCTTATAATCTTAGATCAATTAAAATCTTTCTTTTTTTGTAATCTTAGATCAATTAAAATCTTTTTTTTTATATAATTTCAGATTAATTAAAATCTGCTTCCGGGGTTTAGCCGGGCTGTTTAAATAATGTTAAATTATCCTTGTTACATTGTAACATTACGTTTTTTTTATAATTATTATTAAAATAATTAAAAAAAACGTTATTTATTATAAATTATATAATAATTTCGATTTTTTATAAATCGATAAAATTATAGTTTTATAAAATGTTTTTTAATTTTTTTATATTAACGTATTATAATTAAAACTAATAAATAATTAATACGTCCGAATTAAAAATTAAAAATAAATTAAATTAAAAAAACGTTTAATAATTAATAAAAACTTTTTATAATTTCGTCGAAATTATTTAAACTATATTAAAAAATACGTAAAAACGGGAATTAAAAAAAATTAATTATTATTATTAAAAATTAAATTTTAATATAAATAATAAAATATTTATTATAAAAAAAACAGTTTTAATTAATAAATCGTTTTTTAAATAAGTTAAATTATTTTTTTATATATTAATATTTCGAAATTATCGAAAAAACAAGTTTAATTTTTTTTTAATTTAAAATTTTTTTAAATTAAAAATTAACTAATTTATATTATACGGACCGGTTATAATTATATTTTAATAATTTATTATTAAATTAAAAAATAAAACAATTTAAAAAAAATTATAATTTCCGAAAAAAATTAAAAATAAAAAATCGAAAAAATTAAAATTTTTAAACTATATTATAAAAAAACGTTATAATATTAAATAAATTAAAAAAGTTAAAATTTTAATAATTAATAATATTTTATAAATAATTTTAAAAAAAATTTAAAAATTTTTTAAAAATTTTATAAAAATAATTTTTCGTTAATAAAATTATTAAAACGATTAAAAATATAATTTAAAACAGTTAAAAAAATAAATTTAAAAAAAATTATTTAAATAACGATTTAATAAAACTATAAAAAACAAAAAAAAAATTACGGAAATTTAAATAAAAAAAAACATAAAAAACTTTATTTTATATATAATTAATATTATAAAAACCCGGGCCGATTTTTTTTTTTAATTAATAAATAATTAATACGTTATATAACGATTATTATAAAAAAATACTTATAAAATATAAATAAGCTTTAATAAAAGTTAAAATTAATTTATATTTAAAATAAAATATTAAATAAATTAAAACAATATAATAATAAAAGATTAAATTATTAAAAAGTTTCTTTTAATAATTAAATTTTAAAAACTAATTAAAGTTTAAATTAAATAACGAAAAAAAAATAACTAGTTATATAAAAAATCAGTATAAATTATATAAATATTTTTTTCGTTTTTTTAAATAAATAAAGTTTTAATTATTTTTTAAAACGTAAACCTTAAATTATTAATTTATTAATAATTAAATAATCCCGACTAAAGATTATTTCTTATAAATAATTTTAATTCCGGATCATTTTTAATACCGTGATTTTAAATCACGTGTTTATACACTTTTTTATATATATATTCGTTTATTTTATTATTTATTCGATTTTTTTAACCGTTATACCCCGCGTTAAGCCTGTTTAATAAGTCTTTTTTTTATTAATTTATAACACGTTAAAAGTTTAATTTTTATTATATATTATTTTATTGTTTTTTTTTAAAAAAATAATTATAACAAATAATTATTTTAATAATTTAATATATTAATTATATTTAAATTTAATTAACTTATAAAATTAATTAACTTTTCGATTAATTTTTCGATTAAAATTATATAATAATACGTAATTTAATAATTATAACTTTATTAATTAATTAACGTACGTATAATTATTTTATATATAATATATATAAACTTATAAATAAACTTTTTTTATTTTTTAATTATAAATTTAATATAATAAATTAATTAATATAATAATTTTAATTTTAATTATAAATTTAATTATAAATTTAATATAATAAATTAATTAATATAATAATTTTAATTTTAATAAAAAATTTAATCGTAATAATAATTTAATAAAATTCCGAACGTTAAAATTAAATATAAAATATATTTTAAATTATTTAAATATTCGAATAATATTTTTTATTATAATTCGGGTTATAAAAAAAACGGGGAAAAAATAAATTTAAAATTATTTAAATTAAAAGTTTTAAAATATAAAAAAGTATTTTATATACGTTTAATTAAAAAAAAGTTTTTTAATTAAATTATTCGGATTATCGGGTTAATTTTAAAACGAATCCGGGTTAAAAATAACCCGTTTACGTTAATTAATACCGAAATCGGGTTAAAAAAACCGTAATACGTTTTTAATATAAATAATAATTTTTAATTTTTATATTTTAAATAATTTAGTTTTTTATAAGTTTTAAAATACCGGCAGTATATATATTTTTTTCAATATATATTTAAACCGGATTTTTTTTCGTAATTAAAATCGTTTTACTAGTTATATATTTAATTTATTAAGTTAAATTTATTTTATTTCGAATTATTAAAAAGGTTTAAACGCGGGGCGGATTTATTATTAAATTTTAAAATCGTTAAATTTAAATAATTATATTTTTATTTTCGGTTTTATTCCGATTATAAAACTATTAAATAAAAAGTTATTAAATAATATTTTATTTATATTATTATATATAAAATAATTAGTTTTAATTCGTAATATATATTTAATATATATATTATACGCGCGAAATCGTTTATTATTAATATTACGTATATTTAATTTTTAAACAATTAATAATAAATCGTTATAAATATAAAAAAATAATAAATTTAAATTTTAATATTTAATTTATAAGATTTAAAATAAAATAAAATAATACGTATAATAATATTACTTATTATATTTATATATAAAACTATAATAGTTTAAAAAATATTATATATTTTAATTTTTAATTTAATTAAGTTTATTAATTCGAATTTATTTTATTATATTACCGCGATTTATTTTTAATCGATTTTAAAAAACAAAATAATTATTTTTTAAATAATAAAAAATAACTTATAAAATTTATCGAATTCGTAATTTTAATTTAAACCGTAAAAACGTCCCGTAAACGAAATTATTAATATATCGAGTTAAATACGTTGATATTTTTTTTTTTTTCGAAACGTAAAACTCGGAAAACGCGTTCGTGTTATATAATTTTTTCGTTCGTAAATAAAACGTTGTTTATTATATTCGTTTTTAACCGTTTTTTTACTAATTAACTCGAATTTTTATTAATATTATTATTAATTAAAATCGAAATTAAAAAACTTTATATCGAGTTAAAAATCGGAATTTAATTATTTATTAATAATTAATTCGAAAAATTAAAAATATTTATTAAAAACAAGTTTATAAAAAAGTTTTTTTAACTCGGTTTTAAAACGTTATAATATAATAATTTAACTTTTTAATAAAAATAAATAATTTATAAGATTTTTAATTTAATAAATAAATCGCGTAAATAAATAAAATTTATTATAATTAAAATTTTTCGTTATATTCAAGTTATATTTTATTTAATTATATAATATTATAAAAAAAAGTTATATAATAAGTTTTTATAACTTTATAAAATTATTTATATATTATTAAGAGTTCTTTTTAATATGAATACTTAACGATTTTATTAGAGAAGCTGCTTGATAAGCCCGGCGCTTAGTAACGCCGGCGCGATTCAAGTATGAGCACACCTAGTGCAGGGTACTTAGATAACAAAGAAGCCCTGCAGCTTTAACAATCAGCCGGTTGGTTAGCTCAGTTGGTTAGAGCGTCGTACTAATACAGTTCTGCTGTATCAAGTAATGCGAAGGTCATGAGTTCGACCCTCATACTGACCATTTGTAAACTTTTTTGCTTTTACAGCTTCTATTTTGTTTCAAAGTGATCTATCCTTTTTATGACTGCAGTAGCTATAACTTGAAACGGTCTGCGTTATTGCACTTCCCCTATGCTTGAAACACAAGCAGTGAGCCATTATTTTTGCGGTCAATATGACCTGAATACCTACTTACCCTACATCTTAGTCCGGATCCCGTCTTCGGAGTAGGGGAAGGACCTATAATCCAACACCAGATGGTCAAGTCCGGTAGGTAGGTTTCACTACTGCGTAAGTACGGAGTACATAGCACTCATCTCGCACGCCATATCACGATTGGCAACAACCACCACTACCGGTTGCACCAACCTGCCCAAAAGAGCTGTGGAAATAACCAAGGTGGCAGCTTGGTTATTCCTAGTGGTTTATATACGGGATTCCAGGTGCTGGACCCATGGGCTACACCACCTGTTCAGTGTTGGGCCAGGACCCCGCCAATCCCGTGACTCGCCACGCCAGTGGGGACCGGCATCTGAGCCTTGCCTCCTTTACACTAGCCCAGGTGGAGCATATCCGTTTTCGGTAAAACTAAGTGGATACCCCCACCAGAGGTGTGATACTGGTAGCACAACGTCAACTCCATCATCATCATCACCAATTATCTCTGCATCGGTCAGCTGTCAGTTTAATACGGCCCACCCGCGACAAATAATTTCAGCATGGATGCCACTTATAGTTCTAGCTACATAGATGGAATGATTTCCTGTGGCTAGAATTACTGAGTGTCAAGAAAGACCCTATACGTACAAGCTTTCTTATAGGAAAGCGCGAAGACCTGTGGTCCTGTATTATCAACCCCATCGAATGGTTGAAGTATACGGGGTCCAAGGCCTGTACTACATTTCACAACACTTCTTTTTAGTATGATCACTCAAATATATAGTTCTGTGCGAGGAGAAATCATAAGTCAATGCGCGAATCCATTGATACCTAGGTGAATCATCTAGGAAGAATAGACAGAATAGACAGTGTGTTTAGGTAGTTTCTATCTATCGTACACGCCTTGGCAAATCATTCATCCAGACGATTCAGTACCCATTTTCATGTCCTCGTTTCCGACTGTACAACATGGGCGTATATTCGATTTCGACGTCCATTCTAGCCCATGAGTGGTACTCCGTGAGCTTTGTCCCGAGCTACCTCGTCCAGATATTCGCGCAATTCGGCGCTTCCCCGTCCGACCATACCTCCTGGCTCCAAGGAAATCACTTCGATGGCAGCTCTGACCTTTCCCCGGAAGTTGACATGCCACTCGTACCCGGTATACGTTGTGCGCTCGAGGAGATCGTGCTTCTCAGACCTGGTCAGGCTGCAGACCTGCACTGGTTCCGGTACGTGGTTCTCGGTAATGTATGTCTTTGACGCGGCCGTGGTTGTGGTCAACAGCTCCGGCACATGAGCCAATCCGATTAATCTTTGCAAGTCCGCGGGGGTGGAAAGAGGCGATCCCGCCCTGATGATGATCGGGAAACCGGGGTCGGGCGTGCACAGACCGGCGTTATGGGCACGTCGTGCATCTTCCCAGGCTTTGGCGGACCATGGGGATTGATATGTCGGCTGCTCTTCGGTCTGTGCTTGACCAGCCTCCGTTTCTCGGTTGTCCGACATGCTCAGAAGACAGCTGCGTGGAAAAATGGGTGGGAGAATGGTCACAACTCTGGTATCCTCAACGATAGGAATAAGCTCGGTATTGGGCCTGTTGCTGGATGGTGGTAGTGTTTAGCTGTTTTGTGTTGCAAGGCGGAGTCAGCGGCACAACCGAATCTGGGGAAGTGCGAGGCTAAAGATGTTGATGAGGCAGCGCCTACCTTTAAGTAGCCTACCTAGGTACTTCCGTGGATCTTTTAATCGGCGTCGCGTCTGTGTAACGTCGTATGTACCTAGGTATTAATACACATATCACTGTAATTACCTTGTGTACATGCATACATATATGTAGGTATGTATGTAGGTAGGTAATAGGTATGTAGTTGTTTGGTGGGGTGTTTCCAAGTTCCGTATTAAGTTTGGTATTGATACAGCAAGCACTACTTAGGTATTAGCAATTGTTGTCAGGCGTCCAACTCATAATTACCCTATGTAGCTATTAACAGAAGACCAGCTTGGCTTGAATTTAACAAATAGTCGAAGTTATCGGTAGCTCCCTGGCAAGAACGACATAGCACATGATATATAACACACCCCTAAATAGATGATTCCCATGATTATGTTACGGTAGTAAAATCGGCTGCGGGTGGGAATTAGAAAAGGGCAAGTTGCAAGCAGGCTTGCTAAGATGATTGCAAATTAGCGATCTCAAATAATGGCATGGCACAAACCCTCGTTCTAATCCCCGGACAACTAAAAAAGACACCCAGTCCCCCTCGCTCACAGCCGCAACTGTCTTCACTTCACCTACCTTCACGTGTGAAGTGATATTTTCCAGGATGGCACCAACGGTACCCTCTCGTTTATCTTTGGAATGGAGATGAAAATGCTCGTCATGCCAAATGCCGAATTTATGCCAACCCTGAGATTGCTAGAGTGGGATGAATTAGTTGCCTCTGGTTCATGTAAGCAAACATGCCCGTGCAACGAATTGACGGATTCGGGCATGGAGTGCTCTAAACATAAAAATCGCGCCGCTCTACGACAAGCCATTGCGAATGAATTAGACGAGATAGGGATCAGCTGTTGACCCGGAAGATTGAGCAAATCGGAAGCGCCCGGGACCTTCATCGCTCGCCGCGCCGACTTGCTCGACTCCCGCAGCATCCAAAAGTCAATTGTGGCGCGTACGTCGGTGATCCACTCGTATGACATCCAGAAGCATGGCGGCGGCGAGGAAGGTTGGCCTTCTAGACTCTTGACCAGCACGCGGCGCTTTTGATCGTCAAGACCGACAATCAGCGCCGCGTGGGTGCGGAAGCCTTTTGTCGGATCTGGCCCAGCCAAGCGGCACTCTGCTGGAATCATAGCAATGGTCGGGTAGCCCTCGTCGCCCCCGGCCGTCGATGGTGGGACGCTCTGGAACATGGGCCAGAAGAGATGGAATGCAAAAATGACCGGGTAGCCCTCTATCAGGCATTTCTTGACGCCGGACAGTGTTACAAGTCCAAACGCCTTAAGTTCATCACCCCCGAGTCCTTCCAAGTTGGAGGGGTGCGGATTGGCATCAACTCGGTTGCATTCGATATACGGGCCGGCCCCAGCTATGTGGTATACGGCATGGGGAGGGCGGTCGTTGATGCCAACAACCACCCGGCTCTCGCCATTCTTGAGTGTTTGCTGTTCCTCCCAGGACCAAATGTCCTCGGCCGCCGCTCCGAATATGCTCACAGCCCGTGCAGCGTGACGTATTCGCACACCTTTGTCCTCGACCGCATCGGGCCACATTGTGGGATCTCCGCCTTCTCGGTCCATCAGCGCCAGAGCCCGGGCGTTGAAGTATAGGAAGCGGCGGGACGGCCTTGCTGGCAGCCTACCATGACTGCTGCAAAGGGCGAGGAAACGTGTAGCGGCCGTCACGAGATCCACCACGCACGAGCCCGTAAGAGGTTGATCTGTCTTAAACGCCTCAGGCACAGTTTTCAAGAGGTTGGCGACCTGCATGTCATTCTTGTGCGTCGGCTCCCCGAGGTAGACGTAGCGTGGATCAGCACCATCGTAGCCGTCCGGGATATAACCTGGGTGTTGAATACCGACCATGACTGTGGGAACTAGAGAGAGCGACTGTCGAACTGCCGCGTCCAATTCGATTCACTTTGCCATGAAACGACTATGATAGGCTTTGCGGCAACGTAGCCACGCCGAAGCCTTCGCCATAATTATAGCATCTGAAGGTTGCAGTAGAGATTCAACAGCGAAACAAATGGCCTCATAGGAACCCTGGCCACAGTCAACATTGACACTGTATACCGGATGTGACCCGTATGTGGAGTTATAGTCTTAGTAGGTATTTATCCCACCAAATTTTTCAGCTGCTCGCTGTCCTTGACCGCGATGCTGTATAGACCGATCTATAATAGAGGTAAAATGGCTAGTGATTATACTGTAATTTCTCTGCTCTTGAGCTAAAATGAATACTGTTTCGTTGCGTTGATAGGCACGGTGGCAGGTGTGAAGACCGCGATAGGTAAATTGGTAGAAGCGAAGATGTAGATTGGAGGGATGGGAGGTTTGAAGGGCTGGTTGTGTTGAATTGAAAACGGACAAAGGGTGCCCCGATAGCTTCTAAATATATACGAAGTGCTCTATTAAAAGATTTAAGGTTACTAAATAAGCGTCGCAGTCTCACAGCCAAGTCTTTTGGCCATCTAGCGCAGTAGGTAATTACCAACAACCAACAATAGCAACGCCCTTTAATTTTGCAAGACTTCGTGTAGACAATCATCTTCTCAAGTTTATACTGCACTATTGTTTATGACCACTGCTTTGCCTCTTCTTGTTCTGTTTGCTGTATCGAAATGCCGTTCACATTGGATAAATCGACCATATCACTACTCTGTATTGGCTTTGCAACTACTGCGTACTTTGCGACTCGAATGATGTCTAGCCACGATCCGCGGGAGCCGCCTCTAGCTCCACAGTCTATTCCGTTCATTGGGCACCTTCTTGGAATGTCGCGTGGCAAGTTCAACTACTATGTCGATCTCAGGTATAATCAGCTTCAATTTCGATGCTTAAATGAATTTCCTTCTCACTGTCCAAAGTAAATCGGTAGATTCTCCCATTTTTACCATGCCTCTTCCGGGGCAGAAGATGTACGTTGTCACGAAGCCAGACCTCGTCTTGGCGGTCCAGAAGCAGCATCGAACACTTGCATTCCCACCTATCGAGGCCAAGTTTGCATCCACGGTGTGTGGCGCGAGCCAAGAAGCGCAGGCGATTCTCGCTAAAAATGTAAATGGCGACGATGGCGACTTCGGACTGTCGATGGAATCGTATGCTGCCATGCGGGCCGCTCTCAAACCTGGTGCCGACCTAGATAATATGAATCGCACCATGATACATGAGATTTCTGAGTCTCTTGATCAGCTTCTAACAGATGATTCTCGAAGAACCAATCTCTATGATTGGCTTAGGACTACAATCACCACAGCAACTACTAGGTCCGTGTATGGTCCAATGAACCCCTACGAGGATCCAAGTATCATTGAGGCTTTCTGGTAAGATGATAGTCAGCTCCCTTGTTGTCCAGGATAGCAAACACAAGTTTTTAACCTGTGCGGAGCTAGGCAATTCGAAAGTGGCCTTATGTCATTACTTGTCGGCTTCATGCCATCGCTTGTCGCTCGGAAGCCGCTAGCAGCTCGCAGAAAAGTGACCGATGCCTTTGTCAAGTACTACAAGGCTGGTGGCGTGCGCCAGGGATCAGCTCTCGCCCAAAAACGCTACCAAGCCGAAATAAACAACAACGTCCCACTAGAGGACATTGCTCGTTACGAAGTCGGTGGTTCAATTGCGGTCCTTGTTAATACCGCCCCTGCAGCCTTCTGGACTCTTTTTCTTATCAACTCGTATCCCGGCCTTCTTAATGACGTCCGACAAGAAATCGATGCTTGCACGAAAACTAGAGCAGGTATTCAGAATGGTTCTATTATGAAAGAAATTGACATCACTTCTTTAAAAGAGAAGTGTCCGTTGCTGCTCTCTTCTTATCAAGAGGTCCTTCGTTATCGCTCAATGGGCACATCAGTACGAGAGGTGATGGAGGACACCTACCTTGATCAGTGGTTTCTTAAAAAGGGCGCTCTATTGCAGATGCCGAGCCGTGTTATTCATCAAGATGGCCATATCTGGGGAGATGATGTGGATGAATTCAATCCACGCAGGTTTCTCCAGCGCCAAAAGCGCGATGCGTGCTTCCGGGCCTTTGGTGGTGGGAAGACACTTTGCCCAGGCCGCCATTTTGCGACAAATGAGATTCTGGCTGTCGTTGCAACATTTATATCACGATTTGACATGAAGCCGGTGAAAGGTAGCTGGATGTTGCCTGCCGTAATGAACACTAATGTCGCCGCTGTTATTATGCAACCTGACCATGACGTTGAGGTTGATATTACAGTCCGCAATGGTCTTGAAAATAATGTGAAATGGAGCATTAATCTCAGAGAGTCTGAGGCAGTCTTCGCCTTGGTCACTGAAGACCATGAGGTAGTAGCCTGAGTTTCTGTAGGTCTGATAAATCACTTTCAATTGAGGTATGTAAGTTGCTGTGTTCCTCTGTTATCATGACCACAGTTGAAACTTCTGTCTCCTTCATATCGATATCCCTCCACTCTCTTGAAAATACTGTTTCTTACTTCTAATCATACAGTGAACTGGGACATACCCGATGCATCGGAGAAGAGCTTGCCATGATGGAGATGAAGCTAGCGCTCATCTTGACCGTGCGAGAACTGGACTTTCACTTTGGTCCTCAGATCTCAGATAATGGACAGTTAGTTGTCTCTCCTAGAGTATAATGACACTAGACTGACTTGCTGACGTCATGCCCAGAATGAGACCATTAGATTCGATTGACGGCGAACACATATATCGTGTAGGAGATAGCATTGGATACGTTAAGAATTCCCTTCCGACACGAGTACGGTTGAGAAGAGTATTATAGCAAAGCCCTTATTATGTTAACAATCATTTGTCACAGAGAACCTATGTTCGCTGATATCTTGAAGATATCCCCATGAGCATTTTATGTAAATTCTTTCCATCGTGAAGGTCGTGGAAATCCCCTTAGGTCTATCATTTAAGCATTATTTCCATATCGTAACATTAAACCTGGGGAAAAAAAAATAAAATCTATAATTATAGTTAAAATTTACTTAGTCAGGATGTATTTGATAAGCAATATATGCTCATTTAATTTGATAGGTATATCTCCTTACCTATTACCTACCTGTACAATGTTCAATGCCCCGGCTTTCCATTTTTAAAGGCACAGTGCAGAAATGGCACTCAGTGGAAGTGATGCTTAAGGCAGGCAGCGGGAAGTACCTAGCAAGGCAGATGGCACCACAAGTTGCATATGCTCCAATCCCTATTAGGCATCCGCTAAACCCAATATGCCATTCAATCCACTAGGTACGGTCGGGACATGGCGACCCCGTAATTACTGAGCGAGCCGCAAGAGATGCCGTCTCGCTGCAGGTGGTAGGTATTTGCCCCCCTTCGCGCAGTTCTTCTACGACAACTTCTTTCAAAACCCAGCCTTTCCATTTCTTGTCGATCCTTCTCCCTTGCTTCTCTTGGAGTTTTGCGCTCTCTTCTTCTCTTTCTCCTTCCCACTTATACTGCCTAAATTAGACTAACTTAGGCGCTTCTCCGCCTCATCTACCACGCACGGCGACTGGCTGAGTAACAACCGACTCCAACCGACCCCAACACGACTGCCTGCCGCGACCTCCCTTGGCTTGTTGCCCAGTTCTCTACACTTCGTCGCGAGACAGCTGCCGAGCCAGAATTCCTCAAAATTCCCGACATCCCCGAAATCCCCTCGTACCGCATGTCATGACGATAGAACCGGGCCGCCCGACTCACCATGGTCGTGGCTGCAGCGTTCTCGAGGAGGACGTGCTGGCGGCGCTATGGGAGAATGCGCCGTTCCCCAAATTGCCGTTCGACGCGCCGGCGGAAATGAGAGACTTGGTCGTCGACGTCGAGAGCCCCAAGCGAGTCTACACCATCCACCGCGCGTCCCGGCGCCACAATCTCCAGGTTCTCATCGACCGGTGGGTAGTCCCGCGTGCGACCTCGCCGCTTTTTCTCCGCTGCTTTTCTGCTTCCCCCGCCTCTCCCGCCTTTCCCCGTCTTCGTCTTCGTCTTGCGCAGGGCTGACGTCCAGCCCAGTTTCGTGTTCCAGCTGCGCTGCGGCTGCGGCAGCAATTCGTGTTGTGAGACGACTTGCTTTACTTACCGAAAACGAGCAGCCGGCAAGTCGCCCGTCCGCCGATATAATCCTAGCAGCGCAAGAACCCTCGCCGTCTACCTTGCCAGCCAAGACAATCCCGAAAGCCGGCTCTGTCCCTATCTCCAGCCCTCCAATCGGCCGTCCGATGCCATAGCGCCCCTCCATCTTGGTCCCAAGCACCCTTCTACGAAGGAGAGAGTTAGAGCACGACTGTCACCCCTAAAGAACCACAGCTCCGGTCACCCCTCTCCAGCCCGGTCACCGTCTCTATCTAATGGACAGATTCGCCATGCGGAGAAGGATGCGACGCGTTCATCGCCCAGAACAGCACAGACGACCGTACGTACCGCTGATACCAGCTCTGTCCCGATACAGATCACCGAGAAGCCCGTCGGGAAGACAGACTACCGCTCTTTTGCCGCCGCTGTCTTTGGTACCGTCGCATTCAAGATGCTCGAATGGCTAGCACCAAACAACATCGAAGCGCTATCAGAGAGAATGGAAACGTCCGGAGCACCCACTAAGCCGAGTACGAGATCCCAAACCAGTCAGTCTTCAGATGATATCAGCGGACAGCTTGCGGCTACATGGGGAGTATCACGCGACCACAACGGCGCGCAGGTTCCTACAGGGCGGAGAACCAATGGTCATAACGGATCATATCCAGAAATAGCCACTATTGTCAATACCACCGAGCTTCATACCAGTTCATCTACTGACAGGCCTGCTGAAGAACTAACTACGTGGTCACCGGAACTAAAGAGGAAATCGAGTGCTAAGATTCGAACTTCATCTGGATCACAAGCCCCCAAAGTTGTGGTGGAACCTATAATGGATCTAGCCGATGACATGCTCTTCAGTTTACCTGACGGTACGATCAAGAGCACTGTTCGACCTCCTGCTCGCCGTTCCCCATCTCAATCACACAGAGAGCACTCGTCGGACAACAGCATCGAGCACCAATCATCCAGACAGGCAGATCCTAAGCATGTAATGAGTAATCGGCCGCAACAGATAGATGGATTCGAGGACACCTCCAGCAGTAGCATGGAGACTAGATCCATTTCATTGCGAAGCGAAAAGTCGTGCAATGAAGCTTCGTCGGAGCCCGCGTCCGAATTGGATAGCTATCTCCCACAGTCGCTCTCGCGCCTCAATCCAGAAGCAGTCAATTTTCTCTGCGACGTCTTACAAGAAGATGCTACGACGGAACGACATATGCTAGAGCCGCCGATCATTGGCGATTCTCTTCGGCGACACGCAGGCCGTCGCAAATCTTGGAAAAGAAAACGGCGAACTCATCTCGCATACCCTCGGAATCTCAAATACGAATGGAAGCTTTTCATCGAGCAGAGTATTTTCCATGTTTTGAGTGACCCACAAGCTTTATTGGACTCTTTCACTACACATGACGGGGTGGTTGATTCGCAAGCAGTATGGTATTGCATGCTTCGCTTGACCAGAGTAGCCCCCCATCTTGTGTTTGATAGTTTATGGATTGCACTGGCGAGTCTATTTGTTCCACCAAGATCACTACAGACTGCTCGACCTCATACGGCAAAGGTGTTCTCCACGTCACAGAGGTCGTTTTCGAATGCTGAGGCAGCGTCTCTGATGTCCATATGCTTCCATGCGCTCATTGCTGCGGCGCCTTTAGTGACAGACTCTCGGCAGCTGCTTGATATGTCCCGCACTCGGTCCCGTGGATTATCACTAACTAGTGCTGGGGCCGTGACAGGGCATCATACGCTACTGTCCCTCCAGTATGAGGATGCATTTACCGATGACATGGCTTTGAGGCTAGCAAGAAGATTATTAACAGCCATTTTAACAAGACGCAACTTTGATGAACTCATAGATCTGGATCTAGACCTGGTGGAGAACGCCAAAGAACCCGATGTAATAGAGACATTTTTGTCTCAGATCGAGCCGTCCATGCAATCTTCGATGCGCTTTACCAAGATGGAACGAAGCATTCACGAGAAGCGAATCCCAATCCTGCTTTTAGATTGGGCAAGAACGGTCATGATTCAAGAATGGACAGGAAAGCCTGAAGTCCCGGGAGATGGTCCCTTCGGCGGCGCTCTTCTGCTTATGACGGCTATGTGTAAGTCACCCATTCCCAAGTCTTGAATTTGTGCTAACATATGATCCCAACAGACCATAAACGCCAAGCCCTGTTACTAGGCGATGTTCATTTTCGCTTCGAATTCTTCGGTGACCGTATGGATTCCGTTGATATGCCGGTTTCCTGGCTCTCTTTCACTTCCACTAGGCAAAAAACCCATCTTCTAGAGTTTCCATTCATGTTTCAATCCACGTCTCTAGTCACGTATTTTCGTGCTATCAACTTCTCGATGATGAGCCATTCGTATGAAGAAGCTACTTCCCTGCAACTCCGTATCAGGATGATTACAGAGCCTGGTAGTCTTGTTACGGAGCTTCATCAACGAAGTGCACTTGAAGACCTTCTGAGGACGCCGGCATCCAAGTTCTTGATCCTGAATATACGGCGTGATGATATCTTAGCAGATGCCTTCGATCAGCTTTGGCGGCGAGAAGAGCGAGAACTTACGAGACCCCTGAAGATTCACCTTGGCGAAGATAGCGGGGAGGAAGGGTATGACTATGGCGGTGTCCAGCAAGAATTCTTTCGCTTAGCTATAGCCGAAGCACTAGATCCGGACTACGGGGCCTTCACGGTCGACAGCAGGACGAGGATGACTTGGTTCCAGCCGGGTTCCTTACAGCCCGAATGGAAATACGAACTTATCGGCCTCCTGGTATCGCTAGCCGTCTATAATGGGTTGACGCTGCCTGTGACATTTCCTAAGGCTCTCTACCACAAACTCCTGGGCGAACCAGTGACAGAACTACATCACATTGCCGACGGCTGGCCCGATCTTGCGAGTGGACTCACTAATCTATTGGAATGGAATGAGAGCGATGGTGCGGTGGAAGACGTCTTCGTCGTGACGTACGAGTTCTCCACCACGATGCTAGGTCAGCCCGTCAGTCGTCAAATGGACCCGTCCCAGCGGGAATCGTGGCCTCAGCCGTCTCTATATCCTACCGCAACACCACTCTCCGCCGACAATCCGACCGATGCACCGGCTGTGACGGGAGACAACCGTAGCGCATACGTTAGCGATTACATTCGGTATCTAACAGATGTGTCGGTAGCTCCGCAATATGAAGCCTTCGCCCGGGGCTTTCGCACCTGTTTGCATCCCAAATCCCTTACGCTCTTGACCCCTTCACTCCTGCAATCCATCGTCGAGGGCACCCAAGAAATTGATATCATGGAACTCCGGCGGGTAGCGCGTTACTCAGGCTGGGACGCGAACCACCGTACCATCCGCGACTTCTGGCACGTAGTCAAGAGATTCGACGACCGCATGCGCCGCAAACTGCTCGAGTTCGTCACGTCCAGCGACCGCCTCCCTGTCGGCGGCGCCGCCCACATCCAATTCGTTATTCAGAAGAACGGCGAGGAAGAAGGTGAGGGCGCTCGTCTCCCCACTGCATACACGTGCTACGGCCACCTCCTCCTCCCCGAATACCACGACAGGGACGTCCTTCGCGAGCGACTGTCCATGGCGTTGGAGAATGCGGAAGGGTTTGGGTTTGCGTAAACCCAACCCTGAACAACAGGCAGGTAATTCACTGCCTGCGGGCTGAAAAAGTATTTAGAGACTCTGTGAATAATAGAGAGAGAAAGAAAGAAGCCGCTTCCTCGGATATATTTATTTAGCTTATGATGTAAATAAAGCGTGTATCAAGTCGTAACTTTCATCATGGTAGTGCTGTTGTGTTCCGCTTTGTCATTAATGGTCGTAGCATGTAACTACCTAGACATATACATGCTCTGCTCTTTACTTCTTTGCTCCAAATGCATCGTTTGCCTTTGTCTTATATTCTTGCGGTGTGAGAATTATCCCGTAGGCGTAGGTGATAGAGATCTTTCTCCCGTTGGGTTCATGGCCGTACATTCCTGCTAATCTCTACCCTCAAAAATTCTCCTCCATCTCTGTCTGACTCCCTAAGAGACAGACAATCACAACGATTCACGCCTCCTCCTCCGCATCTCTCTCTCATTTCCTAGGCATCTCACTTGCAACTACCGTTCTTCCCCGAGCCATTGTCCAGGCAGCCGTTCTTGCAGTACTCGGAAAACAGGACGACGTCGTCGACCAGGCAGTAGAAGACGGATTGCTCGATCCACGTGTCGTTGTGCGGCTGGCCGGCTTTCTCTAGGGCGTTGTGGATGTATTGGAAATAGTTACCTAATTAAGTAAATAAAGGTATGTGTGAGTGATTGAATGAACGAGTGTCATGTAAGAACTCTCTTCGGGGTGGGAAGGGGTATTGTGACAAGAATGATAATAATGAGAGATTAAAGGTATGGAGGTTGGAGTTGAAAGGAAGTGGAATGGAGTAGATAGACAGACCTAGAGCGAGAAGACTCGTGCCGCAGTAGTATACCCCGTGGGTGCAGTTGTCGGCCACGGTTATCTCGGACAGAGCTGCGCTTAGAGCGACGGCGAGGAGGGGGCGGTTGATGAACATGGTAATAGGGAGGGAGAGAGAGTGTGTGTGTATGTGTGTGTAAATGTATGTATGTATGCTAAATAAGCTAATAGTCCGTGATGATACTCATGCAGCTGTGTTTATGGGAGTGATGAAGATGAGAAAAGGGGGGAGATCACTACGAGGACGATGAGTCTATATTTATATACAACTACCTATATATAGGTGTCCAAACCGGTGAGATTTACGAAGAGCTCGAGCCGCTCAATCCCTTTTCAATCTGACAATTTACATGAATAATATATTTCCTGCAATCTTTGGTTCAACTTCGGTCACTTGATTGCTATCACGGCGAACTGTGTAGTGCCGGTTTAACCTCTAAGGCGAGCCAGAACCCTTGCGAATGCCTCGCAAAGTCTTGTCCTCGTATGCCACACACGTGAGGAGGTGCAGACCCAGGCCCAAGTTCGTGAAAGGTATGACAAGGCTGCCGGGCAGTCAATTAGGAGGCTTGCTATGACGCCTATAAACATGCATTTCTTTCACCGCTTACATCCTACCATGCATGCTGTTGTGCTCTACACTCGTAGTTGAACCATCCCATTTATGAACACCCCTTGAGTGCTTGATGAAGGTGAAAAGAAGTAAAAAATGAATCACACAGGGTAGCCTTTGTAAGTCGGCATCCGTCAACTCGCTGTTCTAGCCTTAGATAGTTATCGTGGCACGCATGGCCTAGCGACGACCGATGTCGAGAAGCACTTGTGAATCATAATTATATTGTAGAGACTGCCCCAGTCTATCAACTAATTAGTTGCCCATGGCGCATCGCCAATAGTTGTTGCGTTAAGTTCGTACAATAGGCTACTAGCACTAAACTCTCATGTGAGAATCTAGAACTTGTTCTTACGTGAGTAACGATTCACGGGGTTCTACTCATAAGCTATACAAGCCACACCGGCTATGAGAACTGTATAGCCTATTGCCTACATACATACCTAGACAACTGGCCTGCAGGTGTACAGTTAAGCTTACCAGACCTCTAATTTAAAGCCGTTGATTGAAGCCTCCGAGTGTCCTAATTCTCCTATAAGGCTAGTATGTTTGTAACGCTAAGAGTATTCACGATAGCCTCGTGATGCTCTCTACCTATTATTAATTAAGCACAGGATCCCCATCCCCATCGCCACTAGTGATATAACGAATAAAAAAATTGAAGAGCGTCCAATTAAAAGCACCATATAGAGCCCTACTTGGACATAACATAACATTGTGTTTTCTAAGGCCTGTCTGTGGCCTCAAGAGTTAAACAGGCAGCGAACCTGCTGTTGTATTGAACCCAACGTTCCATTCCTGCTCCGTAAGTTCTGTCACTTGAGATGCCGAGAACTACTAACCAACTTTAATCCCGAACAATCGTCTGGAGAGAAACTTGTGTTGACATTACCAATGGTATGTATCAGTTCGAATTTTGGATTCTTTCTTAGGTAATTACATCCTGCCGTCTGCTCAACCACCCTAGCCTCTCACGAACAGCCTTTTTATTCATAGATGATTTTTACGCACATTTGGTCTGTTGTTCGGCTAGATTGCCCTTTCCGCCAGTCCAGTCTTGCCTTGCATTTTCCATATTGACCTCTTACGAGGTTCTATAGCTAAATGTTTTCTCTGATTTCCAGCATGCTTGCATGTCTAGTTGTCTACATGTCGGCGTCTGGGACCGTTTCCTTAACACTCATACTCTTCTAGATCCGCACACTTCAGTTCAGTATTGCAATGCATTTGCATTAGGCCCGGTATCCGTAGCCGGAGGATGATGCACATCTATCTATAGGTATGTATCTGAGAACGCCCATTTTCAGATATCCCATGTTTCGGACAGCCAACCCGCTCCTTTTCATTTTCTCTACATAATCCTTTCGGTATCTCATTTGCATTCATGCCGGTCTTTACTGCCTAACTTGCAACCAACCGCAATTTTCATGGCCGTAATTCGTAGAAGGGTGTAGAACAAGACAGGTCAGGGCGGATAGAACAGGGGGCGGTCTGTAGCCTAACTAGTAGTCCTGATCGCCCGAGCCGCTAATGATGACATTGTTGACCTTGAGGACCATGCGGCAGAGCTGGGTGGCGAGCATGAGCTGCTGCTTCTTGCCGATGAGGGGGTCGATGACGAAGGCGTCCTTCATGTTGTTGGAGCCCTTGCTCATGCAGTCGACGCCGAGCTTGCCGCGGCCCTCGGGGCCGGCGTGCACCTGCTGGGACTTGACCTCGGCGAGCGTGGCGATGGGGTTGAGGCCGCTGTTCTCGGCCAGCGCCATGGGGATGGCGTCGAGGGCTTCCGCGAACGCGCGCATGGCGTACTGCTCGAGCCCTGGCGTCTTCACGGCTGCGTCCTCGACGGCTAGGGAGCACGCGATTTCGGCGGCGCCACCACCATATACGACGCGGTTATCGCGTACAAGATTGCGGACTACGCAGAGGGCGTCGTGGAGTGACCGCCGGGCTTCATCGATGATCTGAATAAAGAATTAGCGCTGTGAACTACGGAGTGATATACGTCGGTCCGCTGCTCAATATTAACGTACCATCTTATTGCTACCCCTGACGAAGACGGTCACCGCTCTAGCGTTGGCGCACTCCTCGATCACAAGCATCTTCTCCCTAGTGGTACCGAACGTCATCTCTTTGACGATACCAGCGGTACCCAGCTTCTCCGGCCGCAGATCCTCGAATCTCGGCACTATCCTGCCGTTTGTGGCAATGGCGATAAGCTCGATTTCAGGACCGCCCACCCACCGCACGGCAGGCAGCTCATTTTGCAGTAGCAGGTGGTTGGCTTCGTCGTCGAAACCCCACTGGCAGATGGCCAAGTTGGCGCCGGCGTCCTTGATCTGCTGGATCATCTCGATGAACTTCTCGCGCTCGTAGCTCTGCAGCTTCTTGTACTCCTCGACCGACGCGATGTCCAGTTTGTGCTTCGTCTTGGGCTTCGGCGGCTCGAAGGCGCATGTGAGAATGGCGATCTTGGCATCGCGGACCTCGGAGGGCATCTGGGGATGTGAGAAATCCTTGTCGACGATGACGCCCTTGACCAGGATGGTGTCTTCTAAAGCGCCGCCCACTTTCCCATCGACCTTGATCAGCTCGAAGTCGACATCTTTCCGCTCGAAGTCGGCGACGGACAGGACGGCGTCGACGGCGATGTTGGCGAACTGGTCGTGGGCTTTGGAGACGATCTTGCTCCCTAAACTGGTCCGGGCGACCTTGACCAGGTTGCCCGTGTCGGTCTTGCTGAACTTGATCTCGTCAGATATGCGGTCGAGCTCGGCAACGGCGATATCACAGGCGGTGTCGTAGCCGTCGGCTATGCGGATGGGATGTATTCCCTTGTCTATGAGCTCAGCCGCTTGCTCGAGCAGGGCGCCGGCCAGGACCACGACGCCGGTAGTACCATCGCCAATCTCGTCGTCCTGAGACTTGGACAGCTCGACCAGCAGCTTGGCGACGTGGTTGGAGATCTCCATCTGTTGTAGGATGGTGGCGCCGTCGTTGGTGACGGTGATGTCGCCGTCGGGCGAGATGAGGATCTTGTCGAGGCCGCGCGGGCCGAGCGACGTCTTGACGATATTGGCGACGGTGCGAGCCGCCAGGATGTGTGACTTGACTGCCTCGTTGCCGAACTGTCGCTTCTTCTTGCCCTGGCTGTAGTTTCACGCACATTGTCAGACCGTTTCCCCTTCTTCTTGCCTTTCTATTTTCACTTTCATGTATCGTGCGCCAGGGGCAAACATAACGTACTCTCTCACTACGATGAACGGCCGTCCTTGCTCGTCCTTCATGACGGCGGCTGTAATAGATGGCCGTCAGTAAACCCGTCCGTATCGTTGACCGTCGCAGTGCATATTATCGTCATACCGTTCGATAGATCTAAATCTATAGACACATAACATGATTAGCTCTATCATATGATGTTCTCCAACAGTGCAAATTGCCTATAACATCGCATCGCATCGCATGTTCTGCCTCATCAAAAGGAGAACAGGCAGCCAAATGGCGGGGCGGAACAGAACAAGGCGGGACATACTCATCGCCATCTTGCCGATATGAACAGCTCTTTCGAGCTTTTAACTTATAGCAGGAGTCCGGTAGCGATGCGCAGTACAAGGTTAAAACGCCACGGAAAGAAAAAGTAGGTCGATAGATACGAAGTGGTCTTTGGCATCAAATTGCCGGTGCTTCATCTGTCCGCCTCGGCGTGTTTGGTGGGCTGTTACATGTGGAATCGTCTCTCCCCAAATTCTTAAAATCTGATAGCTTAAGGATGGGTCCCCTGGCGCTGCCTATCGCTGCCCCGCTATCGACGCACGTAGGTACGGTATCCAGACTGGCTTACCTAACATCGACCACACGGTGCAGCACTTCTCATTGGCTGAAATTTCCATACCCCTACTTTTTCTTCTTCCTAGACATCACGAAAGGTCAAAAAAGGGAACGTTCTCTGTGTAGAAGCTCACATTAAGCTCGCATTAAATGTCTATCGCTAACTATGACATCCTGAGTCTTTTTACCGTAGCCCGGGGTCTCGGGGTCGATAATAAGAACATATACGAAGTAGGAATCGAAATAAATAGAAAACAAGATAAGTCAAAAGGATACACACCAGAGCCTAATATATTACATCATATGTTTTAGGCGCGAGCCACATTATACAGACACCGCCCGGCTTCGTTCTGGATGGAGGCTTGCTCATAATGACATGGCGTGCCACGCCCCCTCAAGCCTCCCGACCCAATATAATGGAAAGTATTAGTACAGCAGTCCAACTGCCCCTTAAGCCTGCTCCTCCATGCACTTTTTGATCTGTGTCTTGTAGTAGTCTCTCACAGCTCTTCTGTTGAGCTTTTGCGTCGCCGTTACGAGGCCCTAGATAAACGTACCGTTGGAATCCTCGTGCATTGTTTTAGTCGAGATGGGAATGGATGACTTACGGTGGCTGGTGTCCATTCTTTGTCAACAAGGACGATACCGCTGATCAGCTCCAGCCCGCTCAGGCCAGCCCTCTTCCCTACCGCCAACACGTCTTTGTATACAGCGCGTTGGACCTTCTTATTCTCACACGCGCCATCGTGGTCGACGCGGAGCGACTCGGCCAATTCGGCGAGCGGCTTCTCGTTGGCCGTGATGACGGCGATAGCCCGCGGTTGCGAGCTGTCGCCGTGGATCATAAGGTTACTCACATACTGAGAGCCGCGATAAACCGCCTCGAGCTTTTCCAACGCGATGTACTCGCCGCCCTGCAATTTCACCAGGTTCTTGACGCGGTCGATGACTTTGAGGTGGCCGACAGAGTCTACCTCGCCAATGTCGCCTGTTCGGAACCATCCGTCCGAAGTATATGCCTTTGCAGTTTCTTCCGGATTCTTGAAATACTCCTTTGCGACCGGCAAACCACGTAAAAGGATTTCGCCCTGTGGTGGTTTGGCAGATGCGTTGTAGCCAAGGTCCGGAATTCCAACAAGCTTCATCTCGACCGCGGGCGGTATGGGCCCGATGGACGTGGCCGTCCATTGCAGCGGGCAGCCGAGAGCCTAGAAGATGTAACGTCAGTTATTGCCAATTGAGTTATGCCAAAATGACTTACGCCGTTGGCGCATGTCTCAGTCAGACCGTAGCCAGTCACCATAGGGGCCAACACTAAGCTCATGAACCGCAATGTACCCTCCGAGATGCCACTGCCGCCATTGAAGAGGAAGCGTACACGGCCTCCCGTCAATTCACGGACTTTACTAAAGACCACATCATCCAGATAATCGCTGCCGGGAAGGCCAGTCGAGATGAGAATGGACTTCAAATTATACGCGGCCCAGAAGATATTTCTGGTCAGAAAACTACCCGAATTCACTCGGCTCTCGATGCCCTTCCTTATCGTCTCCCAGACTTGTGGGACACCAACCATGACCGTCGGCGCGAGTTCACGCATATCTCCTGCGCAGTTCCGCACTGAAGTATCGGCTAGTGTGCGAGGAGACCCGTATCCCAGTGTTCCTCCAAGACCAAGGACAAGATTTTCTACGGCCATTTCTAAGATGTGCGCGAGGGGTAAGTAGGCCAGGATGATTTCTTTGGAGGAAACCGTCTCAGAAATGACTTCCACTAGACCCGTGACGCCCGCAACCAAGGCCTCATGTGTAATCGGAACGCCCTTGGGGGCGCCAGAAGAGCCGCTGGTATACATAATACAGCACAGATCAGTTGGTTTCGGGGGGACCGGCGCAATCGGGTTCTCGATGCCTAGATTGATCAGATCAGAGTACGAGAGGACAGTGAGCTCGGGATGGTCCTTGCTGAACTGAGCCAGTTCGTTCTCCGCGATGGGCAAGTTGGTCGAATCATTGTAAATGACGTATTTGACGTCATGAGCACTGCCCAGGGCCTGGCTAACAGTTTTTAGAAGATGAGGGTCGGTGTACATGATCTTCGCCTCGGTCTGTTTGAGGGAGAACTCGACGGCATCGGCACCGAGGGTATCGTAGGCGGTGGCGATGGTGATGGACTGTGCCGCGCATGCGTGCGACATGCACAGCCAGTTCGCACTACCCTGCGTGTTAGCGGTTCGTCCTCGTTTGGACGAGGAGACGGCATAGCGGAATAAAAAAGCGCAAGGCGCCGACTCACCTTGTCGAAGCGAAGATGTGCAGCCTGTCGCCGGGTTCTACACCCAGCTTTCTCAGGCCGGCACCGGTAATCAGCGCTCGAGCCTCATATTCCCTGAAGGACAGAAACTTGAACGGTGACAGCTCGAAGTACGTCCACTGTTTCTCCACCTCGGTCTTCACACCATCGACAATCTTTGGCACCTTCTTCGTCTCGGTATGCGTCCGAATCAGAGTCCGCGATCCGATGGCTGGCTTGTCAAGGTATTTCTCGGCCGCCGTGGTGAAGACGTCGTACACCGTGGCCACCTCGGGCGAAGGCCGCGTGATGAAGCCATTCTTGGCCTTGATATGTCGGTACGGTCTTGTTTCGCCTTCGATCTCGGGCGCGCTCGTGTCCTGGACCATGAACGGGGGCTGCTGCACCATGTGCAGGGGTAGAACCCCCTCGTACTGCGTCGGTAGGGCCATGGCTAGTCGTCCAAGTGCGACAGATAGTCAATCCGAGTAAGCACTGGACGGACGGTGGAGGATGGCTGCCTTAGTGATGTGGGTAAGTGGGAAGCTTGGATAGCTTGGGAAGGCGAAGGAACGCGTCAGTTGTGCTCGCTGGATTTTTGGTACCTCTGCAGCTCTCAAATTGAAGAGCTTGGACCGTTGTACCTGCTGCTGCCAGGGCTCGTCCACGCGTTGCGGGTCGCTCCGGTCTAGCTCCCATGCAAGCACTTTTAGGCTTCCCCAGTCAGCTGCTAATTAATTACGTAGTACGGAGTACATAGCATGATGTAATCAACCTCGGCAGCTACGATATCGGGCATGTGCTCAATCGTGTCTGTAAGTACGAAGCCATACGGGCGACTAGATTCGAAAACTAGAAGGAGGCCGTCAAGCTCACGACACGACACAATTAGCGATAATTGACACTCACGCTCGTCACGTCCTGCTTTATTAAGTATCATTCGTCACTTCTTGTGCTCATAATATTACTGTCTTACAAAGGCCATTTAGATACATGTAGTCCATAGGCATCAATCAATGTCACAATGATATTGTTATGCACAAGAGCCACAACAGCACGCATCACACTCCCCGTCCTATGAAAGCTGTTTGTATGGCCACTCCAAGTCGCACGGATTATTAGACATACTGGTGGGACTGCCTAGTGAATGGAGGGCGCTTAAGTGAAGCTCAAAGCAAATAGTGGGTATGGGGTATTTCATTCATTATAAACAACTTTTGCCGCCGACTGGTTGAGCCGCTTCCTGCGCCCCAGTGGAACGACAATCTCATCCAAGCACTACGCCAGCCTGTATCGTGAATTTCTAAGATGACCGAGTATTGTTCCCGTCGCATTGTTGCCCTGCTATGTGTGTAAATGTACTCCAATGTCTCATGTCTTTTATCCCCGTCGCCGGTAATATAATTGCACGGGTGTGAAGCCGTCCTTGCAAGTATAAAGCGTCGTTTGGGTAGTAGACTTGGAAATATTCGGCGTAATTGTGGTATCCGCACATCTTGTCCAATTGTCGTCATCTGCTTTGGTGTGACATATATAATGACCAGAATTGACATTAGGCCCCACATGAGAGACCACAGCGTATAGGTCATACAGACAAGAGGAATTGAATCCATCGGCCGCCTCCCCACCGAGGGTCTGAGCGATTTGAGTTCTCTGCCCGGCGTCTAGAGTATACGAGCTCAAATCGAGTCCGCTGAAGGGGAATCGTAGATGATTCGTAAGTTTTCTGAAGTTAGACTGATCGGTCCTCTGAATTCCAACACGCAAGAGCGGAGGCAGGCGTGCGACTCTCTTTCTCAGCGTTTTACCCCTCGCCGAGCAGACGTCGCACACCGAGTCGACAGTCTGATCAGCAAAATGCTGCGTAAAGAGCGTTTCTAGTGTGCCGTTATCTGTGTTTGGCGGCACCGGAAATCCATATCTTTCCGATTCTGCATGAAGGTAGTTCTTTGCTTGGCAGTTGTTGCAGGTGAACGTGTGAAGTTCCATCAGATACCAGTGGCGGCTAACCACGGAGTGGTTAGGACGGCTAGCCCATCGATCGACGATGAATCCTACGGGTTGCGTCGTATCTAATGCTGGTAGAGTATTCTTCGTCAATTTGATGCGAGTCTCAACTTCAAGTTGTCCAAAGACAAACGTGATCAACTCGTCTGAATCATGCTGATGGGCGTCTCCAAATCGAACAGTTTCGTTGTTAGGCAGCTGATATCCTGAATGAATAGTCCTCAGATAATGCTATTATCAGTGAGCATTTGATCTCCAAATAAAGGGAAAGGGGGCTTAGTAGAGCCTACCATCAATGTTGCAGCTTTCATATTGGCAAAATTTCTTTGAACTAGCCACTGAAAGAGGTTGCCAAGAATTCTGCACATTAATTGATTGTAGGCGGGATCGGTTCGTGATACATTGGGACGGTACTTCGTCGGCCATTGAGTGTCCAAGAACTCGTCCATGAACCCGCGGCTGGCGAGAAGAGCCTGGATAGAGGAGTTGGCGTAGCACCAATTGTGGGGGTTAACAAGCCCAGTAAGGGGACCGGTTCCCATGTTGATGGATGTACTAGCTGTCATGGCTAGCCCGCTCACTGGTGGATGGTCGTCAGCGGACTCGAGCCCGCTGTATCTTGTTCTAGCAACAGAAGGCTTCGGGCGAACGGGTGGTATTGGGGTCATATCTTTCAGGAATTCTTCACCCCCTGAGGCTGTGCTTTGGACCAATGAGCCGTCTTGCTCAGTTGAAACCATAGACTCGGGCTCCCTTATGCTTGGGTAGCGCCGCATGAAGTCCTCACGGGTCTTGGCATAATCGAAGTCGCCAGTTTCATCTCGTCCAATCATAGCTTCGAAAGTGTTCACTTCCTCAGGTTTCAGCGTTCTATTTCTCAGCCGCCGACGCGACCCAGTCAAGTTCGCCCTTGTCTGACCGACAATGGACTGAGTTTTCGATGTCTGTAAAGACTGACTGCCCATCTCATCGATCCAAGAATCTAATCCTCCTACCAGAAGCTTAGGTGTGTGTGTCAATTGTTTGGGGTAGCTAAAGTGAACTAAGGCTTGATAAAGATTAAACAAGACCAATTGTTGTAAATTTGCACTGATCCTTTGAGGCATAGATTCTGAATCTTGATCATAGAAGACGATCAAATCAAACTCATCCCGCCGTTCGAGTGCAGCTTTCTCACTGGTGGGGGCTAGAATCATGCTGTCCACTATCTCGCTCGCCGAGATGTTTGGACGCGAGACGATAGTAGGATCGAGACAGATCGTATTTTGTGACATAATGTGGCCTTCGTCAAATAGCTGACGATCGCGGACATCAATGAGGAGTATTTTGGTATTTGGACTCGTACTTGCGTCTTGGACGCAACGTAGGAATTCCTGCACGGTGATCAGGTCACCTGCGGGTATGCGGAGGTTGCTCGAAGGGGCCGGCTGTGAATCCCCATACGTATGTGCAGTCACGAATTGTTCTCTATTGGACGTTCTAAAGAGGCTGTCCATCGAGGTACGTGATGAAGCACCGGAAACGGACACGATGGAGTTCGTTCGGCTGAACATGCCGCGGGGTGTGCTGGAAGGCAAATTGGCAGCCTCGCTAGTCACCGTGCCCCTGGCAGGGCTGTAGACCGCATCTGGGATTTTAGGCATAGCCGGCAAGGAACTACGGACTGACAAGGGGAGCTGTTGTGCTGAAGGCATAGCTCGAGGGCCCGCCGGCTTCACCAGTGATGCTGGCGAAGAATTATTTTGGGATTCTTGCGAAGCGCGTAGTTTAGCAAAGCGAGCCACCAGATCGGGCGAGGCGGTGTCCAACGCCGGCTTGATCGAATTCCCGTGTAGAGCCTTGGGCTTGGGATGTACTGTCGGCCGTGCCTTGCGCCCTGAAGTCGACCGATCTGGAGACTGAGGATCAGGCGGCATTGGTGGTCCATATGCGGAGGTACTTCCCGCATTATCACCCTTACGATTGTGCTGAAAGCCGTCACCGCGCGTGTCGATCGACCGTCGCATTGGTGCGTTGGACGGGACACTTGGTAGGTCAAAAAGGGAATTATCAGAAAGCTTGTGAACGGCATTCTTCGGTCGTACGCCGCTCTTCGAGTTATCGTCCTTAATCATCTCTTTGATCTGGTCGTAAGCAACGCCGTTATTCGTTATCTTGACTTTGAGTGCCTGATATAAGCGGCTCAGATCTCCGCGGTCCGCTCTCAGGGCGGGGTAATCTTTGTGTTTTGGCACCTTATCAACGGCGATAGTAAAAGCTTTGATGTATTCCTGCAAAGCCAAATCAGGCCGGTTGAAGGATTTGAAGGTCACGGCCTGTTGCATGTGCGCATCGCCGGCTTCCAGCACCCTCCGCATCGTCGCATGGGGGTCAAGATCGACGCTGACCGACACGATATCGTCTATGTGGCGGAAGGGTTCTTTTCTCGGCCCAGAGCTGCCAGAGCTGCCAGAGTTGCCGCCGTAGACGCCTCCAGGTGTGCCGTTTCTGGCCGGCGCGGCGGTGCGGCTACGGCCATTGGCTGCCATGGTGCCGTTGCTAGGGGGTGTAGCTGCCCCCGAGTAGGCGACAGGACTCATATCGGGCTCGCAGCGCAACCGACTGGCATAACGTGCGAGAAGCTCGGGCGAGGAGGTGGCGCGGGCGGCGGCGGCAGCGTCAGCGGTAGCGGTAGCGGCAGCCAATGGATCTGTCGGCGGAGCGGATGGTTAGGCAGGCAAGGAATGCGATGGCGAGCTAGATGGCATGGCATGTACATGAGCGAGCAGCCAGGCGTGTCGCGAGGGAAAGTTTATGTACCGTTACTGTTCTGAGGACGGAGGCTGGAATGAGGTGGCATTCTTTCAAGCCGAGGGAGCGACTGTGAACGGCAAACTCGCAGAACCCATGACGCGAACGGAACGGACGCGGCTCAAAGAAGCGCAGCAGACAAAGCCAACCAGAACAGTAGAACAGCAGAACCAACACCGGTCTAATGACAAACGAATAGGGGTATATAAAAACAATGCGCCGACCACATGCAGTCGTGCGAGCCAGCGTCGCTGCGTGGCATCTGAAGGGGTATCAATCTAATACAGGTGGCCGTAGGGCTGTGAACTCTGAGGTTGACGTTCTGTAAGATATCATGCCGCTGAGTATCATCTAAACTCTAATTACTCTGTACAGCAAAGGGAAAGCAGGTACAGCCATAGCCGCTCTCACCTGTCGCATTGTCCCTTCCACCCTGAACTAAAGTTCTCCCTAGGTAGTACTTTATCTAGATAGCGGCAAATCGTAATGGAATCTAGTTAGCAGTGCAGTGGTGTGGTACATGCTTAGGTACTCAAGGCAGCTACGTATGGGGTAAAGTGGCGTACCTCATGTACTGTATGTATGTACGTACGTAGCTTACCTACAGTAGGTAGCTTCTAGTTCCTTACCTAAGTGCTCCAGCGGGTAGGTGCATCAACAGGCTACAGCACCTAAGCTGCATCGCCATCTCTTCGTTCCCTGTAATGAACATCCCAAGTGAACAAGAACAACTCTCCCACGATCATAACCACAGACGTGTATCACCGCCCGATTCATCTTACAAATAGCACCGCGACCTAGCTTCCTCAACCTTAACTGCTATCGGTCTCCCCAGCGCCAGACCCAAGGCCTTGATACCCAGCGCATCTCTTCACGATGATGGGAGGTTGGTGGTCGTCCTCGGCGAACAGCGCCCTGGACGAGCAGATTGACAAGGCCACTGGCAGCAGCCTGTATGATTATTCGTCGACCTGTTCTGCGTCTCTTGCCTGCGACCCCGGCTAACCCGTCCTCTCTGCGTAGTGAAGACATCCCCCTCAATCTGGAGATATCTGATGTCATACGTTCCAAGACGGTCCAACCCAAGGAGGCCATGCGCTCGCTGAAGCGTCGCATAGGCAATAAGAACCCCAACACGCAGCTAAGCGCTCTGAACGTACGAGGCCATCCCCGAAGTCCCCTCATGGTGGCGATCTAATTTTGTTGACACGGCCCCAGCTCACGGACACCTGCGTCAAGAACGGCGGTTCGCATTTCCTCGTCGAGATCGCTTCCCGCGAGTTTATGGACAACCTTGTTTCCCTACTCCACGCCGTCGGCCCTGCCGCTGTAAACCAAGACGTGCGATCCCGGATGCTCGAGCTGATTCAATCTTGGGCTGCGGCAACCGAAGAGCGGTACGACCTCAAGTACATCAACGAAGTCTACCGGACATTACAGAAAGAAGGCTATCTGTTCCCTCCACGGGTCACGGTTGCGAGTAGCATGATCGACAGCAGTGCCGTGAGTCGGCCCCATCACTTCTCTCTGTCTAACCCTTCCAGCTCGCTCACTCTTTCCATCTAGCCTCCCGAATGGACCGATTCAGACGTCTGTATGCGTTGTCGAACTGCATTTACCTTCACCAACCGAAAGCATCACTGTCGCAACTGTGGGAATTGTTTCGATCAGCAATGTTCCTCTAAGACTCTTCCTTTGCCTCACTTAGGCATCGTGGAGGCTGTTCGGGTGGATGATGGATGCTACGCTAGGCTGACCGACAAGACCAGCAAAGGAGCTTTTACAATGGATGCGCCACCGTCTACAGTCTCGTCCTTTCCCCACAAGAACCGGAGTACATCGGTCATGCAGCCACGGAACGCCCGAGTCGACGACGCATTTGATGAGGACCTTAAGAAGGCGCTTGCGATGAGTCTTGAGGAGGTTAAGAGCCACTCACAAGGCTATGTAGCGCCTACTAACAACAAACCATCAGCTATTCAGCCCAGTGACAAACATCTACCCCCGCCCGCCGAAGCCGAGGAAGAAGATGAGGACCTGAAAGCTGCTATAGCCGCATCCCTGGCCGATATGGAAGAACAAAAGCAGCGGCATGCGGCTGCCCTGAAACAGCAAACGACCAGTCCAGAGAGTGTGTCTACCACCAACTTTGTCCTTCCCAAAAACGACTACGAACTCAGTCCTGTCGAGGCTGAAAATATCAATTTATTTTCAACTCTAGTAGATAGACTGCAGACCCAGCCTCCAGGTACCATCCTTCGGGAACCTCAGATACAGGAATTATATGATTCAATCGGAGCACTGAGGCCAAAACTGGCCCGCACGTACGGGGAGACTATGAGCAAGCACGGCAAGTTGTCATCTCAGCCCAAAGGTTACGCCACTACTAACCCGTTCTATACAGATACCTTGCTAGACCTCCATGCGAAATTGTCTACGGTCGTACGGTATTATGATAGGATGCTAGAGGAGCGTCTTTCTAAGGCCTATAGTCAACATACCCTTGGCGGATACAATGTTCCAAACTCAAGACAGGCTCCGAGCGCTTATCCCTCCCTCGGCTCTACAACTGGTAACGCTTCAGGGGCAGAAAATTTCTATGGCAGTGAGCCGCTACAAAGTTTCGGCCAATCAGCCGCAGCCCACAACTATGGTCCGCCAGCACAATATGCAAACTACGACAAGCGCTCGTCGGTTTCGATGCCATCTACTAATCAATACCCTCCACATACTGCACAAAGGAATGAGAGCTATCATAAGCAGGTCCCTTCAGGTCCTAGCCATTATCCTAACCCGCCAGAACAAGCGCCTGCTCCTTCACAGCCTACTCACTTATCTCAGCCATCACCTCAAACACCACACAACCAAGCGCGGGAGACAGTGGCGACAGCTTCGGTCGATGCGAATGGGGCCTACTACTATGGTACTCCTTTGCCTACGGACGGACGTGCACCCGCCGCATCCTTGGAGACTGCGCCGTCACCGTACCCTAATCTGCATCAGGGATCGACCTTCAATCCGCAATCATACCCTCCAACGCCCGCTTCTACTAACGTACAACCCGCTCAAGCCCCTACCCAGCCATCCCAACCGACTCAGTCCTACCAAACAATGGTTCCACCCAACCCCCAGACTTATTGGCAGCAGCAGCAGCCGCCACCGCCGCAGCCGCAACAGCAGCAAAATACAGGCCAGCCGGGCCATATGTACCAGACAGGAGCCCCGAGGTATACAGGATTCAGCCAGGATCCGTTCCCCTCGGCTCCGCATCACGCACCTCAGCAGCCCGTAGTAGAGGAAAGCTTGATTGATTTATGAGTTGGGCTCATATGTCGGGCCAGAAACCTTGTATGAACTTCGTCTATGACATTGTGCGGGTGATATGAATTATCGAGTTAGATATACCGCATAGTTTGTTATCTCTCACGGCATAATTAAACGCTAAAAAGTAGCATGTGCCCAACGGTTGCCAAAAACAATGTGCCTTTGAAATGCTTTGAGAGACTAGTAGTATTTGTGTAATATGGTTTGGTGTTGTGTAGTCCCATGGAAACGCACAGTAATAGAACTGCAACTTTAAATAGCATACTGTCTGGACAAAAAGCTTACCGTAGTGACATTATAAATGCTGCCGCGTGTATAAAGTAGGCACCTAGTAAATAAAGCTATCCATTTCTGTGACTGCTCTGTGCGCAGTACATTCATCGCTTTATGAATTCATTCAACCGAAATTTCCTATCCATTCAAGTCGCACGCTGAATTGGGTAAACACTCCCAATCGGGCACCCTTTTAGTTACTGAGTTTAACATGATACGTCACAGCCCTTCCCAGTACAGTAGATCGGCTTGCTCCACACTGCCCCTCCTCAGACTTAACCCCACGCCAGACAGCACCGGATATTGTACCTAGCTATCTACATGCGTTGGCCAGGTAGACGTACCTAGCTCTCCCAGTATTTCCCACAACGAAGGTTACTTTACCTTATCTATACATTGTTTCTCATATCTTCAATAAGCCAGCTATCTGCTATATATCGAGTGGTCTGGCGTTGCTTCGCTCTACAACTCGGCACTCGATCTATCCGTTCTCGCCATGTCGCGGCATCAAGCATACCGAAACTACGATTACGAGAACGACCTGGATGAATATGAGGGTGCTGGAAATTCGGACGAGGACGACGATGAGTTGAGCCCCGAAGATCGAGGTGCGTCCACCCCACCATCAACCCTACATCTCTATTGATTCACCTAACATGCCGCATAGCCCAGATGATCGCTGGCACGAGCCAGGTTCGCGCCGCGCTGGGCAGCGATTCTGCCAAGGTCGCAACACAACAAATCGAAGAGGCCTTATGGCACTACTATTACGACGTCGACAAGTCGGTTGCATACCTATCGAGCAAGTACATAGCTCCCAAGCCTGCCAAAGCGACCGCCCAGAAGAAGAAGCCTGCAGGTAGGTCCCCATGTTCTTATATGGACTCCTTCGGCACAGGCGTCAACAAGCAGCGCACAGGAGTGTTGAGGCCCGTGCAATATCGCTCCAGACTCTTAGATGGGTTCGAGCACGGCTTCGAGACTGGCTGCACCTCGGTCGCCCACCACCTCATGATAGTCGGTGCGGATGATCAACAGCTTGAGGCTAGGCCGGCGTCATCTACGGTCGATTTTTTCCATGATATGCCGTGGCTGAATATTCCTCATGACCGCCGCACTATCTTCATTCAAACGCCTCATAGGCGTGGGGGCCTTCTGGGAGGGTCTGGTTCTTCGGGAAAAATGTCAAAGCTTCAGGCACTTGCCGCCGCTCGCAAAAAGAAAGCCGAGGAACAAAAGATGGAGAACCGGAAATTGGCACTACCGCCCAAAGCAACAGCAGCAGAAACGCTTAAGGAACAAATCGAACCAGCTGCGAAAGTTCTAGTGGATAGGTCTAGAAGTAGGCAGCAGATCATATCATCGCCTATCCACGCAACAGCCCGGATCCACCTCAGTACAGATGGTACGGCTCAGTATTCGGTTTCCGAAGCTACGCATACAAGCAAACCTGATGCCGCGGCTACGACTGAGTTGCCTGTTGAACGTTTAGAGCTTGCCGCTCCATCCGCCTTCGCTCGAACTCTTCTGGGAACCTCTGCGTGCTGGTCTGCACCTGTGCCAAGGATCCAATATCCAATACCGTACATGAGCTTGACCACTTCAGTAACTGATGCCTTCTCAGAACCAAGCCCTGACGATGTGGTCCTCACGGCGCAATCCAAAGGTTCGCTTTTAGCGAAAAAGGTCCAAGCATGACGATACTGACTCGGTCAAAAATAGCAAGCAACAAAAAACTCGCCGCGAGCATACCAAAAAAGAAAGGTGTTGCCGAAGAACGAGATGATGGCGCTACGCATGGCATAAAAACCATGAAGATTGATGATACTCCGCTGCCTTCAAACAAAAACTTGGATGTGATAAGAGAATTTGAGAAGACCAAGAGAAAGAAACATGCAAGTCTCGTGGTGGTTGGTGAGTGCTTCCTGAGATCATGAACTCAGAATCGCTATAATATGCTAATAGTATCAGGTCATGTGGATGCAGGGAAGAGTACCCTTATGGGTCGGTTGCTCCTCGATTTAGGTGTGGTAGATCAGAGAACCATCCAAAAGTATCGAAAAGAGGCCGAGAGTATCGGGAAGTCGTCGTTCGCCCTTGCATGGGTGTTAGATCAACGCTCAGAAGAGAGATCTCGAGGAGTCACCATCGATATCGCCACAAATAAGTTCGAGACGGACTCTACATCATTCGTCATATTAGACGCTCCTGGCCATCGGGATTTTATTCCGAATATGATTGCTGGGGCAAGCCAAGCGGACTTTGCAATACTGGTGGTTGATGCTGCCACAGGCGCCTTTGAGGCCGGTCTTAAGGGACAGACCAGAGAACACTCTCTGCTACTTCGTAGTATGGGGGTATCACGAATCATTGTCGCTGTCAACAAGCTTGATTCGGTCGGCTGGTCCCAAGAGCGATTTAATGAAATTTCAGATCAAGTTTCCGGATTTCTTTCCGCCACAGGGTTCCAGCTTAAGAACGTTAGCTTTGTTCCGTTGTCCGGCCTCTACGGCGACAACCTCGTGACCAAGTCCTCTGATCCAGCTGCTGGATGGTATGGTGGCAACACTCTGATCGCGGAATTAGAGGGCTCGGAACCTATGACCAGAGCACTGACAAAGCCATTGAGGATGATTATATCAGAAGTATTTCGCTCGCCACAAAGTCCGCTCACCATATCGGGGCGCATTGACGCTGGATCGCTGCAAGCGGGCGATGCTCTGCTTGTACAGCCCAGCGGGGAAAAAGCTTACATTAAGTCATTGGAACTGGACTCTGAACCAGTTGACTGGGGTGTTGCCGGACAGAATGTGGTGATTCATCTTAGCCACATCGACCCGGTGCACGTGCGAGTGGGTGACATTGTTTGCGACCCTAAACACCCAATTCCCAACATCGATACAATAACGGTCAAAGTGCTTGCATTCGATATATTAATGCCCATGCAAGTCGATGTCCACAGGGGCCGTCTCCATGCCGCAGGCCAGATTATCGAAATAGCTGCTCTTCTAGATAAGGTCAAGGGGACAGTACTGAAGAAGAAACCCAAAATCATCAAGCCAGCGAGTGTGGCAAGGGTTGTCGTCAGGATGGGCAGGAAAGTGCCGTTGGAGGTCGGCCAACGAGTGATTTTGAGGAGCGGTGGGCAAACCGTTGCGGCTGGCCTGTTGGAATAATCTTTGGCGATCTTACCAGGCTCGTAATCTATGAGCACGGTGGCATGGCGTCTTCCAGCATCATCGAAATGGTCATCAAAGTGTAGAGTTCCTTGACGTATCCCTTTAAGGACCATTCTAACACCAGTACTTAAATTGTAGGAAAGTGGAGTATTAAGCATTTTAAACGTAGGGGTATGCACCCAATAGGATTAGCATATACTGTTGAAATAGAAACTGATTGGGTGCATCTTATATGTGGATTGCCCTAGTTCTGCCCTAGTTTTCGGGCATCCTATGTACTGGTGTTAGAATGGTCCTTAAAGGGATAGGGCGTTATTCAGGGGCGATACATTGTTCACTACATCACAACTTACAATATGGGGTGAAGAGTAGAATACAACGCATAGCAGGCTTCTGTTATTAGTATTCACACAGCACAAACGGGCTCTGCGATGGACTTACAGGGTCTAAATATATGTCAACTGGTGTGCCTTGATATTTTCGAAATTAGACGTCTCATTTCTTCTACAGCCTATGGAAGATCTGAGGTCCCAATCCCCATCCAGAATATAATGCATAGACCATCAAGGGTTTCCCAGGGTGTGGTAAACTAACCAGAAAGTTTTTCCCCCGAAACTTTAAATTATTCACCACGAAGCGGCTAGCTGTGCTTGTACAAGACAGCCTTGAATGACTGTATCCAGTAGCGGTTCTACACGGTGAGAGTAACAAAAGGGCTATCCGTATAAGGCAAAATATGGGTGGCTCCGTAAGTCAGAAGAAGCCACGTGGGTTTTAATGCCACTCTCTAACACTCTCTGCAAAACATCAAATATGATACACATGAACTGTTGAAAGCGGTTCCAAGTGTAACATAGGTAATAGTACCTACTCAACGCTTAAAAATGCAAACATTGGCTTCTAGTGGCTTCCAGAATGACTTGTTTGCTAGGTCGATAAAAAAAGAATATTTTTATTTTCACAAGTGTATAGCTGGCATGTTCTCAATCCTACCAACATAGTTGTTGTTACCCTAAGTGTAGATGACAGTAACAGTCACTCGGCTCGTGATAACCCCCGCCCCCACCACTATGTACGTACCGTAGCTACTGGTGTGGAGTTTGTGGGTTGAAAGTGTTTCCCAAAACGACTTAGAAAGAACCCTGACCGCCCGCATTGCGCCTTAGTCTCTTTGAGGCCAAGTTGTCCTGTTTGGTTTGCCACCCATTTTGGCAGGAGCAAGTAACAATATGTACAGAGAAGCGCTTGCCCATCATTGCCCTAATGACACAGAACCCACTAGCGCGGCGGCATTGCTACCGTCGTAGTTGCTGTGCACTGTACAGTATACCGTGCCCGGCATCCAATGTGATGCTGGCAAGATGCAGGTGCTGTCCCTTAGTCGGTGGTGGCCCCGCTTTTGTCTCGACACTGAAGATGTGTTCTTTTTTGCAACTTGTCCACTTTGCATTCTGGCTTCTTCCACCTGCCTTGGCCATATAAGGGAAATTGTCAGGCCAATTTCTCCTGAGCGGTTCTACTTCCTCTACACACCACTCTTACCACCCCTTCCTGGAACATATCCCACCAACCCCCCTCGCAGTGCCTTGTTTGTGAGAGGACAGACTAAAAGCGGCTTGTGTCGCTCGTTGGTGTCTTAACTTCCTTTTTGTCCTCTTCTTACTACACCCCAGATTTCCCGACCTTGGTTGACATCCCGCCGTCGGGTCGTCCATTCGCCATGGCTCGACACTCCCAGAGCTACTGGGCGATCGCCATTGGCATGATCGCCTGGAGCGTTCTTCTCTTCAGCCCACTCGCTTTCGTCTCGAGCGTAAGTGCTCAAGACGCTGACCACGAATATGGCACCGTCATTGGTATTGTAAGTCAACGTCCCCGGTGCCGTGTCTGCACACGGCCCTCGCATCAGACCCGTTTGTATGTGGCCCTAATTTGCTGACCTTGGTTGTTCAGGATCTGGGAACCACATACTCCTGTGTTGGTGTAATGCAAAAGGGCAAGGTTGAGATTCTCGTCAATGACCAAGGCAACCGTATTACTCCCTCGTACGTCGCCTTTACCGAAGATGAGCGGTTAGTCGGAGATGCCGCCAAACAACAAGCGGCTAATAACCCCCGTAACACAATCTATGATGTCAAGTAAGTTGCCATATTATCCCGAAAATGCACCCAGTACGACCTGCAAGTCGGACACTCGGGTACTCGCACGGAACTGGATTGCTGACGCAACCCTTACAGACGGTTCATCGGTCGAAAGTGGGACGAGAAGACCCTCCAGAGCGATCTCAAGCACTTCCCTTACAAGGTCATTGAGAAGGATGGCAAGCCCGTGGTTCAAGTCGACGTTCACGGTTCGCCCAAGAAATTCACTCCCGAAGAAATCTCTGCCGTCATCCTCGGCAAGATGAAGGAGGTTGCCGAATCATACCTCGGCAAGAAGGTCACCCACGCTGTTGTTACTGTTCCTGCCTACTTCAACGACAACCAGAGACAGGCTACCAAGGACGCCGGCATTATTGCTGGTCTTAATGTACTGCGCATTGTCAACGAGCCTACTGCCGCCGCTATCGCCTACGGCCTGGACAAGACCGATGGTGAGCGTCACATCATTGTCTACGATCTCGGCGGTGGTACCTTCGATGTGTCTCTCCTGTCTATCGACCAAGGTGTGTTTGAGGTTCTGGCTACTGCCGGTGACACCCATCTTGGTGGTGAGGATTTCGACCAGAGAATCATCAACTTCTGGGCCAAATCCTACAACAAGAAGAACTCCGTCGACATCACCAAGGATCCTAAGGCTATGGGTAAACTGAAGCGTGAGGCCGAAAAGGCTAAGCGAACTCTTTCTTCTCAGAAGACCGCCCGTGTTGAAATTGAGTCGTTCTTCGAGGGCAATGATTTCACCGAGACCCTGACCCGGGCCAAGTTCGAGGAGCTGAACATGGATCTCTTCAAGCGAACTCTGAAGCCCGTGAAGCAAGTTCTTGACGACGCTAAGATGAAGAAGGAAGAGGTCGACGACATCGTCTTGGTCGGTGGTTCCACGCGTATCCCCAAGGTTCAAGAGCTTCTTGAGGAGTTCTTTGCCGGCAAGACAGCTAGCAAGGGCATCAACCCTGATGAGGCCGTCGCTTTCGGTGCTGCCGTTCAAGCCGGTGTTCTTTCCGGTGAAGAGGGTACTGCCGATGTCGTTCTTATGGACGTCAACCCGTTGACCCTGGGCATTGAAACCACTGGAGGTGTCATGACTAAGCTGATCCCCCGTAACACTGCTATCCCCACGCGCAAGAGCCAGATCTTCTCAACGGCTGCGGATAACCAACCCGTCGTTCTGATCCAAGTCTTCGAAGGCGAGCGATCTATGACCAAGGACAACAACCTCCTCGGAAAGTTCGAGTTGACCAACATCCCTCCTGCGCCCCGCGGTGTTCCTCAGATCGAAGTTTCTTTCGAGCTTGACGCCAACGGTATTCTTAAGGTGTCAGCTTCGGACAAGGGCACTGGCAAGACGGAGACTATTACGATTACCAACGATAAGGGCCGTCTCACCCAGGAGGAGATTGACCGTATGGTTGCCGAAGCTGAGAAGTATGCCGAAGAAGACAAGGCCACCCGTGAGCGTATCGAGGCTCGCAACGGTCTGGAGAACTATGCCTTCAACCTAAAGAACCAGGTCAGCGATGAGGATGGCCTTGGTGGCAAGATTGATGAGGATGACAAGGAAACCGTAAGTTTCACGAACCTACACAGTTGAGTGACAGCGACTAACAAGCAATACAGATCCTCGAGGCCGTCAAGGAAACCACCGATTGGCTCGAAGAGAACGCCGCTACTGCTACCACGGAGGATTTCGATGAGCAGAAGGAGAAGCTTTCAGGCGTTGCCTACCCCATCACATCTAAGATGTACCAGGGAGCTGGTGGTGAAGATGACGATGAGCCTGACGTTCATGACGAGTTGTAATTTTTATATGAACTATTAGACAACTGTTTCTATAGCATACCCCGGCGCAACCAAAAGGAATATATCTGTTTAAATCTAAAACCAAATGATCATAACAGCGAAGCTAATGCTATCTTGTACTGAGGTGGTGCGAACCCCTCCCCAATATTCTCGCGCCAGTGTTAGATCAGGGGTATGGTGGAGATCTTCGTTGCCATATGACGGAAATATATGTGCATACGTATATACATACATACATAGAGCATATGCAGGTACAAATTGAATGCCGGGTCCGATGTAACTGCTCAAGCACTCGTTGCAGGTTCCGGGTAAGGTCATCTATCCGGGGAGAACCGGTATATTAAGCATGCCACCCTTAGCCGGGTGTGTGTAAATTCTAGCACGAGTCACAGCATGCTCGCCTATGTATGAGGTCATCTCGGCGGATGATTTTCGCAGTGTATGAGCATGAATGAAGTTCGGTGCCAGGAGGGCTGTCTACTTAGGCAAAGGAATTCGCCAACGGGATCTTATAGCCAGATTTTCCATACATACTTACCTACATACCTTTATGGGGATTGTGACAAACAATACCAAACCCAGAATTATCTGCTTTGACAATCAACATGACGCGCAGTGCATATCTATCTACCTGCTTGCCTACACATAACTTTTAAGCAATTGTGTTTCTATACGCAGTTAAAATTCGTTGAAAGTAGCTCTTCGTATTCAACTGAACACGGGAGTTAAGGAATGCTCGGCTCAATACAATCAATCAATTACTTAACCCAGGGAGCTTTCGGGGTCTGTAAAGTAAGTATGCAAAGAACTTCTTTATATCCTGGATACCTTACGGAAGAGGTATATTTAACCAAAGTTGGATCTATCCCTACACGAGAAGAGGTCTTTGCGTTTCACATATGGGCTGTGTAAGTGATGTTTACCTTAACGTCCAAGAATTAGGCTCAGCAAGCACTGGCCCCAGGTAGAATAACATTGAGCCACGAAACTTCACTGCATGAACATTTCAACGGGACAAAGTTCTGTATATGAATTTTATAAGGCGGAGTTAGATCCTGGTATCACTATGGGTAAGAGAGTACAAGCGGTAGGTGGTATCCAAAACAACTAATTCTCACAGGGGACATCGCTCATAGACTCCGTTGAATACTGCCCAAACTGACACGCTTATTCGGCTTTAGATTCGGCATTTATGCTCTTCTCTTGTTCTTCCGTCTCCCGAGGCAGAGATTCGACACTTTCTGCCGGTTTGAGACCGAGCTGGCGCACGTCCCACCCGTTGGCGGTCAGATATTCACGGAACTTCTCATCTTCGTACGTGATCGTATCTTGGCCGACTGTGGGCAGGAAGAAGAAAGCGAGGGATGCCGCGAAAATGCACAAGCTGGAGCTGACGAAGAAAGGGTATTGATAGTAGGCGGGGTCCTTATCGGTGCCGCCAGCCTTTTGAATGTAGGGGAAGACGTAGACGCCGACGAAAGCACCGACTTTGCCAAAGGCGGAGGCGATTCCGTAGTATTGACCTCGAACGCCGGTGGCGCAAGTCTTGGCAGCCAATAACCCGATATTGTTGCCCGGGCCCAGCTCGCCGAGACTAAGGAAGATTCCATAGACAACAACGAACGCACCGATAACGCTAGGCTGGGATAGCTTAGCGTATGTGCCGGCCATGATGAAACCAACAACGGACTGGAGGAGAAATCCGAGGATCAACGTGTAGCGGGGCCCCAGACGATCGCTGATGGGCGCTCCAATCATGGTTCCGGGGATGTAGAACAAGTTCAGAACCGTGTTCCAGCCAAATACAGTCGTTAACGGGCCCTTTCCACCGTAGATGCTATTTAAAATCGGAGTAGAATAGATACCGAAGGCGTAGGCCGAGAACTATGAAGTAGGTGAGTTGAATTGTTTGGTGGGCTGGTGAGTCGCGGGACTTACGTCGTAGATGAACCAAATTACACTAACTATCACCATTCTGAATCCGTAATATTTGAATACCAGCTTATAAGGCGTGCGGGCATTCTTCATAGAATTTCGGGAGAACTCCTCAGGTTCCTTGAGTCTTAAACGGAGCACGAACAGGATAAGCGGGAAGACAACGCCGATACCCAAACTCGTTCGCCAGATGGTGCCATAATATTTGTTCTGAGCAGCGGCGGCAACAACGTAGGGGACAAAAGCGCCGATGACGAAGCCCCAATCAATCATGGTGTTGGTGAACAGAATGAACCATCGGTTTCGGGTGCCACTCTGAAGTTCGCCAGTGGACTCGGCGCAGCTCACGCTGCCGGCTGGATACTCGCCTACACGGAGTCTTAGTTAAAACGCGACGCAATCCCCCAAAGATTCTGATTCTTACCTCCAATGCCAATTCCGACCTGCGGAGCTAGTTAGTAAATGGTAGGATGCGATGCTGTATGACAGGCCGAAGTGACACTTACAAAAAATCGCCAAGCAGCGAGAATGTTGAACATGCCTACAGCGTCTCCGTGGTAGTAGGAGCCGGCCGCCAGCGCGGTGAAAACAATGAGAACAATGGTTGAGATGAGAAGCGAATTCGTGCGGGACCACCGATCGGCAGTATAACCGAAGAGCAACTGGCCAACGACCTGTTTGACGCGCAGTCCCCGTGTTAGTCAGATTGGAGCTTTGGCAAGGCGAGTATATCTATATATATGGCGAAGAGCTGTCTGCGGGATAACGTACAGCTCCGGCAAAGGCGACGGCCGGAATGACCGTGGCGGCGCGAGAATTGCTAAAGAGGTCTCCATATTGATCTTTCAGCACAGTGGTCACGGACCCGATAACCTGGACAGAACGGCGCATATGTTAGTGAAGCACATTCGGGCAGAGGCGCATCGGCATCGTCGGTATAGCGCATAGCACGAGAATGGGACCCAGAATAGGAACAGGACGAAAATAAAGAGGGGAGATAGGAGCACACACGTTATTGACGTAGCCATCAGAAAACAGGCCAGCGCCGCAAGCAAGTACCGGCCATATGGCCTCGAGGAAGGGCTTCTGGTCGATGGGTGGTGCTCCGCCCGATGCTTCCGGATCGTGGGTTACCGGTGTCTCGCCGGCGGTCTGCTGCTCGGCTACGGCAGTCTTCTTCTTGCGTCCGAACATCTCGTCTCTCGTGCGCCGATGAGTCGCAGTACGGTAGATTACAGATTAAGAGCTACCTAATAACTATTCGGCATGCCGAAGATGGCGCTATCTAGTGATAGAGAAATAGGTATTTGCCAATCTTCAGGCTAGGGAGAAGAAGGGAAAGGTAGAGGGGATAGACGTAATGTTCCACGAAAGAGGGACAACACGAAGGGAACACAAGACGCACGTGAATATGGCTTCTGCATTTATTTAATCTATCCGTCTGAACCAGCAACGGCGGCTCCTACCTATTTGGTATACCTATCTCAGATGTTATGTATGCCCGTAGTTAGTCCCTTCCCTATCTCAGTAAGATGGGCAACGTACTCTGAAATACAAGGAGGTACATGTCTAAGTGCCAGATGTGTGATGTATGTTGATTTCAGTGGAAGACATGCGGCAAAGTCGACTTAGATAGTGTACTACCTGCTGGGAATTAGTACAGACCTGTCTCTACTAGTACTGCATGAGTATTTTGATGTAACGTACGTAAAATCCCAGGTACCTATCTACATGCAGCCAACAGCTTAGGCCAATGGATATGCATACTTTAACCCTTACGTGGGTGCCGGCTAACGAGCCGTGGCATCGGCGTTCGCCGTGACCATAGCGCGATCTCAGATGCTTCCCCTGGACCCTTCTTATCTCATGGCCTCATTCTTTATTTTGAGATCACAGGAGAAAATAGTTGCTGGCGCGCAGAAAATGCCAATACTGCGACATACGAGCCATTGTCTTGCGTGTTCTCGCGCACGTGTCTATCCATTTCGAAATGACGACGGGCTGGATCCGGCTTAGAGCGGGATGCCACGGCTCCTTCACGCATGCTTAGTACACTCGCGTAGAAAAGACCGGGGCACTGGACCGGGGAAGAGGATTTTTGTAGGTAATGACATGCTACTTACCTAACAATTGACATGCAAATGCAGCTGGTGCTCAGGTTAGTGAAGAACTGACGGGTAAGACTGGGCATATTACCGCTGGCTCCCGTAGATTTAACCTTTCTACGAAGTAGGCCGGCTGTTCTTCTTTTCAATTACCTAAATAGGAAGTGCGAGAATCCCGACAAAAGGGATCGCGTAATATGCACTATCCTGCTTGTCGATACTTACATATGAAGGTAGCTCAAGTAGCCCTGTGTATTAAACAAGCAGGGCTCGTACTACTGAATGTGCGACAGCATCTAGCAAATAAGTACAGATTAAGCTTTTTGACCTATCAAAGGCCGTCAACCGACCTCGTGCTAACGGATACTGTACAAGAGGAACATCCCACAGTACACTATGAAAAGAAGTACCAACGGTAGGTCGAGGACTACAAAGTACACTGCCGGGACTCTACGGCAGATGGCAGACAAGCTTTTGCTTGGTGCCCATTCGGCAGAGCTGCGGGCATCAAGCTCATCAGCTCTCTTGGCTGCATCTCGGGAAGGTATGCTTATCCGATGGCAGAATTACTGCATATATGGAGTATACAGACATTCATTCCTATGCGCAACAATGCTACCATCTTCAGTATCAATGAGCGACACACTGCACAGACATTCAAACACGAGACGTACTACGCTATTCTCGGCAAGGCCGCCGAGGGGACCGTCGATATCTCCCTACGGTGTGTAGAAGTTACCTACCGGTAATACCAGCTACGTACGTACAGTACTGTATTTCAGCTGGGGACTTTCGATCGCGTTTTGCATACACTCCGTACGCTAGAAAGTATTCCCTACTAGTGTGCATATATGCGGCCCGTTATCACCAGGGGGTTGTGTTACACCAAAATCCTGTGAAATAATTTGTGTTCATGGCAGAAAGTCTCGGCGTAGCCGATGAGCCGAGGCACCGAGTCCGAGTCTCTGAGCTACAATTCAATACTACAGCAACGTCATCAAGAGTGCAATTGATCACGTTGTAAACTTATAGATTATATATTTTCCACGACAGATAAAAATGAGTTCTTAACTTGTGGTAGCATGTATGAAGGAACAGTGTTGATATCAGCCATCGCGGAAACTTTCATGTATCCAAATTCTGTCACTTCTACCAAATCAGTATCATTCTAGTTTTGAACACTTCCATCTGCTTTCTTGCTTCCAGTCAACCAAACTATATAAGTTTTCACCCGCCCGTGTAACATAACACGGAGATGTGATGGTCATGTAAGTCCAAATTGTAAGGCGTAAATGACGACAGACAATCAGTCATATCTGAGCTTAGACCACCTGGCTACGACTTATCAATACTTATGTATATCGCTCTCATCACTTGAAACCAAATACTCTCGAGGCTCGTTGAAGAGTAGACAACGCAGGCCATGCGAGCACTCACACCAGTCCTGACATTTCCTGGTTCAGGCCATCATATACTGTGATTGAGTCCAGGTGTCACTAAAGTAATCTATCTAGTCACATTGATGAACCCAACCCGGTGGTCTGGATGAGACAACACGACTTCCCGCCGAGCCGGGAGCACAACCGAAGGACCATCAAAGATGGGCGTAGAAACACATGATCTATCGTAACACCGCGAAAACTTAAATACTAGTATTCTCAAACACGCATGTTCCACGCGTTTGACTATTTATTTACCACCAGTCTGAGACACAGGACAATGGCTACGCAACTTGGTGCCACTACTCCATCCCGTGGCACGGTCAGCTCGACCCCGGCCCCGGTCCCGAGCCCTCAGCACCGCGTCCGTGGAGCTAGAGCCCGGGCTAGTCGGCGTGCGCTCCTCCGGACTTTTGCCGCTGGCACTTGGGTTCTGTATATGGGCAGAGCTGAAATAGGTGCAGGTTCTGTAGAACCTTAGAGCATAGAAAAACTGTGACTTCAGTTTCTTCTCAAATAGTTCACATCATCATGATCATAAACTAAACCATTGGTCGTCAAATCTGTAATATAAAACATAAAACATAAAAGAATAAATTCAGCGAGAGAGGATAAGACTGTCTCTACCCTTACACAGTGATCAGCTGTGTATATAACTCATCGTCCGCCGTCGCGGTTCGCGCTGCAAAAATTGAACCACGCCAGGAGCTAGCTACCTAGCCGCGCGGATATCACGAATCCCCCCGCTTTCAAAAAATATATACGCATTGCTTCTCGCAATGTATGCACCCTGCATGTAGAAACCACCCTGGCGTGCCTCACCGATATCTCATCGCAGCATATTTCAGCCACCAGCAAACAATATCTACCACTCATGATGATCTCCTGTTGGCAACTTGGAGCCCTCGAACAGCCCAACCCGGCACATCACTAATTACCACTCTCCTGTTCCTAACCAAAAGCAGAGCAAACGGTCTCTACGCCGTCTTCTTCCACTGGTTCACCAGGCCAATCAAACTGCTCACGGAGCCCGCGAGGCCGACGAAGCCGTCGTCGAAGTTCGTCCAGCCGAGCGCCGACGTCGGGATCGTGAGATCGCACAGATCGGACAGCAGCTGGAGCTGGCTGGCATAGCGCTCACTGTGTAGTATTCCACGGTGTCAGTCGCATACATACATACGCCCATCAAGGCGAAAAAGGGAGGGGGTAAATAATGAGGAGAAATAAAACTCACATCGCAATCTTCTTCGCCTCCACCACGCCCTCGCCTTCCTTCTTATCAACCTTCGCCTCGCGCTGGCGCAGCTGGTACAGTGTATACACCTGAGCCACAACCGAGCACGACAGCCCAACGATCCAGAATCTTGCAGCCTCGCGCGCCGCGCGGGGCGCGCCGTCCCACTTGCGGATATTCAGGGTCGTGGGGACGGTCAGCATATCCGCAGACAAATAACCGGCGTATCCGAGCTGGCGGCCGAGGGCGGCATATTTCAATACCGGGTCCGCACCTTTCGAGGAGGAGGAGAGGGAATCGAAGGCGACGGCGGCGGCGCGGACGTGCTCGACGTTCTTGCCGACGCGCAGCAGCTTGCGGGCCTGCGCGAAGGCCTTCTTGATCCCCTCGTACGGCGCGATCTCGGCCCGCGTCGCGTTCGTCCGCAGCAGGTACCACGCGTAGAACCGCGCGAAGTACTGCACCAGCCGCAGCACCTTGTCGCGGCCCGTCGTCGTCGCCACGAACTTGAGGTAGTGCGACACCGTCGGGTGGTACACGAGCGCGTCGGCCACCATCTTTGCTTTTCTTTTTTATTCTTTTTCTTTTCTTTTCTTTTCTTTTCTTATATTTTTATCTTCTCTTTGCTTCCAATTCCGGTCGGATCCTGGGTTCCTAGCTCCTGCGTATCCGACGGCCCGGGAAGCAAGATAATGGTTTCGTAACGCTGGGATAGTGCGGAAGAGAGTCGTCGGCTCGGCAAGGAAGATAGACGATCGAGGAAGAGGGGCCGTGCGGCGGCCAGAGACGGGGTATGCAGATAGCCGAAAGGGGCCGGTTGATTACAATTAAATGCACAAGGGTAACAAAAGTCCCGATAAACTTGCAGCCACGCTGTATAAAGGCAGTGGTCTGCAACGTGCAGTACGCGATTGAGATTAAAGATGGATTCGAGGTACGGCGCTGATACTGTGAACCGCCGGTACAGTTGACTGCGGATTGCGCAAATCGGCAGTGGTTATCGCGACTGCACCACCAGTTCGTTAGCTCAACCGTTGCGTTGCAACCAAAGGTCGTTTGATTGATGGTCGATAAAAAGAGCGGGCAACAATCAAATCACTGACATGCGCGCACCTTAATCAAACAGAAAGTTGGCAAACTCGTCGGTATAACAAACGTTGCGAATAATCCCAGTATGTTGGAGATGTTGGGGGAGGAAGAATGCACGGGACGTTGTCGATAGAGGGGAATGTTGAACAGGGCAGAGATGCGTCTTTGTGGTAACAGCCGAGATAGCGGCTGGATTACCCGCCATATTACTTAGAAGTCGCGGCGCATTACTGGGCACAAGCACATGCCGAGGCAAACTCGGGCGGTCGGGATTTCTAGCGGAGGTGGGCCGCTACGTCTGAATCCGGTAGTAGTCTACGGAGTACTTCTCATAACGGCTGCAATTTCTCTACTCTATCCACACTCACTTAAGATGGGGAGCCTAGCATTTTCACTAAGAAATGCTAATACGTCATTCTGAACATGATCGCGTGCCAGGATAAAAGGTTCAATATGATTTGGTTTGTTTGTGCATACTCAATTGATTTGATGCCAAAGTCTAGTATAGTTAGTCTACCTAACCGTAATCCAGGCGTGAGAATCCGTACAGGGAACGCTCGTACACCGCTCAACCATGCATCTCGTGCAGGAACGCACGCCGTCCACCACGGACTACCATATCCGCGGACACATACTCACCGCCTTCGGTACTCGTAGAGCAGCACTCCAGCCACATGTAGGAACACATGGAATCACGGAATTCACTTAGATCTCACTTAGACCAAGACTCCATTGGGTCATGTAGCATGTGCATATATCTGATTGAGGTACGCGTTTCTAGCAAACCTCTTGAAGTATCCCGGAACTGAACTGCATAGACCGCACGGCCGTTGAACGTATATCCGGATCATTCCCAGCCAAGCACGCCCATGACAATGCTGTAACGCCTCGAAGGCAACATCCCCGGGCACGGGCAAGGTGGGAGCCATATAACAGAGACATCCTTACCTTAAAAGATGCGCAGCTCTTATCTTGACCCCTGTGGGTTGCCATAGAGTTACGAGATGCGTCATTCACCTCGACTTTGAGGTGACAACGCGAATGAGAACAATGTGCCGTAGCTACCTTGTATGAGAGAAAACGAAATGTCTTCTGCATGGGAACAAAAGACGAACTGCTGGGTCTTCTCCTAAGAAAGAATTGTGTGGCGGCATCTTGCCTGATGTGGCCACCGGTGGGATACATAGAACCCGGAACTGCTCATTGTTATGTTTAGAGCGCTTCAGTCGTACTGGAATAGAACGCTGATGGATTCGCCATGATGGATACGACGAATGGCCTCAGCGAAGATGGGTGAGATGTCTAATACGTCCAACTTGGGGCATACTCGGCGATGCTCGTCCTGGGGAACCGAGTTGGTAACAACAATCTTGTTGATGGCTGAGAGATTGATACGCTGTATCGCATCGCCACTGAACACACCGTGGGTGATAAGTGCGTAGACTGTTGTCGCGCGTTCCTTTCGGAGCAACTTAGCGGCGCGCGTAATGGTGTTGGCCGTGTCGACCAGATCGTCAATCAGAATGCACACACGATTGGCGACATTACCGACCAGCATCATGGTAGCGTTCTGTCGGTCTGTGATCCGGGTGGGCCGTCGTTCCTGGGGTCTCGGTTAAGTTTAACGTCACTCATGGACAGGTCGCCGTCTTACCTTGTGAATGAGGGCAAATTCCATGCCAAGACTGTCGGCAATGGCAGTAGCCCGCTTGGCGCCACCTGCATCTGGACTCACAATCACGGCGTCCTTAAAATCCGGGACATTCTGCTGAATATATCGCTGGAGCAGAGGACGGCCGTATAAGTTGTCCATTGGGATGTCAAAAAATCCCTGATACTGGGGGTCATGAAGATCTAGTGCAACCACACTATTGCATGGGTTAGTATCCTCCATCACCACGAGAGGCAAACCCGGGCATGCTGATATCGGGTACGAGCACATCGTGATAGAATGGAGACGCAAATGTCAGACTGTGTAAGGTTGGACTGGGTAGTACGTACTGATCTGCGCCAGCACATGTGAGAAGATCCGCTACTAGAGTACCTGCTTGCGCGACCCATCGCTTGTACCCGGGCTTAGCTTGGAACGTGTTGATGAGGGCAGGATTTTGTAAGTCGTGTGTAGTGAAGCTTTGTGTATGCATGGTAGTCAGACCGGGCCGAGGAGGAGCTGGGTTTGGGTCAACGGTGGTCGAAGACTCGCCATTCGAGCGGGCGGCGCCATTGACAAGCCCATGGCCATGACCATGGCCGTTCCCGTTAGTGATCGTGGTTCTGTTCAGGGCTCTCGACAGGTCGGTGTCATTATTGAGGCCCGGTGTCTTGTCGATGCCGGGACCGGGTGTCGCTGGCACACTTTCGAAAGTGTATTTGCCCTGAGGAACCTCGCAGGGAGGCTTTGACAGTGGAGCGCCGACTTTGTTGTATGGGAGGTCGGGCTGGCGCGAGTAGGGAAACAAGGGCAGGACCGCCGTCACTCTCTTGGCTGATCCGATCTTGCAAGCGGAGATCACTAGAGGTGAGGTCAGTATCGGGTGGTGTCAATTGTGACATGGCGTTATGTCACGCGAGTGTATGTTATGCTACATACTAATGCAAAGCTCCATCAGGTGGTCGTTCACCGACCCGCCGCCCGACTGGATAATGAAGACATCTTTGCCGCGGACCGAGTCTTTGATCTCGCAGCGCGTCTCACCAACGGCAAACTTGCTCAGCGTGCGATTGCCCACGGGTAGGCCCAAGATGTTGCAAATGTGTTCGGTTAGTGTAGGGTGAGAGTTCCCGCCAAGGATGACAATATTGCGGACCATGTTGGAGCAGGTTTGCCGAGGCCAAGCGTGGAGGCGATTGTGTGAGATAACAGCCGCTTAGCGTCAATCCGTCAATCCGACGAGCCGGCAGGAACCTGGGGAAGGAGATAGCCCTGGATTCACTGTGACGAGATACCGTAGCTGGGAGAGCTGTGATGCGATGTCGACACAGTATATGTGGTGCCAAACAGTCAATTGCTTTGCTTGCCACTTTGAGGCAGGCCGAAGAAAAGCCTGCCGCCTCCGATCACGGTCGCTGCCGAGAGAAATCCGAGTCTGCGCGCGCCTACACCACTGATGTCTCAGTCTAGAGGGGCTAGTTCAAGCGAGGGTGTCGGATTGCTCCTCAGAAGGATTATGTACGGGGTCGGGAGAAAATGGTGGCTAGAGGAGAATCATGATGAAGACGTGTAACGACTCATGAGAGTTGAATGCAGAGCTTTGTTGGCTGATGTTGGACAGGTGTAAGCTGGAAGGAAGGAAAAAAAAACTTTTGTTGAACTAAGTAGAGTGGTACCGAAGGTAATACCGGTGTGGTCAGTACTACTTAGGTACGCTGACACTGCCGGAGGCTGCCTGGTCGTTTTTCCGGGGCTCTGTGCTCTGTGCAAGTGCGACTGGGGGACTTCTGTGCACTAACGGACTACTCTAGGTGCTCTGATTATTGGTTTAGGGAGTTTGGTGCCACAAGCAGCGACAACATGTCCTGTTTGTCCCGTCTTCGGCCCTGTTTTTACTACCTAGAACAGCTCTGTTCTACCGACCATACTGCCTACCTAGGTGAGGTACAGTAGCGCGAATGCAGGATAACGCCACCATTATGCGCTAAGTGATGAGCTGCAGCCAGCTGTCCACGTATCATACCATACTTTTGCCATGCTACAGGCAATTTACTGGCTGAATTCGACCTGTCACTACCAGAGCCCCAGGTAAAGAGCGTTACTATTGGGGCACCCATGTTTCGCTATCGGGGCACCCTTTAGCCCGTTCTGGCCTGTTGCAGATAGCAGCCCGACTGTACACGCACTCGTTCCGATTGTCTTTTTAGGTCTGTTTTAAAAGAATTAAGCTTTCTAGAACTGTTTAAGCCTTTTAAAGTTATTAAAACTATTAAAGTTATTAAAGTTATTAAAATTATTAAAGATATTATATTATTATTAAAACTATTAAAGTTATTAAAGTTATTATATATAATTAATAAATCGGGTTTTTAATTAATATAATTTTAAAAGTTTATAATAGTTTTAAAAAGTTTAAACAGTTTTAAAAAGCTCAAACAGCTTTAAAAAGCTCAAATAGTTTCAAAGGTTTAATTCTTTTAAAATAGCAATAAAACAGCAGTAAAGCAACAATCGAAGCAAGTGTGTGCAATTGGGCTATCAGCTACAACAGACCGAAGGGTGCCCCGATAGCGAAACATGGGTGCCCCAATAGTAACGCTCCAGGTAAAAAGCCTCAACCCCAAATCCATTCTTTGCTAGGTAGGTACTGCCTGGGCCCAGGCAAATACAACAACGTCGGAGAATGTGACGCTATCTTTGAACAATGCATGGGAATCAGCCCAATCAGCGTGACAAGACGGCAAACCGATTCATTAGCTCCCCGCCGACTTACCAGCTGCGTCATCATTGCCGCCAAGAACCGGGGAATGAGATATTTTGGTACCTTGTCAGTAGCATGAATTTGAGCCGCCCCCAATTCCTCCCCAATGAACGAGCCGCCATTCGCGATTAACAATGCCCGCTTTCGATAATCTGCTTTTAATCAAGCACTCACCGATCCGGGATGGCTCAGTCATGTGATAGCGCGACTTTCAAGACGCGCGACAGACGCGCAGCTATCTCTCATTTCCATGAACACGCCCTTTGCGCTGACTAAGTGGCAAGAACCCCCAGACGAAGAGCTGGGCATCACTATTCCCCGGGCATTGCACTTGCCAATAATCCGCCAGTAGACTGATAGTACTTGCTTTCAAATTTTATTGGATGTCTTAGGAAGCGCTGTTTGACTGACCGCCTCATTTCTCTGCTTCTATAAACTATCCCCTTGTATTGGCTAGCTGCCACTGTCACAAGATATTGACTGAATCTTAGCTACTACAGCTAACTTGTATCACGCACCACCACATCTATCTATCGGATCGCATCCAAACAGGTTGCGCCATGCCTGAGATTGCCGAAGGTATGACCTGTACCTGTACCATCTGACCCAGCCCGGTCGGTGTCTCCCGACATATCTCCCACCTCGCTACTTGACAAATCCCTAAATGCTTAGCACCAACCACATGGCTAACGTTCCTGCCACGCAGTCGCGCGCGTGACGCACTACCTGCGGCAGCACCTCGTGGGCAAGACGATCGCCAAGATCGTCGCGCTCGACGACGCCAGCGTGTTCGGCAAGGTCGGCACCAGCGGCGCCGCGTTCCAGTCCGCGCTCTCCGGCCGCCGCGTTGTGGGCGCCGGCAGCCAGGGCAAGTACTTCTGGCTGGAGCTCGACCGTCCGCCCCACGCGGTCATGCATCTTGGTATGACCGGCTGGGTGCACGTGCGCGGCGAGCAGACGGCCTACACGAAGTACGCGGAGCGCGCCAAGGGCGAGGATAAAGATGCCTGGCCGCCGAAATACTGGAAATTCCACCTCGAGACCGCCGAGTCGCCCGCCGTGGGCGTGGCGTTCACGGACGCGCGTCGCTTCGGGCGCGTGCGTTTAGTCGACTGTCCCGGCGCGGAAATCCGGTCGCGCTCCCCTCTGGCCGAGAACGGGCCCGATCCCGTAGTCGACCGGGACCGATTCACGGAGACGTATCTGCGGGAGAAGATGCGCGGGCGGCACGTCCCCATCAAGGCGCTCCTGCTCGACCAGGCCATGATCAGCGGGATCGGGAACTGGGTGGGCGACGAGGTGCTGTACCAGGCGGGGCTGCACCCGGAGCAGTACAGCGACGACTTCAGCGACGGCGAGGTCGCGAAGCTATACCGCGCCGTGTGCGACGTGTGCGACGTCGCCGTCGGACACCTCGGCGACTCGGATAAGTTTCCGCAGGACTGGCTCTTCCACCACCGCTGGGGCAAGGGCAAGAAGGACGCCGCCACGAAGCTGCCGTCCGGCGAGAAGATCATCTTCGTCACCGTCGGCGGACGCACCAGCTGCGTGGTGCCCAGCAGGCAGAAGAAGACCGGGCGCGTCGTCGCGGGCGTGAAGGAAGAGGAGCCTGAGCCTGAGCCGGAAACTAAATCTAAAGCTAAATCGGAGACGAAGACTAAAACGAAGGCGAATACAAAAGCGAACGTGATAAAGGAGAAGAAGAATAGTCGCTATTTCGATGAGGATGTAGATGAGCAAGACGACGATCGGGATGTGGAGATGGATTCGCGTCCTGCGAAGAAAGCGAGGGCGGCGCCCCGTAAGGCTGTGAAAGAGGAAGACGACGAAGCTGCATCGGAAGATGTGGCAGACTCGAAGAAGTCAAAGGGAGGTATTCGAAAGGCGAAGGAGGAAAAAAAGGAGAAGCTATCCGTTTCCTCGATTCCTGATACGGGCCGGAGGCGGTCAACTAGGCTCAGTAAAGCCGTCTCATAACAAGCATAATAAGCAGGCTCATCGTGTTCACTGTCTTTTGGTCGATATCAATAGCGTTAGATTAGGATATACACATGCTTCTTGAATTAGATGGGGAAAGCAGATAATTATTTAACGGATAATGTATATGAACACATCGCAGGGTATCAAACACTTAAGTCAATTTCTCATCGATCTGTAGGCGCCTGCTGTCCTAAGTCACAAGTCATGCCACCCGCATAGTAGCCTTGCTATAGTACTATACATTTTGTTTAATCCAAGTAATACATAGAGCAATAACGCGAGCAGCCGTTGTGTTTGAATCATCACTGGCTGCCTATCAGCTCAAGGGCACAGGAATCTCCTCAAGACGTATAGCTCTAACCAATGTCTGTATAACAGCAGTAGCAACAGCAGGCACACCCGTTTAGTTCATCTTCATTCGATGGACATGCGCATCAGCCCATCATTGGTATCACTCATGCCCTGGAATCCGACGCGGCCCTTCGCTCCTGCGATTGGTCGTCCTGCAGTAGACGTAGACGTATTGTTGTTGTTGGTCGTACCGACCGAGCTTCCGTTCTCGCTCGGCGTGCCGGAGGCCTTGTCTCCGCCATGGTTGCTGCCGGGTCGCGAGCCCCAGGGCATATTATCCCGTTGCAAGGGGCTCTGCATGACGGGCGAATTGTGCACGCTCATGCCCGGGCTTACAGCGCGCCGTTTCAGTATATGAGGGTCGAAGTCGTCTTCTCTCCGGCGTTTGCTGTTGATCCGCCGCGTGATCTCAGCCGCGGTAGGCGGGTTGCTGCCTGCTTGTGACGGTGTCGCGGAAGCGGTAGGTTGTGGAGTTTCTGACTTTTGGCTGTCGCTGCTATGGTTAAGGAAACCCATGCCAGGTCCGAACAGACCAGTGGTACCAGAGCTCGTGGACATGGACGGTGAATCCATGCTCATGTCCTCAGTAATGCCAGAGGACGAGCCCCGCGGAAGAATAGGCGGTGGCGGCGTTGTTCTCGTGCCACTAATGCTCCCAGTTTCAGAAAAGGTGTCCCAAAACATACTGCCTTTCGAGTTTTTTATAGCTTGCTGCTTGAAGCTACCGGATAATGTAGAATCTAGCATCATATCGTCAGGAACTTCATCAAACGGCTCATGGGCGATGCCAAGCTTCGGTGATGACTGGGCCGTAGATATGCTGGATGCATCTACGGGGACTGCTGGTGGTCCCGTAGGAATTCGTGGTTCAAGGTCCATGTCGCTCTCTCGAACCTGCCGAATGACCTCCGCCTCTCGACGAACTTCGGAATCGATAGGTGCGCCCTCTTCTGCGAGAGCTGCGCGAATCCGTGCGAATCCTTTCGTCTTTGGCTGCCGGGGCATCAGTACACTATAGCACATGGGCGGGGTATGGTGAATTGCGAGTATGGGAGACGTACCAGAAGATTACCTCTACGAGTGACGACTCTCTTGACGACACCCCGAGCCCCTTCTCTACTAGGCGTGATGGGAGAGTGATCACCAGTTTCCATGGCTCTGTCCTCAGTCTCGCTCCCTGAGATATGCAGTTGATTGGCTGCCCAGCTGATGCTCTCTCGTCGTGGATTAGACAAGGGACTATCCCGCACATCTTTCATCATGTTATTACTCGGAGGCGAGCGGGAGAGTGCAGCGTTGAATCCTAAGCCTGCAGGTCCTCGCGGCTTCTTCTTGGGTTGCTTCCGCGGACGGATTCGAAAACTTGAGTTATTGTTGAAAGCAGGTTGTGGGCCGGGCATCCAGGGAACAGCATTTATATTTTGGCGGTGTGAGACCTGTGGTGTAGTGACGATGGCATCCTCCATCTCGTCATCCATTAACTGGTCCTCCTCATCCGAGCTGGAGGAGTCGGACAAGATGGGGTTCGCGCAGGCGACGGAGCCAGGCGTGTACAAGCGCTCGTGATTGCCCATCATGGATCGTAGCGACGTAGATGACGGTTCCATGCCAAATTCGCCAAGGGAACGGCGTGGTATGTTCATGCCGCGACCGCCTATTGTGGGGGAAGAATCGGGAGACGACTGCTCTGCCAGCATTGAATGGTGGAGGCTGGTGGCTGCGCGGGAGAAGTCCAAGCCACGCGAGCGGCGGGGCAGAATGTTTGTGGGGGAGGCATAGATCTGGGAATGATCGAGCTTCGGCGACAAGGGCGCTGGCCTCGTGTACGTGGACTGGGCCGGCGAGCTGGGCTCTTGATCTCGTGGCAGGTGGATGGTGAGGCCGTGGACGTGGAGGTCGGGCCGTCGCGGTGTCACGGGCGTGGCCGGTTCTTCGTTGCGGTCTTTTCCCAACGCGCTATCGTCCTTTGATGTGCGGCTCGAGGCTTCGACGATAAAGGGCGACGGCGACAATAGCGACCCTGTCCCGTCCGACAGACTCCGAGTCCGAGAGAGGAAGGACTCGTTCTGGCCGCTTCCGCTTCCCGAAGCTCTGCCCGTGAGATCCTCGTCCATCACAGCCGGTTCATTGTCGCCGGCTCTCGTGGCCATTCAAATTGGCTCGTCTACTCCCTCAATGCAGCGTGAATCGTTCACCGTCTGGTTGTCGTGCTCGCACTCTGTGGTTGGGCACCTAGCTCAATGCTGTAATTGCAAATACGCGTTACTGTTACAGTAGTAGAGCATGAAAAGATAGCGAGAGGAAAGCTGTGTCTATTAGTTCTTTAAGACTTTCTTTGTTCTGATACACACGATGTGCATAAATTGTCCACATAATTTGCAGTTGGGTGAAGGGGAGTGTCGTGGTGCGATTGGGTCAAGCGTAGGGTAGTAGCAGTACTTCGTAGAGATGGTGGATATAAGAGTGTGACGTCGCTGCACCAGTTGAAAGAGAAGGCGCGCGGTTCGATAACGTGGGTGGACTATATTACTTAAAAGGGTTAAATTGCTCACAATCCAGCCATGTGAGTGGCTACCAAGACGTTGACAAGCCCCACCCTGCCGCTGTCAGCCCAACGCCAGTGCGTTAGAGGATCGAGGACCCAGCCTACCTCCGCAACGTTTCCACAGGCAGGTAATGATATGAAAAGTGTAAAGTACGTGTGTATTGGATACAGTGCTACACTTTATACCACCGCTAATAGCCGGTTAAAAGAGATGGCTAAATCCATCTATTTGTAGCAGCATAGCTCGTGCTACCTATGAAGGAAGGTAGTCTCGCTTTGCAATTGGCTGCCAGCCCAGACTTGCATAGCAGGTGCCTTCGGCATAAGAATTTATATCATGCGGCAAGCATGGAGCAGTGCAATTGAAATATTAAACCCTGGGATTCGAGACTGGCTTTCTTATTTCTCTTCACTGAGTATCTTCTGGAGGTAGATCCCACCTTCTTATCAGCTTCCCATTTTGTTTCCTTTTACCCAAGCTTGTACCTCCATCCCCGACAAACTGGATCAGCCAATCCCAGACCTTCCTGGTCTTTGCTAGCTGGGGATGGGCTCTTCTCGTCAAAGCGACATCTCTCATGCTGTATACGCCTCCTGTGTCGTCCTTGTCGATCCGTTTCCGATGGAGCAGGTGGATGGTCGTCTGCCCTTTTCTCAAGCTGTGCCCATGGACTTTCTTCATGAACACACTCAACGCAACATTTCGTATGAGAACAATGTCTTGTCGCCGTAGGCTGCGTACCAACGCATTAGTCTCGCTTGGTTTGGATGACATCCAGAATGTCACCGTGAAGCCCGACTTTGTTTCGTCTGCGACTAGCAGCTCGACTAGCGATTCTGTGGCGCCCCAGCGGGTCCGAACTGTGCGTGGTTCTGCTATGGATATGATGCCAACAATCAAGTTCACAGTCATGGTCTGTGGCAATATGGAAAGCAGATATTTGGCGTCTGGTAAATCCTCCAAATCACTAAGGTGCCTCATTTCCTTTTCTTGAAGACCATGAGATTCGAGGTCAGCATGATCCACTAGAGTAGATCTCTCTTGGCTGAAGTCCTCTGTTGTATTAAAAGACGTGTCGTTCGGACTGAGGCTCACGGTAGTAAGCTGTGACGAAGGGACATCTCCATGGATGGCTATAGAGTGATCATAAAACTGATCGATAATTTGTTGGTCTTCTTCGGCTGCCGACACATCCAACGCGGTATCAAACGACTTTGACAGCGTCGTGAAAAATTCCGGACTGCCATGGAAAAATTGGGCCGCTGCATGGTTTTGGGAGAAGCCGGTCGGTAACCGCTCCCGATGCAGAGGAATTGATCGCCATACCGCTGCATCAAGGATAGACAGATAACTTGCTTCGCCCAGGGTCGATTTTTGTGAGGCGTCGAGACCAGCAAAACTAGCAATAGGATCCAGGAAATGATCCAGCAGGTTAGGCATAGTCCAGTCCAGGGTATGCGCTTCCGGTGCACCAGCGAAGATCATGACTTTCCTCGGCATCGTGAATTGTGTACTTCGAGCAAGATGAGCATGGTAGTGGGGGTGGGTACACTACGATGCGGTGTTCTTAATCTAGAATTTCTAGAATTCGTGAATCCTGGTTTGAACTTATCCCCGGAGATGGCAATACAAAACGTAAGCAGCAAGGGCAAGTAAACATGTGTAGATTTATTGAAGATGGATCATGAAAATGGGGTTGCGAGGTACATCGGACGGCGCCTGCATTGTCTAATATGTACATACCTCTATGTGTTACTGGCTAACCTAAATAGGCACATGTGCCCCGCACTAAACTAAGTTTATTGATGGGGGTGTGGTTAGGCCCAATCACTTGTCACGCAGGGTTTGTTTACATTGACCAGGGCGACCAGCGCAACACCCACTCCCAGGCTTTGCTGCTGGAATCCACGCTGCAACAGAATTTGTCTACAGCAACTATTTCGACCGCAACTTTCTTAGCATCATTCACTCGCTCAGAATCACGCTCTCACGATCATAGACATAAAACAACGCCGCAATGTCCCAGGAAACGGGGCTCTGGAGCGTGCGCCGACCGCGAGAGGTGAGTACACAGAATTGCCAGTATTTCCCCATGCGCCGGTCCAATAGACGCCGCCCCTTGCGCTCCCAACGAACCCACTTAACTTCCTTGTTACTGACCGCGACCACGACGACTACAGACGCTCGGCGGCATCGGCCTCAACACGTCGCTCCCGCAACCGTCGTCGGCGATGAAGCGGTCCAACTCGGCCAGTGGCAATGGTGCGGGCTTCAATGGCAGCCATGTGCGGTCGGTGTCGGGATCTAGGCACTCCCTGGCGCTCGGCCGCCCAAGCCAGCCCATCTTCTCGCGCTCGTCGTCCGGCGCCAACCTGGCCGAGCCGGGTCTGGCTTCGGTCAAGCGCGCCTCCATCCAGAACAGCAACCACAACCCCGGCTCCGCCCTCAAGACCTTCCAATCGAGCGGTCGTCCGTCGCGACTCTCGGAGACGGAGCGCAGGAGTAGCGTCTATCGCGCACGCTCATCCGGGAACGGCCCCGCGAGCCACCAGAGCTTCTTCCAACAAGCCCCCCAGGCCGCTGGCGTCCCGCGCGACCCTCGCCCACTGAAGGACCGATCGTTCCAGGCGCGCATCGGCCAGGACCTGCTAGATTACTTGTCGAAGAACAACTTCGAGATGGACATGAAGCACACGCTGTCGCACAACATCATCAAGTCGCCCACCCAGAAGGACTTCAACTACATGTTCCAATGGCTTTACCATCGCATCGATCCGAGCTACCGCTTTCTAAAAAATATCGACCAGGAGGTACCACCAATCCTGAAGCAACTACGCTATCCCTACGAGAAGAGCATCACCAAGTCACAGATTGCCGCTGTTGGAGGTCAGAACTGGAGCACTTTCTTGGGCTTGCTGCACTGGATGATGCAGCTGGCGCAGATGCTTGATGGTTATGGGTCGCATCGCTACGATGATGCTTGCATAGAGAGCGGCATTGACGTGACGGGCGACCATATCATTTTCGACTTCTTGGGGACCGCATATCGCGACTGGCTGGCTATGGACCCAGACGCTGGGGATGACGATGCCGAAAGGGTGCTCAAGCCGCACGTCGACGCCATGGCTCAGGCATTTGAACGGTCCAACTCAAAATATCTATCCGAGCTAGAAATGCTGGAAGCGGAGAATGCCCGTCTTGCTCAAGAGATCGAAGACCTTGAAAAGTCAATGCCGGACCCCAGGGTGTTGGATGATCATTACAAGATCATGGAGGAGGACAAGGCCAAATTCGAGGAGTACAACTCTCTCGCCAAGTCAAGGTCTGACAAATACGAGGCCCGCATCCAGGTACTGCAGGAGGAGATGGACAAGCTCATGCAGGAGCTCAAAGAGCAGGACGACGAGCGCCGGGCGCTGCAGAAAGCCGTCGACGACCAAGGGATCAGCATGCAGGATATCGACCGCATGACCTCGGAGCGCGACCGGCTGCAGAAGGGCATCGAGTCGGCGACTTCGCGGCTCGACGAGAGCAAGCGGCGCGTGGGCGAGAACGAGGCGGAGGCGGGCCGGCGGCTCGAGGAGCTCGAGAAGCTCGTGCACGGCTACAACACCACGGCCTACCAGATCAACCTGATCCCGTCGTCGGCCGTGAACGCGAAGGGGCAAGACTACGAGCTCGCGGTGACGGTCAACGAGTCCGACTTCACGGGTTCCATGGTCATGGTCAAGGGTCACTTCTCCATGGGCGCGGGTACGGGCACGGAACGCTTGTTGGCGGACCCGGTCACGGGGTATCAGCCTGCTCATATCCTCAACCTGGACTTGCGCGGACAAGTTAAGAACGATTTCATAGCGCTAAGAAGGGAGATCTCGGAGCGGAGGACCGACGCCATGGATGTCATGATGAAGGACCACGAGCTCCTGGACGGGATTAAGGAGGCCATTGAGGATAAACGCAATGAGGTCGAGGCCCTGGAGCACAGGGTCCGGGCCGCTGAGGAAGAATATGAGAAGACTAAAGAGGTATGTGGATGGCTGGATGAAAGATACGATAGAGACATGTGCAGTGGCTGACGATGTGATTCTTGTACAGGTGACGACAACACAGAAGCTCGCTTCGGACGCACAGATTGAGAAGATGGAGAAAGAGCTCGCCAAGATGCGCGCCCAGCTCAGCGAGTCGGTGCAGTTGCTAGAGCAGAGGGAAATGAATACCAATATCGAGTACGTCCCCAACCAATCCAATCCAGTCTAGCACTACCTTTCTTTCTTTCTCAAATTCCCATCTCAGGATATATATACTAACTTGTCCCCCCCTATCTAGGTACGAACAACTTACCCTCCGCGCCAACGCGCTGCGCGAGGAGCTGCACACGGAGATCGAGCGCATGCTCAACGACGTCATCAAGTTCAAGGTGCACATCCAGAAGAACCTCGAGGACTACGAGGAGTTCGCTAGAGACGAACTCGAGAAGGAGCTCGGCGGTGGTGGTAGTAGTGAGATGCGAGATGATACCCCCGAGGAGTTGTAAATACACACACTATGAGCGTTTTTCGTTTTACATTTCGGTCTGGGGTCTGTCTATAATTGCGCCGTTGTTTTTTGTTTTCCTCTGGTTCTCTGCCCGCTGCTGGATTAGGAGGCGGCGTTGTGTTGGACTATGTGGCTGTGGTTGTTGTTGGTGTTGGCGATGGTGGTTGGGATGGGATGATGAGAAAATGAGGGTGGGATACCTAGCTGGTTAGGCGTTCTCAAGGCATGAAATATGATTAAATGGTTCTTTACTTACCCCGGCGTGATACGAGTATTTTTGGCCTACTTGCGACGATGCCTATAATTCGTGTTCCGCGGACTAGGTAGTCATCTTCTTTTACTTGGAGCGACTTCCTAGGAAGTCGGCTGACTAAGCATATCCAATGGAGCACCCACCAACCACTTACACCAATGTGAGTCTATGTGCTTTAGTTATGCTTGAAGAGAATTAGAGAAATTTGACCAACTTGCAAAGTGTTAACAAGATCGGATCCTTATTTCCTGATTGTTAATAGCTGTCTGCTATCAAAATTCCGACGGTAGTTGTTTGAAGATAGTTCTAGTTGAAGTTTAACACAGTCCACGGTTCTACACTCCACGACCAGAGAGCAATATGTTTAATCAGTTGGAAAACCGAGCATTAAGACTGTTGATCTTGAATACTAGAAATTTCTCATCGCAAAAATAAGAGTACCAAACGAAGAGGAGTAAACTAGATGCCGAAGGTACCCCAAACCCTTAACTCAAATCTTCTTGCAATTATGATGAGAGACGAGTAGGCGGCATAGACTCGACAAACTTAATTCTAAGCGCTGGGAGACGACATGATATCACAGAAAAATAGCCAGGAAATCTATTCTAGCCAATATAAATTATATGCACTTCTTATAAATAAACTACAGAACAAATCTGGTTGTAGCTGTACCTACGTAAGCAAAACTAGAAGCTATCCAGGTAACACATTTACCCCACAACGACCTTATCTCAACCCCACCATGTCGGAGCCTGCTAACCTCCTACGTAGACCTGTCACATTGTACGTAACTATTTCCAAGCATCTACACACATGAAGGGAGAGGTAGTATACTGTTTGGCATGCGTGCCCATAAACTCTTGAAGCGCGGCACTATACTGTCGCATTCATCATCATCAACACACTTAACAGCCCTTAAGCTCGAGCCCTCGCTCGATAGCTCCAGCTTCAGATCGAGTACGCAGAAACGCACCTATCACCGAACGAACATCCTCGCAAGCGACGACCAGCAACGGCAATTCAACCTCAGATACTACTTTTCACGGCTACACGCGTTTTCGAAAATGAGCGGACCAGCAGCGCCAGCGCCGGGGCCCTCGTCCCCGACGACAACATCGCCATCACCGCTCGGCGCCATGGGCCCGCTCACGCCGTCCACGTTCTCCTCGACCTCCGCTCTCACACCCACTACAACCACAAACACAAGTACACCCGCTGCTACACCCTCGGTCGCAACCGGGGGAAGCAGTAATACCAGCTTCATATTCCCCAAAGAATACAACTTCCCCCCGTACTTCACGCGTCAACTCAACCAAATGACGCGGCACCACCAATACACGTCCTGGTCCTCCCTCCTGCTCTCCTACTGCTCTTACCACCGACTCTTCAAACTCTCCGTCAACGACAGCGTGTTTCATAACACGCGCATCGGTCGCAAACTCTCTCCCGCCGACGCGCACGATGTTTTGCTGTATATGCAAAGGCAGGGAAGGGCTGAGTTCGGCGCCGATACTGGGGAGAATGGTGGAGAAGGGGGGGAGACGGCGTGGATATACTGGCGTACCCCGGACGAGTGGGCGCAGCGTCTGGAGACGTGGATTGAGGAGACGGGCCAGAAGGGCACGGTGCTTACGTTGTATGAGCTCACGCAGGGCGAGGGCATGCTGGGGACTGGTATGTCTCTTTTTCTTCTTCTCCCTATGAAGTTCTTTTTCTCCGCGCAATTAGCAAGCATCTATCCTGCTGCCTTATTTCCAAGACAGCACGTAGAGAAAGGCATAGTAAAACATGTCACATGGCCCATGGCGCAAGACACCCGCAAAATACATAATAGTAGTAGCATGCGCTGACGATGAGCCTCGATAGATTTCTATGGTCTCGATGCCGACGTCCTCAACAAGGCGCTACGGATCCTCGTCCAGCGCAACAAGGCCCAGATCTTCGGACAGGACGACCAGCTAGGCGTCAAGTTCTTCTGAGCCGCCGAGCATATCACAGGGATATCGAACGTTACAAGTACTTGAGATTAATCATATATAAACAACTGTACAGTTATCATTATGTACAATCAAGGGGTGGGGTGGGAAGAAGCGCTGATCCGTGGCTGTGAGTGGTTCACAGAGCTGCGATCAGTTTCGCTCCATCTTACATTGGCACAAGGCAAATACATGCCACATAACAATGGTCTAAACGCCATGCCGTGCTGGATGAGAAAAACAAACGCAGTCGGACTCGCCCGCCAAAGCATTACAATACATACATCGAGGCAACACAGCAAGCACACTGCTCTCTATATGAAGAAGTTGTTCACCAGGTACTTCTTCTCGAAGCCGACCTCCTGCTTCATGACCACGTCGAGCAACCAATCCGACGCAACCACGCGAGGCTCCATGTTTCCCTTGCGGGCCATGTCCTCGAAGCGCTTCCAGAGCTTCTTCTCGTCGGGCGTCGACGTGCTGAGCAGGTATACCGGTTCGGGCCCGCCTTCGTCGTCCTCGGGGTTCGTCGGCCGGATGGTGCTGCCGCTGCGCGGGCCGTACACCATGAAGATGGCGCCGTTGGCCTCGGCGATGGCCTGGTAGCTCTCGGTGCCGTTCTTGATCCCCGCCGTGCAGTAGATGGGGATCCCCGACAGCAGGTGGCCCTTGTTGGCCTGCGCGCGCCGCACCGACGTCTCGAGCTTCATGCCGAACCGCTTCTCGTTCTCCTTGTCCTTCAGGATGTACTCGTCCGGGTCGAGCATCTGCTTCTTGTCGAGACAGTCCTCCACCCACTCGGAGGACAGGACCACGGCTCCTTTCGATAGGTTACGGAGGAACTTGACGGTCCGCACGAGCTGCGGCGCAACGAGGTAGTCGCACGGTTGGCCGTCCTGTACGACGGCAATGCCCATATCGCGCAATTTTTTCTGTTGTGTACCAATTAGTATAATACTCTTCGCATGAGCCATAGTTCAATAGATAAAACTTACGCGATCCGCTTCTTCTTTGTTAATGTCGTTTACCCAGCGTTTGAATCCCGTTAAAATAACGCGTGTCTCGACTTCAGGAAGAGTCGGCCGAGCTTTCTTAGCTGGTCTCTTCTCTAGTTTAGAGCCGTCTTTGTCGTCTCCGGCCGCTGCTGGGCTGGTGGCCGCCGGGCGACGGTTCAAGTGCTCCCGCTCGATCAGGTCCGCCGCGCGCTTGCCGCCCCATGGGCCGTGGCCGTCTTTCAGACTTCGCTTCTTCTCTTTCTCGTACAAAGCGATATCGGGCGCGAGACTGGACAGTCTGCCCAGAGCCTTGTCCTTCGCACTGCGGCCCGACGAGGTCACGGTGGAAGGCGTTTCGTTCTCCTTTCCGGAACGAACGTGGCGATTCCGCGCGGGCGTTGCGTATACGCTAGCCTTCACCGCGGGACGCTTAAGGAGCGGCGCCTCTGCATCTGCGTTCTCTCCATCATCAACGTCTCGCATGATATCAAATGTCTTGCGTGTGCTTTTCTTGGGGCCCGCCGTGCTTGGGGGCTCCGGCTCGGGCTCTGGGCCGTCTACAGTCGAGTTCTCATCGGTTATATCCAGAGCTTTGCGCTTGCGGCCGGCGGGAGATTTCGTCGGCGTGGGCTTCTCGGGACCGCCGGAGAAGTAGAGGGCCTGGAGTTTGTTCTCGTCCAGGAAAGTCTGGCCGATGATCTCGCTCAGGTTCGTCCGAGGAGGGAAATGGGTATATTTGGGCACGCTGAGAGACTGCAGCTCGCATTTGGCATAGCTCTCTTCGATCCAGAGGTGATTCACCATGTTAATATTCCAATCGCGGGCTGCCTCGCACTTCTCGCTGTTATCTCTTGCCGTCACAAGGTGTGTATTGTCAGCCTTCATCGTCTTGGTGAATGTAGCCCCTGCAGATTTAATGAGGTTTTCTAAATAAATTCGGGCCTCCCCTCCGTAGTTTGACACTGAAATTCTCATGTCTTGAAATCCTGGAATACCGTTTCGAGGCTCCGGGTAGTGAAGGAGCCGGTGTAAGGGGTTGGACCATGTGTTAGTCTGTATGAGGTAGAATAGCCACGACATGTTTCCAACAGTCTTTCCCAGCTGTGATGCCATTACATATTCATCTGTGTCACGATAACGGCAGACGAGCCAGTCGCACTCAACCGCGCTGTCTGTGATTTGTCCACCTCCAGCGGTGATGAGATCCACGACAATCCGGCTCAGTCGATCCCTCATATCGAGATCTTTGGATATCATGATCTTCTTTTCGTTGAATATGGTCAAGTGTAATTTCCTTCCCTCAGAGATGTCGGGCGGGGGTATGTAATCGGGTCGAGCCGAAGTGGCGCCGTCGAGGTATGGGCTACATTGTGGCTCGATAGAATCATCGGGTGAAACACGTAGAATTTCGGGATCTGGCAGGAGATACGGGCCCTCGTCGATTCGTTTCCCGAGCTTGAAGCAGTCGTCGAACCTGCCGGATTGTCAATCTCGACCGAGCTCCTCTTTTCCATACAGAAGAGAAACCTACCAGTGGGGCAGAATAATCTTGCATTTATGCTTCTTTTCCACTGCCATTTTAACTTTGGGATGATCCATTGACAGGGCGCATATATGTGTGGTTAGCCTCGTGACAGATTCCGAATACATTCCTCCCATAGCCATCGATGCGCCTACTATAGCGTCTTGATCGCGCTCGGGAATGTCGGCGCAAGACAGGTGGATGTCGGAGAATATCATGCGCGGATCAGGAGTGTATGGTCGAATCTGAGCCTGTTTATTCTTGGCGAGGGACGCGGATATCCATTTTGACTTGACGACAGGAATCATCATACCCGCCGCCGCGTCATATTGAGGAAACTCGATGGTATTAGAGATGATGTGTGTGATCGTGGCTAGCGGGAGAGAGCCGTCGCGTTTTCGAGCGCACACTTCACCTCCATACTTCTGGAGACTTTGCGACAGCTGCAATTGGCTAGTCAGCGCGGTCGACTCGACAGCCAGCCAACAGGTGAAGCAAGACTTTATCAGAATAACCATACCTCATCAATCACGGTGTCCGTCAAGTCTCTGCTGGGCACAAAGGCAAAGGTGCACAGGCCGAAAAGACTTGGCGCTTCCTGGTCTGCCATTGTTGCCAAGTAAACAATCCTTCTAATAGCAACCAAGGCCGAGGATTAAAGCATGGCAGTTTGGACGGGTTTAGGGAATAGATTTGACTGTAGCAGGGTGTGCTGTGACGGAGCACGAGAAATGTGTTGGCTCTTGAAGAATTGGGTGGTGCAAAGTTGAGCCAGAGGCAAGTTTGGGAGGAAGAGAGTAAATCGTATGGGGCCTGCGTTGCCTGGGAGGAGCGCGTCAGTGCGTGCAAAGTATGCGAATAGCAGACGGAAGATAAGTATTGTACTGTCCGAGGTACACTAAACAGGCGAAAAACGCCCACTAATTTGAGAAGAACAGCGTACTGGGTACTTACTCATTACGATGCCCCGCCCCGCCAGACGCGTGCTTTTCATGGGCAGCCAAGCTGGACGCGAACTATGGTCGCAATCAGGTGACTTCGTACTCAGGCACAGATGTTAGATAACTCGGCTTGCTTATTCCCGTAATATGTGCTGTCTTGTTGCATCGAATCTAAGCAGATATTTAACTACGAATTCCACGATTCATTATTCCTCTTTGGCATGCAGACATTGCGTCAATTTATTTCTGACACCCATTTATTCACAAAAACCCATCTATGCCTGTATAGCCATGGCATACAAGTATGGAACATTCTCGATGGGAGTGACCATTCCTACCGACCTGCCTACGCCTTGAAGACTTACTGACTCATCTGCTTCCCCTCAAAATTCAACATCCATGAGTCACGGCTATCGGGAAGAATATGTAGTCACTTGCTTTCAGATCATGTTAACTCGGTTACACAGCATTGCCGATCCTCTTTAGAAGACCGAAGATACAGGAGGCAAGTCTGTCATACACGTCTTGGCCAAGCGATCTAGATGAAGCTTCACAAGATGTGTTGATCATAAATCAACGCCAGGGCGCAACCCAAATGAGGAGGCAGAAGTCTCAAGTAGTTCGCCAGCTCAAACTGAGTCACCTAACTACGTAGTTGTCAAGTCTCATGCTAAAATATTTCCGTAAACTCGCGATACATCACGCTATCTTGTTCCGCGCAAGGCTACGAGACATCTCGAACCATCGTTGCGAAAGAGCTACAATGGAGGATATTCCGAGGATAGTATTTGGGCCTCCATCAACCATGAACTACCTGATGTATGAAGACGTAATTCTAAACGAAGTCAATGTATTCCCCATAATCATAGCGAGAGTCATCTAAAATCAAAGAATACAGTCTATTCTATCCACAAATGCAGAACAGTTACTTTTCAAATTCCCAAGCAGTTCTCTCCGAGTTTTGGTCATCCCAACCCATCTTCCGCCCCCTTACTCGCATCCACTTACACCCTTACCTACATCACCATCACCTAAAATCCCCTCGCTTGTCCCAAATCCACATGTCTAACAAGAACCAACTGCTCCTCCGCATTTGCCTTCGTGTTTTCCCCCACGTTCTCCTCCCTTCCGTCTTCTCTGACACCCTCCTCTCTAGTAGTAGCCCGTGGCCCAACCCCAAAGAACCCCCCCATCGCGCGCAAGAGTACTTCCCTCCAGAGCCCCGCAACAAGCTCCTTCAACTCGTCGCCAGTCTGCCTGAAATCCGGGAACGCATTGACTTCGAGCAGGAAGACTTGGCCCTTACTATCGACGAGGAAATCGAGCCCGTAGATCTCGAACGCGTTGCCCAGCGGGCGGAAGTGCATCTGCATCGTGCGCGCCGCGGCCTCGAAGACCTCGCCCGTGATCGCGCAGATCTGCGCGAAGACGTATACTCTCGCGTTGTTGTGTTCGTGTTCATGTTCTGCGGAAGTGGAAGTGATGGTGGGGTGAGGAGGAGGACGAGGGAGGAGGGGTAGGGGTAGGTCGAGGTCGAGGTCGAGGTCGAGGTCGAGGTCCCAGAACGGCCGGACCGTGTCTGCCGCTACCGAGCGCTGGCGACATGTATTGGTGAGATGCACCTCGAGATCAATGCCTCCTTGCCCTTGATATGAACCGGTGCCAGTGTCTGAAGATTCCTGTCCTGCATGATGATATCTCGGCCTTGTGTAGGGCTTCCCCGCGAAGAGGGCCAGCATCGGCTTGTACACGTAGACGTCGAGGGCCCCCACGCACGCGACGTACGTGCGGATGTGGAATTTGCGGCCGTCGCCGGGGAGGAGTAGGGGTGCGTCGATATACGGCTGAGCGACGAAGTGGCGGAGTTGTGAGGTCACGATATAATCGTCGTCGTCCGCGTCCGGGCCTTCGCTGTTCTTGCTACCCCTTTTCTCCTCGTTTTCATCCACGTCCTCGCCCTCGTCCTCGTCATCACTGTCCGGTCTCTCGGCTTCCCACCTATCGAATATATCTTGTAACTGATCCATCGTGCAGAAAATGCGGATGCCTTGCCCGCGGTCGCTCATGCTCGGCTTGAGAACCCACCATTCGATCCCTTCCATTTCCTGTTCCCCTTCCCCTCCCCGTCTCTGCTCTGTACCACTCAACAACCCCTCGTTTCTCTCTAAACTTGCTCTCAAATCAAAAGCGTCTACGAGAGCATCATCCAAGAACTCGGCATAGTCGACTTCGAAGGCTTCGGAACGTTTAACATGCCTTTTAAGCACCGAGTCTGGACGCTTCGCAACCCACTGCTCCACGGTTGCTGCTAAATAGTGTTTTCGTATGAGTGCCTTGCGCAGCATATAACTATTAACGAGACAGGTCGTTGGGTTGGCAGCGACAAAGTCCCAGTCAATGGCCTCGTAAGGAGTGATTTGGAGCACGTTTGCCCTAGGATCTGGTAGAAGCTTGGCTAATGAGACTGTACCATCCTTGGCTATATCGGGTGATTTCGAGAGCGTGGTAGACGATTCTCGAGAGAACAGCGTTTCGAGCGCGGACACGATGAGTGGGTGCACGTAGATATCATCGTAGGCAATAAGGGCGTATAAATCATTCTTGAGACGTATGACTAGCGGGGGCAACGGTTTCTCTTCAATGGAGTTTTGCATTTCCCTACAACGACCGAAGGAGTAAGATACATGGTCCTAGATAATCATGGCTGGGCGCTGCAAACTTCCAGGAACAAAAGCACAATTTTGAGCTTGCTTGCTCCAAAGATCTACCTGTGTGTAATGGCCCGTCCGCCTCATGTATGCGTAGCATCTAGTCTACTTGGATTCGCAACGGACTTGAGCTTTGCCAATCCGTGTCAACCGCCTCTTGACAGAAATGTAGAAGATGAGCTCTGCGGCGGTGGCCTGCGACTTGATCCTGCCTGGACAGGGACATTGCCATCTCTCATTCCGGGTCGAATATAATGCAGTAGAGCTGATGGACACTCACAAATGCAATTCTTGCCCATGTATGTGGGATGCTGCCTGGCAAAAGTTGGCTTTCATTGGCGTGACACTGCATGGCTTGTCAGCAAAGGAGTTCCCAATTGGAGGAGACAAACGTACCTGGTATGGCCCTCCTTGACAGCCCAGCCATCATTTCCAGGGGGTGCCTCCTCAACACTTTGATATACGTCCTGGAATCTGGGCTTCCATTTGAAGTGTCGGTGTATCAAACCTTTGTTACCTTCGTCCTCCTCTTCGCTATTTGTCTTTGCTCCATTAGCAGCCTGTGACTTCACCGCACCCTCGTTGCCACGAATGCGTTCCTCTTCTTCATCTTCGTCGCCGACACTGCCTTCCACTTCGGTGAAGCATGTGCCGCCGTCGCCCCAATAATTCTGCAACATGGGGGTGAATATAGTGCGGCGTTCTTCAAGTCCAGGAAGCAGCGCGACATTGACCGTATACAAATCAACAGACCCATCGGTCGGCCACTGCGCAGCCAAGGCTTCGATGACACGCACACTGTGGCGCGTTGCTTGTTCGATGATGGCAGGTTCCTTGGGGTTCTGGCGATCCATGAAGTGTGCCCAGCTCAGGGCAATGGCACGTCGTCTACAAACTGCCGCCTCTAATGCCGCGCCGAGAGTGCCCGAGCTCAAGGCGAACAACGCCGTCGAATTACGCCCGAAATTCGGTCCTGATACGACTAAATCGATAGGCCCGCGCTCACGGAACACATGGTGTAGACCAATCTGTGCACACGAGGCCGGGGTGCCGTCCACGAGGACCCATTCCTCGACGGCGTCGCGTCCATGGCTCGGCAGTCTGTGTATAGTTCCCTGCGGTGTGCTATCGTCCTGCGTGTCGTAGGTGATGGGCGGGCGATAGTATACGGGCTTGACAGTGCGTCCTATCATGTGTGCCTTCGCTATCCATGACCGCTGCCCATCGGGTAGGCATACAGACACCTTATGGCCAGCCTTCTGGAGTGCACGCACTAGACTGTGAACATAAGGAGAAGCTGGCCCAGGAGGTCCATCATCGTTGGTTACGAGAATATGCATATTCTTCACCTAGAGAAGTTGCACAGAAGAGAGTTGACTTTGCGTGATGACTGGTCAATGGTTTTGTGGGTATTTGTGGTCTAGTATTGCTCAATCGTGGATGAATGGATGATATTGAGGTTATAGAGTAAACAAGAGAGGATGGCCGAAATATGAGAGGCACTATACGAAGTAAGTAGACCGATTAGAATCTGACATCTGCACCTGCGTTTTAACGCGCCTTCCTAAGAATATGTTGGGCATTGGTCCGTGGGGCAAGAGCGGATGGTGGAGCTAAACTTTATGTCCATGAGGTTTGGCAGTGGGGGTGGGGCAACTTCCAGTTTGGTTTCGATTTCAACATCTAGCTCGGAAGTGACGCAAGCTGCAATCTGCCTCAGATACGGTACCTATCCAAGTAAGAGAAGACTCTATTGTCGAAACAGGGAGGCATATATAAGACGAGGTGTATGACACATACACATTACATTGTAAGTAATATACTAATTACGTATACGGGCGAGTAGGTACGACTTATATAGGTACCTACTTACCCAGAAGTGACACAGCTACTAAGTATCAGGTAATAGTGGGCACCATGTAATAATTTACTCTATACTAGGTACCTCTCCAAAGGTAACTTGCCTTTCAGTATTTAACACGGATGTTGAATAAATATGTAGGTATTACGTGGCCCATATTTACGTATCACAGATGTGCAGACAATTGGTCATTAATTTCTATATTGTTAGACTACCTGTATTGCACAACGTTTTTGGTGAGGCATTGCTCAAGCGGTCTCATTGGGAGGTAGCCTCCTCTCCCTAGCATGGCGTCTCCAATCTTCGGGGCCACAGAACGACTGTCGTGATGCTACCTATCAAACTCCTAACACCCTTTGCGTAGCCTAACTCCTTCCATACCCCATTTTCGTTACGGTTCCGTCTTCCGATCATGTCTCTAAAAAGGTGAAAAATAACACAAGCAAGAACATTCGCGGCTTCCCGGGCGTGGGAGAAAGTTCATTCCAATTCCATCATTTTCATGAACATTTTAGGAGCCCAAACAATAAATCTCCATCGACGTCGTTATCCGTTTACCACAAGTTAGGCACGCTGGCGTTTTGTTCCAGGAGGAGATCTAGTAAGATCTTCGCCTTCCCGTTTCTGACCTTGACGTTGGGCACGGCTCTTAGAGCGACGCCAGGCATCAAAAGGGCTCGGGATCTTAGCCTCATCGGCCCCACGGATCTTATCTGCGGATCTAGTGACTCTGACCGTACTCATAGGCGAAGATGGTGCATAGCGAGGAGCCTTTGGAGTCTCGATTTTGCCTTTGGTTGTTTGAACTGGTGTTTCGGCCATGTCTTCGGTACTATGGCCTAGAGTTTCTGATGCCTCGGCCTGAGCGTATTCGGGATCCTGGGAGACATTATCCTCAATGTCGGTGACGGCTTCCTCCTCCTCAACAGTGGTGGCGATTTGTTTGCCCTTGCGATTAGGAGGAAAGAGCAAGCGGGGTTTGATAGATGAGCGAGTCATTGGACGACCCTCGCTGGCTTGGCCGTTTGAGATCGAATCGATGGCCTCATCATCGTTCTCCGCGCCACTGCCGAAATCATCATCGTGATTCTCGGAAAACTTGCGGAAAATCTTTTTTCCTCGACTATAAAAGAGTAATGTTAGCATGATTATGCTGAAATGCTGGGGCGATCTGGTAGAAAAGACTTACAATACAACAAGTACTCCATCAGGGCGTTTAACGGCATCTTCAATCGACTGCTTGCCTTCGCCAGGAATAGAGACGGTTTTGCGTTTGCTCCATTTCTTGGATGGTTCGGTAGTTTTATGATGATCACCGTAGAAAGGGTTCTGAGCGCTGGTATCAACCTCAGGGAGTTGATCGCGCAAGTCGGTAAAGATCTCAATTTCTTCCTCCACATCCTCAGCTCTAAAGCTCTCCAGAGTTGAGCCCGTATACTTCTTAGCCCTTTTCTTAGGAGTCGGCATCACGTTTTCCTCGGTTAGGAAGAGGCTGCGCGCAATGGCACGCGAGGCAGCCTCGGTTTTGGCGTTAGGCTGCTTGCGTGGGGTTTTGGCGGGAGTGGGGAGCATGCCAGTACTGTGGGAAATTGCTGTGGTCTTTTGGGATTTATGCTGTGACTTGGGGGGGCTAACTCCTAAGGAACCAACAGCATCTGCAACGCTCTTAACATTGACTGTGCCGGATGCGCGCCGCACAGAATCCATGTTAGGCAAGCGCTTCTCAACAGGAGTGGATGCAGGAGTTGAGGAAGGTGTGGACTGAATGGCAGATTGGGTAGTTTGATGATAGGGGCGTGGAGATGGGGTGCGGTTCGCGGCTTGTTGTTGCGAGATGCGAGCAGACTTGCGAGGTGAAAAGGGTTCCCACGGGTCGCTGTAGCCGTGTTTTGGTGTGGCCGGCGTGCGGACCCTGCCAGGTGGCGAAGGTGTTGAGAAGGCTCCCTCCGAGGAAGCCATGGTTAGGTGCGTGAGCCTGGGGCCGCGTCTGGATGGCGAGTAGCCCCTCTCCCTTTCAATGTTTAGCCAGGTGTAGCAGCAGTTTCCTTCTCAATGCAACAAAAGCCCTCTCACTACACGTTCACCCCCGATTTCCCAACACAATTTGACCCGACAAAATGATATGGATGGGTGATAGTGGATAGAGGAAGTGGTCAGCTTTGTTTACTGTCGCTGGTAGTGTTTGTTTTCGACAGGAGGCTCTTTCTAAACTTTACAAGAAAGCTTAACTTGGCGGCCAGGGTTATTGACAATCGCCTTTCGAATTCTGTACAGAATTACGATTGAACTGGTATTCTGACGCGATTAGCTAACGAGACAAATGGAGCCGAAGCCGGTTGGAGGGCGCAATCGGCTCACAGTGTGCGCGGCTGATTAATGCGTGTTCGATCGCGTACGATATACTTCAAGTGAAAACAGCAGTAATAATCAATTTTGGGAACGTGCATTAAGAGTAACTAAACGAACGAGAGGTGTACGAGGGGGCCGAGATGGTAGGCGATACTGCGAGTCGCGATGTTGTGACAATAGCAAATCGGCCGGGCGATGAGGTGATGAGGTTGAAAGGGTGTGATAGGTATGGAATGGGGGAGATAGCAGGAGGATTGCGGTTAAGGCTGGGGAAGAGGCAGAGACTGCTGGGAACGGGGCAAAGGGAAGTGGCTGGGGCCCAGCCAAGTCACTGACAGCACAGATGTACCGTCGCTCCTGCACGTTTCCAGTTCCACTATTGCCTAAGGCACACTTCCGGACTGGCTTGGGTAGTGGGTCGGTAGGGTAGAGGCCCAGTACGACACGAAGGGACCAGGTACATTTAACGCTGCTAAGATTAGCTGGAAAAGCATGTATCTATATTCTGGGTTTAGCTGGCGACACGTACCGACCCCTGCGAGACGCGTCCAGGTACTTTAGCAACCCTGTACGCGTTATGGAAACCATCTGAACAGCAAGTCCAGTGGATAAGATCGTATGTTAATTGGCCGTACGAACATAACATGCAAGCGCATCAACACACTATGGGTACTACGTACTACCTGGGTACTGTATGTCAACAAAGAAGCCTATCAGGTATCCCTGGATCTGCGAGTCTTAGATCATTTGATTGATATATGCCATCATCTACGTCACTGGCTCTACAGCCCAAAGCCCTTCGTGCAGCTTACCACTTGGCGCCAGCCCCCACTGCACTACAGGCTAACTTGCACTGAAGCAAGCCATTAAATTACCGATCCCTGTCTTCCCTCTCATCCCACCCTGCCCTATCAAAAAGTGCCCCTCTAAGAATACCTCATATTCCGGTGATATAATAAGCTTCGTATACCCGCCATGGCTCACCACACAGCCGACAACGACTCTGACAATGAGGGCCTCTTCGCGTCGCCCTCTGATACGAAACCCCCAAAGACACAGCAACAACAGCAGCAGCAGCAGCAGTCCGACAGGCCTAAGACCCCATCCGGCCCGCACCACCGGTATGAAGACGCCGAAGATGCACGCGAGGCGGCCCTACGGCGGGAACTAGAGGGGGTCCGAAACATCAACGAACTGATCGAGGGCGTGGTTGGAACACTGGAGCGAGCCAAGGGGAATATGCAGGTACGGGGCTATATTTTTCTCTCTCTCCCCTGAATCTTTATCAGAGACATATCTTCTTCATCCCTCAAGCCTTACTATGGCCCGCTGTTCCCTATACCACGTCTCAGACATACTCAGGGCCGGCCGGCTGGTCTGGGCCTTTTCCCCCAAATTCTAAGGGGAAAATGAGACGCCCTTGGGTTAAGAGAGACCGACCGAATAGACTGATTGACTGACGCGAACCACCCACTAACTCCACATCCACAGACTGTCTCCAACACGGTGAACACGGCCTCCACCCTGCTCAACACCTGGACGCGCATCCTGTCGCAGACCGAGCACAACCAGCGGCTGCTCCTGAACCCGTCGTGGAAGGGCGCGTCGCAGGACCTGGCCGACATGGAGAGCGAGGCGGCCGCCAAAGCCGCCGCCGCCGAGCGCAGGGCCGCCGAGGAAGAGAAGCGCCGCGCCGAGGTCCAGGCTAGGCGCCGCGCCGCCGAAGAGCAGCAGCAGAGACAGCGCGACGCGGCTTCTTCGAGTAGTGGTTCTGCTCCGACGCGCGGACGAGCTGGTACGAGGGGAGTCAGGGGTTCGACGAGGGCGACGGCGCGTGGTAGGGGAATTGGCACGACGAGGCCGACTTCGGGAATAGGTATGGCGCAGTCTGCGGATACGACGGCGTCGAGTGGTACTTCGGGTAGCGCGCGAGGGACCTCGAAGATCGGACGGGCGTTCTTACGGGCGGGATCGCGTGGGGCGCGAGGTTCGTGAGGAGTTACGATAGTGATTGTGTACTGTATGACATGAAAGATATTTCTGTCTAGGAGGTGTTGTACATATTTGACGACATGCATATGCATACCAATTCGTCTAGTAGCTGGCTGGGCACACTGGCAGCTGAGACCTATTAAGTGTAAGGGAATAAACAAACGCCGTTATGATACCCAAACCAGACGTCTCGGGCCGAGACCAGAAGATAATGCCCAAAACCTAAAGCCCATTCCCCTACTTTCACTCGTATGTCACTATACCTATAATTAAGTATTCTCACGTCTTTTTCTTGAAGAAATCGCTCATCTTCTTCATCCCAGCAGTATTCACCTTCTTGAGCTCCCTCACGCCGCGGGACTCGTTCGCCTTCTTTCTCTTTTCCTCTTCTTCCTTCTTGCGCTTCTTCTCGGCACGCTCGGCGGCTTCGTCGTCGTCTTCAAACGCATGCTTTCGCGAGTAATCGCCTGCCGACCGCGATGCCATGGCTTCCTGCTTCAATCGGGCAACTTCCGCGAGGTAAGTGTCCAGAGCGCTGAAGTCGGTGAGGGACTGTGTTGTTGCTGTTACTGTTGTTGCTGAGCTGTTGATGGTGGTGAAGCCGAGGTTGGGAGAGGAGGAGGAGCAGAGTTTGTCCTGGAGCATTGTTGCTAGGGATGGTGGTATGTAGCTTGCGCAGAGAAAGTTGATGGCAGTGCGTAGACGCTGGAGCGCAATGACTTCTGGAGAGGCGGTGATGGCGGGGCGCAGGAGTTCGGTCATGGCTTCGCTGTCTTCTGTGGATGGTGTCGTGAAGGATGCTGCCGCTGTTGGAGTTGGAGCCTCGGATGTAGAATCGGTGCTGCCTTCGGTAGATGGGCCAGAAGACTGACTTTCGCTCGAGTCGGTTTTCAGGGTTGAAGTCTCGTCGTCTTTAACTTCCGGGGCCGAAGAATCGTCTTTTGTCGCCTCCACCGATTCTTTGGTAGTGGTAACAGCAGCCGCGGTGCTGGGAAATTGTCTCTTGACCCCTAGCACCGGCGCCTCCAGTGGCTTCACGACAAATTTCTCTTCCATGCTCCGCGGTAGTGGCCGAGCACTCATGCGCCTCGCTTTGCTGAGAACTTCTGCTGCAAGTGCGTTCTCGTTGAACCGATACATGCGATCGTCGCCCGGCTCCACCGTATCGCAAACTGCGGCCAGACGCGCCTCCAGTAGACTCCGTATGCGGCCCTCGCCCCAGCGCATGACTTCCCACAGATGCGGCGACTCTGCTTGTATCCGGTCAAAATAGTCGTCACTCGAGATGTACCTCCGCTTCTCTGCTTTGCTGGAGGGGTCGGTCAGGGTCGGGAGGACGAGGAATAAGGGGTCGATGGGAGTGGCCAAGAAGAGCTCGGCGCCATTGGTCACGTATGCGCCGAAGCTCGCGTCCTGCTTGTTGTCCGCCTGCTCGGTGTTCGTGCTCGCTCCCTCGTGCTTGTGGCTGTGGCCGTCGGCCTGTATCAGCCAACTGCGCGGCGTGTTCTTGGGTGCTGCGATGCGCGTGAACTCGTAGAAACCCGTTTCGGGACATACGAGATATCGCGTCGGTTTTGCGTAGCGAGGGTGTAATAGAGACACGATGCGGGCATCGCCGGATGCTTTCGTGGGCAGTATGAAGATCTTGGGGGGATTGTTGGACGGTGGTGAGAGTGCATATCTAGATGCTTTCGTGGTTGTGGTTGTGCTGTCCGCCTTGGTGGCGGCATCATTGCCCTTGGAAGCTCTCGTCCTCGCCATGGCTTGTCGAGTTGCACTGGATCTGGAACAGAACACAGGATTAGATGATCAAATGAACTATCCTAGGTCCCTAGGATCAATTGAAGTAGCAATTTTAATGCAGCAAATTTCTTGTAGATGCGCGATCTTAAAATCTACCATACGCTGGGTATTCATTAGAGGCCAGGCACAGTCGAAAAGTTGCTGACGGCAAATAGTACAAGAAGCGATTATACCCATGATACTCGGTGATTAACAGTGCCGTCATGGTGGGTCATTTTCAATCAAGTGTAACGCGTCGGCTTCACCAAGTCGCGTCTACGGAGCCATGATTGATTGAGCTAGTCGACACAAAAGTTTTGAGTTTAGTAAATCCATATTTGGCTAGCCATCTTTTTTTTGCTGGTTATTTTCATTGCTATCATGAAGCTACACAAACGTGTACATGCCGAAACCTAACAGTACCTAAAGTCGCACAATAAGTTTAACGATTTGACTATGCCATAGACCTGGTAATCGCCCTGGTAACGGGCTTGGCAACAAATTTGGCAATAGGTTTGGCAGCTTGATTGCATGATAGATCCGGCAATAGATCTAGCGATAATTACGTACTTCGTAGTAGGTTTGGCAATAAAGCTGGCAACAAGTTTAGCAGTTACGCTGCGCAATAGACTCAGTAATAGTCTAGTAACCAAATTCTACACCTAGCATTGTTACTAATAAGCTCGATGGGAAGCTGACAGACTGTAATTGCAAAGCTTAGTTGCGCAACCAAGCTGCCAGGCCTAGGTATTGTCAAACCGTTGCCAGACAGCCCAGACCTATTATTTGTTACTAGACCTATAGCTAGATGTATTACACAGCCTGGTTACTGGGTCTACAGCTAGGCCTTTTGTAAATTTTACTATAGAGAGAAATATACTCTGTACATGTGATTAAATAAACGAAGAATAACTAACATTATCACATTCAATCTTTATTTTCAAAGTCCGCCTACGTAAATTCCCATTTTGACTAATACGCGTCACAGATCAAGCCGACAAGTAGATCTCTTAGCGCGTCGCCCCGCGCCAATTGGACCCTCCTGGTCAGGTACCAAGCTCAGCAGTACCGTTACACACGGCCCGCTAGGTATTTGCGCCCGACTTCCCAGATCTGGCTAAGTGCTCATAGAAACAAGCCATCTTGTGACGGCAAGTCGAGAAGACTCGTTTGCACTTTCTGTATCACACATCGTTCATTAACTTGTGTCCTGGGTGGTGAGGGACCAGTCAATGGACGGTCGAAGTAACAAACAAATGCCTGCATATACATTTGTCTACTTGTCCTATCCTGTCCATATACTCGACACAATTCCTACCTGACACTTACTGCGCAATTGCCGTGTCTTTCGACCAGACCATCCGTAATAAATCTATCCCGGCTCTTACTCTTTACATTCGGTACCTAGTCGAGGTAGAACATTGCATGTAGAGAGTGATCGGGCCTAGGAAAGATAGTCAAGAACGATTGGTTTGTATTTACAAGCCATCCGATGCCACCCAGTACGTTTCCAATGCTGTCTACCCCGATTAATTTATAGCTTGGCTCATCATAGCACTATAGGAGCAGACCCAGAGCGACAATGGCCGCCCCGGTCACCCCACGAAGCCCTCCTCAGCACTCCCGGCGGACGTGAACGACTCCGCCGTCTAGCCGAACGAGCCTCACCCTCGCCATCTCCCTCGAAGCGCGCATCGAGGCCGACCAGCTCACGAGGCTTGCATGATGGGGGGGATGCTGGGTTAGATCCAGACGTTGACGACGAAGATGAGGAACTTCTTGAACTTGAGTTAGCAGCGATTCAGGCAAAGCTCAGGCTCAAGAAGCTGCAGGCAGCACGGACGAGACAGGCACGAAACATCCATGCCGAACCGGAACCTGAACAAGATGCTGCGCCATTGAGCCGGGCGCAGTCTCGTGCTGATGGCCCCAAGGCCGGCCTGCCCACATCCCAATCACATCACGATATCCAAGTTCCTGCTTCTCCGGTGAGAAGGGCGCAGCCGGCACCAGAGGTAACGTCGCCCAGTAGGGTACGGCTGGGTATAGACAAGGGCCTCAGAGCAAAAGATGTTTCACTCAAGCGTGCTCCAAGCCTGAAGAAGGCCCAAGACGTCGATAATGGGACGCGAGGAGGTTACCTCCGAAGAGCGAATACACCAGCCCCAGACACCGGACGTGAGCAACGACCAATGAGCTTCAATGAACGGATAGCCGTCGCCCGGGCTGACGAGAAGACCCGGAGAGAGCAGCAGCAGCGGATACAACAAGTCAGGACTAAGGCCTTTAAGCTCGGTGAGCAGGAGCTGGAGGAGCTCAAGCAGAAGGCAAAAGAGTTGCCTGACCTGCCCTCCCGAGAGGAGTCATACGGCAGGGACGAGATTATGGCTGGCGATAGTTTAAAGAGGAGCCACACCATGCCAAGCCTGCACCGGGAGGCACGAGATCTGGCCGGGCATCTAAGTGATCAAGGAACGGCAGGCTCAATATCGCATCACGTTTCTCCATCCGAAATTCCGGAAGAGGAAGCCTCGGCCTTCGAGCCCTACTCGTGCACCCACCTTAGAAAGCGAATAATCCCACATTTGACACTGGCTCGCAATATTTCTGGCAAGAAGACATATCTTATACCAGACCTCTTGAAAGATGTCAAAGCTCCGGATTTCCAGCTACCCGATATCGAACAGGACGTGGTCATATTTGGTATTCTAGCCTCCAAATCAGAGCCTAGAGCACATAAAGATACCGGTAGCAACGTCAAGGAAAAGCTTCAAGCAGACCCAACGAAATCAAAATACATGGTTTTAACAATCGTGGACCTCACATGGGAAATTGAGCTTTTTCTGTTCAACACAGGCTTCGAACGATACTGGAAATTGACTCCGGGTACGCTTCTCGCCATCCTGAATCCCACGATCATGCCCCCACCCCCGAATAGGACAGACACGGGAAAGTTCAGCCTCGTGATCAACAGTGGCCATGATACGATCTTGGAAGTGGGCGCCGCTCGAGATCTCGGATTCTGCAAAAGCATCAAGAAGGATGGCACTCTGTGTAGTAGCTGGGTAAACAGCAAGCGCACCGAGTATTGCGAGTTTCACATGAACTTGGCGCTATCCAAGAAAATGCTTGCCCGACAGGATGTCAACGCGTTTAATACGGGACTTGGGCCTAAGAACAACTCGCGTCGTTTGCACAAATGGGAGGAGCATGCCAATGACCCAGGCAAGAAGAAGCGAGGGAATTACGACTGGGAAACCCGCAGCACTTTTTTCGTGCAGAAGCCTAGTGCCGCCAGTATGATCGATAATGAGATCCTCGGTGATAACGGCACTAGTACCATCGAGCGCAGTCAAGCGCTACGACGGCGCTTTGCGACTGAAGAAAAGGAGCGTAGCCTCATGAAAACACTAGGTGAGGCTGGAAGTGGTGCAGGAAAGGAATACATGAAAATAGGCCAACGATCCACTAAAGACAGGAGCGCCAGCCGACTTGATTCCAGCTTCACCTCAACTGCTGCAAGTCAAGCTTCTTCCATGGACGATGCAATACCACAGCGGGACGCCAAGAGTCTTGGTCTCATACAGGATAAAAAGACCAAGATCCATCTCAGCCCCCTTAAGCGCAGGCGCGTGGAAAGCGCCATGTCAAGCCGGAGTTCGAGCCTAGCCGGGTTCACTGCCACCAGCTCATCGACTGTCGGGGCCGCCGGGCTAGGCTGGGGAGGCGGGCTGAAAGACAAATTAGCGCGCATGAAAGAAGGCGAGGGATTACGCGGGGCCGCCGGAATGCCAAGCGACAGCAGCGCGAAGGACACCCCGAGCGAGGACAACAAAGACAGTAACCCACGCCCTGCGCGCAAGAAAACCCGCTTCATCACCGAGAAAGGCATTCGCGAAGCTGGGCGCGAGAGTCTCGGCGCCGAATTGTCCTCTAAGAGTGGACAGCGCGGCAAAGGAGGCGATGTGGTGTTCTTAGATGATGATGACGAGTTAGTCATCCTCGAGTAACATCGTGAATGCAGGAGCTTTCTCGTATTCTTGTCCGGAGGCCGCGGGATCTACCCAGGTTCAAAAAAAGGTCTTCTGATCAACGTCGTCTTTCTAGAAGCTTTCGAGAATCTTTCTAGAAGTTTTCAGCTCGAGCCACGGCCCCCGCGTCTTTGTTCCCATAAATGTCTTTATTACGCACGTACATAACAGGCCTTTGGGTGTCTCGTGACTAGATGCCGCCAGTCTGAGCGAGGTGGCACAGGCAAGGTACATACAACGTCTAAAACCGAATTATTGCAAAGTGGAGACACGACAAGGAGATGAGATGTACATTTTGTTTTCATGTACTTTTGTTTCCAGGATCGTGATTAGGCTCCCCCTTTTCTACATAACGAGATACCCGAATACAAATTCAATTCAAACTCAGTCCATAAACCTCGGATCTTTCTCAGTAGCTTATATTGCTGTGACAATGAAACTTAAATCGTAATTCGGCAGTTCGGGATTGTAGAACTCAACCGTATTCTCGGGAAGCTGTAGCTCTAGTCCCCATCTGATGGGGACTAGAGCTACAGCGAACCGCCGCCCCTTTTCCCTCTCCTCCCCCTTTTCGTCGATCTCGTCTTCGAGATCATGCTCGGAGTGTTAACAAGAACATTTTCCGTGAAGCCGACGATAGATAAGTCGGGGTAAACTCAAAGGAAGCAAGGTGGGATTCGTATCTATAGCATGATTGACTGAAGATGATTTTTAAAAACGGTAAAGTCTTATACACTTGAAATACGAAACCAAACAACACAAGAATAATCGTGTTATTACGGCAGATGTCTTGATGATCTATTTCGAATCAGCAAATAGATTACAACCTCTCTGTTCGTGATTCTGAAATAATAGATAATCATACGGTCAATCAGTCGGTTGCTCGCTTAGGTTGACACCGTAGTTACAAAACGATGTGTAGCTTGATTTGTACAATTACCTACTGTCTTTCCTCTATTGCCTCATCTCATTTAGTCCTGGATTTCCTGTCTTATCTTGTACTACTTACTTATAAACGAGGAGATATATACATAGGTACATATCATGAAATTATATAGGGGTATGTTTAAATTGAGTCAAAGATGGGACATATCCAGCACCTGGATCGTTTTCTATAATGCGTGAACAAGCTTAATAGACTTCAACTTCGACAGGTCCTCGTCCCTTCAGAGATGAAAAGCACAACCGATACATCCATCATACATATGACTCACGCATCTCATCCCCCGTGCCCAGAGGCAGGTACCAAGGATATAAGTTCCAACAACCCAGCTCCCCTACAACAGACGTTCCCCTCTATGCCGCCATCGTTAGATGGCCGAGTGGTAAAGTAGTCGCTAGGAAAATACCAAGATAGGGGTTTTTCCGGTCGAGGGAGAGTAAGCTTGCCTTACGCCCTCGATTCTTTTTTGGGAATTGCTTAAACAATTTGCGTTAGCCTTGACTTCTGTTTGTTCCTTTTTTATTCCGTGCAGGATATTCTCGTCTAAGCCATATGCTCTACCATTTCATCATGCGTGCCTATCTTGCAACTTCTACACTGGCATTGTTTGGCATCCAATCTAACGAAATGGCAAGTCGATCAAGATAAATGTTGCTAACCTGGGTCACATATCCAGACCTCAGCACCAAGACTACAATCCACGAAAATAAGCATATAGGCAACAAGTACTAGGCAAGCAAGCCGTCAGTGAGCTTTAAATAAATGACAGATGATGAATAGCATCAAGAAAGTTTTTTTGTTGTTGTAGTAAGAGAGGACGATTTTGTTCCTCGCCTTTCGCCCTGTTGCTCTTGATTCCATCCTATCATAAACGCAGATACATACGTGCACGTTCTCTATTGCTTCCGACCTATAGTATCGATCCATCAAGAAATGAAAGAACGACTTGTATGAGGCTGGGCTAACCCGGCCCAGGAAGAGGCCGGCTTTCATCATGGCTCTGCCGAACGGGCGCGAGGGGACGCGACAATGCTAGGTCGTGTAGAATTGAGAACGAGCGGTAGGTAGTCGAAGTGTCTAGGAAGGAAAGATTGCGAAGGAACGTAGCAAGAACACATAAGCCAAAAGCCTATCTTCCACACAGACTCACATTCACCACCCCCTTTTATCTCATGATATTACATCGTCTTTCGTTTCCACATTCTTCACCTCGTCACCAGCCTCCTTCTTTTCAATGACCTCCGTCAAGATAGATTCGCCGGCCGTATTTGTGACAAGTGATTTTGTTTCTTCAACAGTGCCCTGGCTTTCACTTGGCTCGTGCTCTACGGGGGCGGGTTCTTGTTCCTTACTCTCCTCGGACTCTAGCTGAGATGGCTCCTGAACCTTTTGCTCCGTAGCTGTTGCTCCATCGGTCTGCATCTCTTCCTCTTCAACCTTGCTCGTTTCCTCTTTTGTAGGAACCGGCTCGGGAACTTTTTCGGAGACTGGCTCGGGTTCTTCAGATTTGCTTTGCTCCTCTTTCGCCTCTGCTTGTTCCGGTTCTTCGACCTTGATCTCGCTGACTGTTGGTCGAGATTTTCCAGCTCCTGGGCCGAAGCTATCAACCATCATGGTACCCTCCTCGTCTATACTCCATAGTGTCCTAGTCATCGAGAAGGAAAGGACAGGGTGGCCATTGGACACAGGCGGTGGGCCAGATTTCTCCATTCCCATACCAGGAGCATGACTCTTAGTTGGGGCTCTTCGCTGGGGACCGCGGGCGCGTCCTTTCCTAGCGTCAGCTAAAGGAGCCTTCTCCTTTTCCTCAGGCGCTTCTTCCGCCGCAGGAGCGTCTTTCTTAGGGGCCTGCGGGCCCAGCCGTAGTCTATTATTGAGATCCGACATAAAACCGGCTTGGAGCGCAGCAATTTTGCCTCCTATGGGTCTGGCTGGTACGATGGGTTTTTGCTTACCAGCTCCATCTGATTCCTTAGCATCGGCAGTCGGCTTGGAAGGCCGAGTGGGTATCTGGGGCTTTGGACGGTTGGGTATTATAGGCTTCGAGGAGCCATCATCTCCGGATCCTTGCTTTCTAGGCGGACGAACGGGAACAACAGGTTTATGTGCTTCTGGCTTGGCGACTTCTTCGCTAGTCGAGTCATTAGCAGACTGTGGTTGGGACACAGTTGCTGTGAACTGAAGAGAGTCGGGAGTATCCTCCCATACATCCCGACTAGGGAAACGGGGAGTCATATTTGGGCGGTTGTGGATCTCTTTGGCAAGGTGGGGCTGGTGTTCAGCCCATGATTTTGGCCGCTGTTGTCGATTCAAGAAGCTGTCTGGTGTGGTGGCCTCTTTCTCCGCCAATTCTTCTTGTCGTCGGGCAAATGCCTGAGCTGGTGTTTCGGTGTCCCGCGGGATGAAATCTGCTGACGCTATATGTGATTTTGGTCGCGTGTTCACTGGCTCTGGGGTCGAAACTTCAGCTGTACTGTGTACGCTATTTGGAGCGTCCTCCCAGATATCCTGGCTAGGGAACCTTTTCTCCTTTAGTTTTTCGGCCTGTGTCCTTGGTTTATGATCACCTCTCTCGTCTTCTGGGAACAACGGCTCATACTCCTCAACGTCCTCAAGCGGTGTGGAGTGTAGCTCTTGCGGGGGAGGGCTATAGATGCTGCCGGGTCTGCTGGATGGGCGGCTCCTATCGTCACTTCCGCGTCGATGGGGCGGAACAGCTGGCTGAAGTTCCCAAGGCGATGGATCCTTGGCCACTTCGTCAGCGGCCAAGATAGGCCATGCTTCGTCGTCATGTGCACCATGGCCCTCGGCGACTTCATCATTGCCATGCTTAGCAAATCCCTTGTACTGGTCATCCTCATCAACGTGAATAACTCTATTGCCCTTCTCATCCTCAGCCTCAGAGGACGTATTCTTAGAGAACGACTTGACGGACTCGGCCTTTGGGGCGGCCGACGATGGCTGAGGCGAGGACATGCGTGAAGTGTACTCATCACTGGCTTGGTAGCCAACCTGCTCACTAGGAGTCCCACTGTATCCTGAAGTACCTGTCATGAATTATTAGAAACATTCCAAAGTTTTCTGGTGGCTTGCGTTACCAAAACCAACACCACGGCTAGCGGTATCCCGGACAATCTTGTTGAGATTCTCACTGCTCATAGAGTAGTCATGGACGCGATCGTGAAGGGCATGGTAATGCTCCTTGTTTTTAACATCGGGGTGCTTCTCGTAGTATGCCTTTTCCAGCTTATCCGTTGATTCAACACCGTGGCCATGGAGGCCATAGCTTCCGGGAGGGAGATCATGGAAGCCATTTCGAGAACTCGTTCTGCGAGTATGATGACGACCGCTCTTCGTGCTGTCAACGCTCGCTGCTCGTGGCGGCGCTGGCGAGGGGGCCTGCACGTCGCCAGCATAAGACAGCATGGGCACTCTCTGGCCAATCTCGGGGATGCCGTGCTCATCGTCGGTGTGTAGCTCGCTGTGATGAGACAGCTGGCTGGTGGTGCTGGCTTTCTTCTTCAAGCTGCGGCCCGAGTAGATGGGGTCCTCGCTGCTGGGCCGGCCGATGCCAAAGGCGGCAGCGCGATCCGAATCGGTGCGAGTGACGGTGGCCACTCGCTGCTTGGCGCTGGCAGCGGGGACTGTAGGCTTGGGGGCATGTAGCTTGAGGTCCTCGCTGACGATGCGGGTCTGCTCAGGCGACGAGCTGAGCTCATCGATGGCGGCGGCATATTCGCGGCCTTCCTCGCCAACGCCGGGCAGATCTACGCTCGTGGATCGCTCGAGCTGCTCGCCAAGGAGGCTCAGGCTGTTGCGCTTGGGCGCGGGCTTGGCATGGAAGGGGGCGTCGTTGAGAGGCGATGGTGCAAAACGGTCAGGATTGGGGGAGACGGAGCGATTGAACCGTTTGGAAGGCCGGGCTGGGATTGTGGGTGCAGCACCGGTGTCTTTCTCCAGGCCCCTGGCGGGGCGAGGCGGGATGACAGGGGCCGACGACATGGTGGCGGCAGACATGACAGGGCCGCAGATTCAGCAAAATCGAGGACAGGGCAGCGAGTGTTAGCTGAAGTGCTCAAAGCTCTTGCTCTTGCGGCGATTTGTCTTGGACCGGGTACGGTAAGGCCTAAAATGAGGATAGCATAGGAATTAGCAACAGGGCCGTGTCACGGATGACTGAATGAAGGAAAACTGGAACAAGTCGGCGCCCAATCCGAGCCGAGAAAACATCAACACTCAGGTCGTAGCCCAACGGCCTCACGATTGACGCCCTGCGCCCACGTTGCCGCTGGAGAGCATGCCGATTACCCACAGCTTGTTACGGCCTAGCCGTTTCAAGTTGTTGGCGACAAGCCCAGACCGAAGTGGGCAGTGCTGCATGACCTCCGCTCTGTGCTTCTGTGTTCAAGTTTCTATGCTCTGTGCATAGTGGTCGATCATGAAGTAGATTGAAAGTGGAACGGGAACACCAGTGCTAGGTCAGGTCGTACATACCGCATAGAACTGCACGCAGAACTGCACACGACTGGTTGAAGGCAGGTATAGATGAGACACTGCACTGGGAAGACAGGTACGATCCAGCACGTAAGGAAGTATAAACTACCGTACTGGCACCTGTGGTAGTGAGCTTTAGATAAGACCGCTACCGGCTTTTCTTATTATTTTTTTTCCTTCCGCGATATAGTAAGTCGTCCCGCTATGACTCTCGTGTTATCCGTATCTAGGTATATCCGTACTTCGTACTGTCCCTACTAAGACGCAGCCGAGGAATTTAGCTTATCGCTGTCTATCATGATTAGCCACCTAATGACTTAGTATAACGAGATCGCTGTTTGGCGGTGAGGAGATAAAGGAACAGGGAAAATAGGAGCAATGGGTAGATAAGCCTGCAATAGAAATGTATGTGCGCAAGATAAACAATGATAAAGGAACTAGAAGGACTTGGTGGTGTGGTAAGAGCAGGTTGGCATGTGGATGATGGATTTTGTCTGAGTGAACGGAAACGGACACAAGCTGTGCCACATAAGAATGAATCCATTCATCGTCGCAGACGCCAAATACCGGTAGCCAAACAGCACAACGCCGCCCTGACGCTCCCCCAGCCGAGGCAGATGCTTGGTCAGGGGCAGATTTTGGAACAGAGCGGGACACGGCTCGATTGAAGAACCGCTCGATGAACAAAGTTGGAGATGCGGAACCGTGCCCAAAGCGGGCGAGTATTTGCGAAAGTCGCATCGTCCACTTACACGATCTGCTTTTGGAGTAATACCTGATGGCTGAGCGGTGCAGTGTTGCTCTAGCCGCTACAATCAGGCGTGAGAGTAACCAGCGTTCGCTTGGAGACGGCTAGTCGTGGGCTACTGGGAAAGAGGAAAGATCTTTTTTAAGTTCGGGATGGGCTGCGGTGGAAGAAAGAAAGTTTGGAGTTTTCATAAACAGAACATAGGATCTCGTTCGGAGATGCCAAAGGGTGGGCTGGGATGCAAAGCCCGGTTGTCAGATACACAGAACTCTGTAAATTGGGTACAAATAAGACAATAAAAACAGGCACCAGGTCCGGGCAGCGATCGCTTCCATTTAAACAAGACAGACATTGGGTCCTGCAACTATCCTGATACCATTTAGCCCATACTACAGTGTGGTGTAAGAGGATATCCCGTATTTTTGGTTGTGCCAGGTTCTGGGTTTGCATGTCGTGGGATCCTGTATTTGGGTTGGTTCTCTCAGCAACGGCCTGGTACCAGCTACTTGTGACGGGGTCGTTGGTTCTTTGCCTTGATCGGTGACCGCTCCCATGACTCCCATCACGTAAAAGCTTTCGACAACTCTGAGAGGTACCGGATTGGTAAATGCCTATGGTTCCTGGCGAGACAGTTCTGCACCAATATGTCATAGATTTCTTAGAGCGGGTGAGCTAGCGAGCGACGTTTGGGGTACGCATGGACAGCGTATTGCGTTTGCTTCCTGGCTCTGCCCCTCCGAGCGCCCATGGTCTCTCTACTTAATGCACGCTGTGTTCAGGTGAGCCAATGGCGTCTTGCCAATTATCCCATGGGCAGCCCCTCATTGGCCACTGGCATTCTTAGACAGACTGTAGGTGTGCTTTAGTGTCTAGTGTAGGTACTGTGCTCTGTCTGACGGCTTGATGCATGGCCCACCAGTTGAGTTCATGTTGCAGCATATGTAGCTAGGACAGGGAACGATATCATGCGGACGAGCAGGTACCTATCTAGATGATGTGATAGGTAATGGGAGACTCTTTTACGTTTGGTTGTTAGGTAAAAAACCACCACATATATCTGCTATAGGCACAAGAAACACGGCCATGTAAGGAGACATCAGAAGGTGTGTGACACTACAGGGGCCAAGAGCTGTGAGCGAATGGAGGGATTATTGTAGCACTGTCCTGCCCGTCATCAGCCTCGCAACCAGCTCCAACATCCCCACTGCAAAAACTATCCCGCTTTGGCAAATTCGGTCGTCACCTGAGCGGAAATAATGCAAAGGAATGGGCGCCATTGATGTGTTGGGGACGGTGAAAGCTTTTTTTGTTTCGCCTTACTAAGGAGACTAGGCCGGCCTGGCTGCTTGTTAGGTGGACGAGCCGGTGGTCGTCGTTCCTGCTGTTAAAGCTGCCCAGCTGCTGCACTGTCTGCATTTTCCATTTCTCTTCTTAATAATAGGTAGTGCTGAAGGGCACATCATGTTCTTTCGTATGATTTATTACATTGGCATCTGACAAACCGTCAATGAGCCCGAGAAGACGGCAGCCCTTTCGTCATTCAGTATTTCACGATTCAGTAGACCGTTCAGCGTATGAGCATTTGGAGAGCCACCCGCACCGCCATACGCCATGCATTAGGTAAAAGAAAGAGAGCGTTTATCCGTGACAGTGCATCTTTCAGGGCTGTGTGACAAACCCCATACTTTGTTCCCCCACATTATTTATGGAGTCCTAGAAGGGGAGCTTCAGTCGGGAGACTCCAATTCCTTAGAGGTCGAGGACAGCACAACCGCCAAGCTGGAACTTTTTACTGTGAAATTAATAGCTATATATGTAGAGAGATGATCCACGAATTTGAACGGTATGAAACCCTTCAGAAGAGCTTCAGAGCGTCTGAATACGGTATCATCGGCGAACGAAGGAGACATACGGATACACAATCGGCACTAGCCAGCAGGTACGGCTGCACGTATGTGCCAGGTTCTCCAACAATGACGGCATGTCTTCTCCACGGTAGCAGCTCTTGGCCCGGAGAGGGAAACTGCCCGCGAGGAAGGCATATGTATGTGATCAGCACATCGGATTGGGCCGTGTAGGGCGACGCTCTTCCTGTCCTCGGTATCCATCTCGATGTTCATCTGCTCCGATCGATCTTATTGTTCCGGCCGGGCAGGGGAAATGCTTGCCTCGCTACCGGACAAGCTTTGGATGAAAAGTCGTGATTCCAACAAACTTCATTTATGGGTCTTCTAGCATTCAATTATCAGATACGTCAAGTGTTACAAATGTCTCGACGAGCATGAACTTAAATATGACCCTAAAGCTAATTGGTTCCCAATTACTGCGAAAACCACGCACAGCAAAGAACGATCCTTACTCGTAACTTCGGTATCGTTCAGAATCATATTACAGTAGTCGAGCGTTGACCTTGTTCCAACCATACGCAGTGCATGCCCTTCGACGTAAATTTACCTTGAATGATTCGATAGTCTTAGACTTTCAAGCAGTGCTCAATGAATCACTGTTCGTGCTCCACTTAACCAGTATAATACCAATTTGACAGAAGCCGCTAGCTTTGGTCCCTCGGCGATGCCAGTATGGGTTACCCCTTTTCAAACGACATAGGCAGTTGAGAAGAGAAGAAAATCACGAATAAGGAAACTGTACACATTCCAGTGCCGGTAGAGATTGAGTCTGCTCGCAACTCTTTGGCCGCTGCAACTGCTTACGGCTCTGAGTTGGTGATTACTATGCATCTACTGCACGCAATATCTCACATGATAGGACCATACGCTACGATCCCATGATGTTATCCATAAGCAAGGTAGAAATTCATCTCATTCGGGGGGAAAGTTGAGGTATCTCTTCCAAGCCGGATACCACAGAAATAAACTTGTGACCATACCCCAGCGCAGAATTAGAAAGTTCTGGGCTCGTCCATAAAATATCCGTGACGCCAATACACCAGTCCTAAATGCTTTGCCGTCGTTTTCCACTCTAACTCTTATCTCTCCAAACTTCAGTATCATGGTCCATCAACAGCTAGTCATATTTTGAGGAGAAAGTCCAGCCATACGTGTAATCACGGTCCGATACTATTGGGGCCTCGTGGTTGAGCTCAATCCATCAAAGGGCGAAGAACTCAGATTATATGATCATCTGGGCAACGCCGTGGCCACCCAAAGTCTTGCTTCCTACGAAAGCCTGGCCCTTAAGCCCGGCGAGAGCATAGCAGATCGCAGTAAAGGTGAGAACGATGGCGGCGGCGATCAGGCTGCTGGGCGTGACGATGATGCTGAGATATTGAATGATGGCCATGATCGCATACGCGGCGGCACGCATGTAGTTGGACGAGATCCTGCGAATCGCGGCGTCGAATGTGGACGAGGTCGGGCAGATGCGTAGGAGAAGAGGCACTTCGAGGAATAGAATGACGAACGATGAGATCCTGTTCCCTTGTTAGCGTTATCGTTTGCTAAGAGGATCCCGCGTTGGCGACTCACAAGCAAATGATAGCAAAAATGATAAGGAGGAAATGGAACAGGTTAAAGAAGTTGGCGATGCCAAGCGCGAAGCATAGAATCATGGACAGAATTCCCAGCCTACAATTAGCACATTGTACGTTAGTCGCTTCTCTATCAGATACGTCGCCAACTTTCGACCATGTCAGGCGGGTAATAGCGACAAAACGCGGCGGTGAGTAGGCTAGCTCTTGCAATTGCAGCTCGGTGCCTCGATGAAATGGCTTACCATTGTCCATAGATGCCTAAGTAGCGAGGGTTAGAGATCAGCCTCATCGGTCACAAAGGTGGGAATAGACTCACTGAAGTTTCGCGTAGCGAACTCGTCTCGGATCGACATTTTGACGATGTACAGGGCCTAGCCGTAGAAAGAACGAAGAAGATGGACTGCCGCGGGTCGATGGTGGATTCGGATGGCGACGATAGCGGCTCTACTCTGGTAAATGCGCACGCACGCAGAGCAGCTGTGGATGCTGAAGGGCAGAGGCGTTTTGCTGAGATGTTTTTGTCACAGGCGCCGATAGCAAGGGTAACGTACAATAGTTAACAGGCGGATGCTGTCACTGAAGGTTAAAGTTGTCTTTGATGATTGATGAAGCTCCGCCGGTAGTAGTGTTGTTTTAGTCTGGAGCTCGAGTAGTATTGGCGATAGATGTGTCCAATTGATGGGAGCTCTAGAGTGGAGCTCGGGCGACCAGGCGACGACGACGCCAGGATGGCTCAGTTGCGACAACACGCAAGCAGGCGCTAACTTTCCTGGGGACCCTATTTGTTGGTGCCGCTTGCTTGTTAGAGATTACTTCGTACTGGTAGGCAGCTTACATGTAGCTCGCATACTAAATTATACTGTAAAGTACATGGCTTTTACCCACACCCACCTAAGGCAGCTTTCTTAATGCAGGGACCAACACCCTGTGTTCAGAGCAGTGTGGAGGACCAATTTAGATGGAATACTCAAGGTCTCATGTCAACCCTGATTCATCTCCCTCATTCAGGCTAGGAATTATCACTAAATTCTCAGCAGATATTGGCAGGCAACACTGTAAACTGGCATGTAAGTGTTTACATACAAAGAAGTAGCCGTTTGGTATGCAGGCATCCGTATTCTGTATCAGCAGGTATACGTACCCAGCCAACGTAATGATAGGTGTCGCGCCCAGCCGGGGTCAGAGGAGGATATCAAAGTCCACCAAGGCAGCAGCATTTCCAAGGAGAATCATCGTCAGCCCTACCGCCAATTGCTTCTATTTGCTTACTTAAATCTCGAAGACAAGGATGAGGTAGAGGGCCAAGGACCTGTACCTAAGCGACAGCCGCACTGCCGGCGACTATCATCATCAATTATTAGGCATAAAGACGAGGCGCCCAGCAACAAGATCGCAGGGCGAGATCATCACAGGCGCAAGGCTTTGAACGGCCAATAATAGCTCCCTTTATCAAATAGAAACGTCTAGTATGCCCATTTTCACCGCGGCTTTCACAAGTATTTGTAGCCTGTGTGCAGGTATATGAGACACGGCCAGATTGGTGCCCGCGTTTCGATTTCGATCATTCGCATCCGCCCAAGTAGTGGAAACATCGTCTATATAACCGTCTAGCCTAGATGCGACTCTGAAAGGTATACAGAATAGAATTTCAGCTCGCAAAATTGAATTTGCTACTGCGAAGTATCGTTATCCCGTTAGTTGTCCTTATGTTTTCTTCGGGGCTTGTGTTGGACACCCTCTTCGATGTTCAAAGTGCCGACCTGCCCTAAATACCTACTTGGTTCGCTGGGGATCTAGGGTAGGTATTTTGCGTTGCAATCCTCCTCATCCCATCCGCCTCCACTTCAATGAATGCAATGCCCGCGCCCATATATCAGCTATGTAAACGAACAGCGAGCCGACAGACGCTTTGCAAACATTTCAAGACCACTTCGCTCTTTCTCGGCTAATGATATTTCGTACATGAGACCCTCAATACTCAACACTTACCAAGAACGCTGGGGGTGCAATATTTCTAAATCAGAATGATCGCTTTTTTTTGAAGAATGGCCTCTATCGCCAGTCGCAACAACCACTGCCATTGTGGTTGCGGTTTATGCACTACTATATCAGTACTCAAAACAAAAAATAAACGCCAAGGAGCCAGCAGTGATTGCTTCTAGCGTACCCTTTGTTGGGCATATCTTGGGAATGGCCTTGCATGGGGGGAAATATATCAAGAATCTAGGGTGCGCGCACACTGCCTGAACAAGATCGACGTATTGCTTCTAATGGAAATGACAGGATACGAAATAAACATCTTCCTATCTTCACGTTGCCAGTTCCGCGGTCTCGCCTTTATATTGTCACAGAGCCGTCTCTCGCCGCAGCCGTCCAGCGGGCCTCCAAAGTCATGTCCTTTACACCCATTATTCCCGAGGTCACTGAGCGTGTTCTCGGGTTAGACAAGACTACTGCGGATATCACGCGCAAGAATCTAGATCCCGGCCCTGGAGACGAACGTGGATTTCTAGCTGATATCCAAGAGATGGTATACGCTTGGTTCGGGCCAGGGAATTATCTAAATGAGATGAGCTTGGATGCAGCGCACGAGTTAAGAAATGAAGTGGTTGCGTCCGCCGCCTCATTAGATCATCACGACCTTAAACAAGCTATAGATCTCCTCAATTGGACTCGACATCTCGTCACCGTATCTACCGCTAAATACTTTTACGGCCCCCAGAACCCTATCACTCTGGATCCAAGTCTCGAGGAGAGTTTCTGGAATTTCGATCATGGTCTTGGCAAGTTGATTATCAATCTATTCCCATCCATCACTGCAAGTAAGGCATACAAGGGCAGAGAAAAACTAGTTAAAGCACTCGAGAAGTATCTAGAGGACGGACATCATCGGACGGCCTCCAAAATAGTACAAAAACATGTCGAAATTGCGATCCAGCACGGCTGGACCCTTCGTGCCGCCGCGCGCGCGGAGCTGTCCTTCCTGTTTGCTGGCATCGTTAATGCAACAACTTCAACATTCTGGATCTTGCTTCAGATATTCGCAGACCCTCAGCTCCTATCTGTGGTGCGCGGCGAGATTACTCAAGTCTTAAGGCCAGATGGCGACAATGTTGAGGATGCACATCCTCAGGGCTACAGACTCAGCATTGCTGATCTGAAAGACCGCTGCCCTATGCTTATCGCCGTGTATCGAGAATGCTTGCGCTTAGGATCTGATAATTACTCTACGCGCGTGGTCAAGGAAAACACCATACTGGCCGACCGTTATTTCCTGAAGAAGGGCGCCATCGTTCAGATCGCCGGGGGCGTTATACACGCCGACCAGTCCATATGGGGTGATAACGTGGAAGACTTCAACCCCGGCCGTTTCTTAGACTCCGAGAAACAATCGGGGAACGCGAGACAGAGACAGATTCACCCCGCTGCCTTCCGCGCGTTCGGGGGTGGAAAGACGCTTTGCCCCGGCCGCCACTTTGCAATGAATGAGATACTGAGTCTCGTGTCCTTGGTCGTACTTATGTTCGACATGGAGGCCCCCGATGGCGGCAAGATCAACGTCCCGAGGAAAAACGATGGTGTTCTACCTGTTCATATACTAGAGCCGATATCCCCGGTAAAGGTTCTGATTTCGAGGCGCCGTGATGGACTTACGGATGCTTATTCGAACATCGAATTTGACCTGTAGTCCTCAGAGAGCAGCTCAATGTGCCTTGAAACATGCTACACGCACAACTAGCAACACAGTTCTCATACCGCGTACTACACGTCTACTCTCGGCCCGATAGAGTTATTGATCAATTCGGCCTATCGAGTACTTGAATGTAAAAGGGGCTGAGGTGGAGTAGAGCTAGCACATATATAATAACAGGGTCTGGTTATTGGCATTGACGAGTTCTTCAAACCCAAACATCGTGGCTTTGCTCATGGAAGTAGTATCGCAGAGCAGAGAGTTGGCATAACACAAATGTAGCGAAAGGATGCGGCTCATCTATCGTATTTACAATATAGCGCATGCTATTGCAATGTACAGAAGAGTTCTACAATCCCAGCCTACAAATCCGTCCTCCTAAAACTACAATGTCATAATTGCATGGAAGCCTGTCTGGATGATCAAGACATTTCAACAACCTGTTTTAATTCTAAGATACAATTCAATATTCGTTACGCGCCAAAGCTGAACAGGAGATGCGAAGTAACGACATATACGGATCGATAGTACAGGAGGTTCGACCCGGCTTCGGCAGGTTTTTACCTGTACGTATAACTACTGGCATGGCCGGCTATCATACAGCCGTTGATCCGAGTGATACAATATGTCGCTTGTTCGAGTCGAAAATAATATAGGACTTATGCTAGGTATCTAAGTGGAAGGATACAACAGAGCAAAGTATGCGAGTTCTAATTCTGCAGTTAGCTAGCAAATGGTATAATCAACTGTAGAAAAAATTTCGTCGGGTGTTACGATGGCGGATATAAGACCCCTTAAACGTAGAGCCATTACCCCCGAGCATACTCCGTACCGATATGTGTATTATCGACCAGGTAGCCTGTGATTATAGCGCTCGGTGTGGGTGATCATGCATTGACTCAAATTAAATATAACTTCGAGAGGGTCGCAGTACACCTGCCTTCTTACCCACAGTACTGGATGACTGGTCCTGCATCTGTGTCTCGGGAGATTTACAAGGAGTTCTCCTAGGCATAAGGCGTGTTTCAAAGACCAGAGCCGTAACCAGAGCTCCCTCCAGTCGTATACAGTACATATAGGTACGCATGTATCATCTAGGTGTCACCGCCATTGATTACTGAGGACCGACTGGGTAGCATCAGTTTGTTTTCAAATTAATAACTGCCGCTGCCGGCGGCGACGCCATGTCCAATCGCTTCTGAGTGTAACTCTCGCTAGCTATAGCAAACTATAGAGGCCAAGGCACCGTATACCCGAGCGGAATCATCGTGAAACTACCTACTGCTACAGGTACGAATACGAGTGTGCTTCAAGTTCGGGTCTATGCCAATAGCACCGTAGCGTTAATACCAAAATCGAGGAGAAGGTAGCACATCGTCACAATCAAATGATACCCCTCCTTGCTTGATTGCGCAGTAGCTTGCGATGCAGATACAGCTTTACGGGACCAGTGGATGAATGATGGGTAGTCGTATGTTGTAGAGTCCTACTTCTGTACTGACTCATCGGTTGCCTCCCAGGTGTACTGATGAGAAAAGCTCATCTGACAAGGGTACTATACGGAAAACTTGGAAAACAGGGATATGTTGGTCGGCTCGGCTCCGAAGCAACAGCTTGCTCACGGCTTCGGGCTCCGGGTTATTTAAGCAATGCCGCCTTCATCATGTAGCCGCTTCAAAAACCCGGTAAAGTCCAAGGGTATGCGCTCACCCATCCAGATGGCCCGCTCGGAATGGTTCCGTATCTCGACCGCCGTGCGCGAGACGTCAGCCTCCACCGTATTCGGGTGGACGAGGACCGACAGCGGGCCCCGCCAGATGGCGAGCCACGACACGAAGGCGCCGAATTGCGCCGGAGTTAAGATGTCCACCTCAAACATGGCCACTGGGTGCGGCCCGATCGGCCGGTCCCAGAACGTGTAGATCCGGAGCTCTGGGACTGCGCGGCGATTAGCTACCTACTAATGATGGCGACGCAAACATGGTGCATGGGTTCATGATGGTGCAGGGGATGCAGGCCCGGCTTCTGCTCGGTTCGCATGGGCAGAGGGATTGGGTGAGAGCGAGTGATTGTCGGCTCACATTCTCGCCTGATACGCTCCCAAAGCGCTTTGGCATACTGTGTTTGCTCTTGGCTGTTCTGCCAGTAATATATGTGGACATCGCTTCAGCACCCATATACTGGTCAGCCTCGCGAAATGAACCGGAGGCGTGGTAACGACTCACAACCCGCCGCGGCGTCCATTATCAAGTGGATCTACAAACTTTTCGTATGCGGTGCTCAGGCCATCGCTTTTGGGGTTCACAAAGCTCTTCCCATCCTCGGCTCGCTCGCTTGGAAGCGGGGGAGCATCTTCGTATCCCGCAAGCGGCGAGGGATACGTGCGTCTCGGCACAAACGACATTGTAGCTAAGCTTGCTGAGAAAAAAAAGAATGAAATAGGTTGTCCCGAGGAGATGGGTACCAATGCTGCATGAACTCTAAATTATAAAGCCTGGATCCGGGAGCGGCGGCAGTTTACTTTCAATAATTATAGGTCGTGATCGTAATTTATCAGCCAGATGAGACAATTGTCTCATCCGTGACCTGTTGGTCTTCCGTGCCTACCGGTTTCCGAGCCGAAGTACTTAGTGCGCCCCGGGCTACCTGCTACTGTAATCACGCGGACCTGTTGTGCAATAGTCGGTGTTGCTTGTTGATTCGCAGTAGTAGTCCGTCAAGCAACAAAACGGCCGAATTCGAACTCGCGAAGCATCGAGGTACAGTACCGTATACTTTTTGGGGCATACAGCAGGATTAGGCGCTGGAAGTTGCTCATATATGTGTGTATCTAATGTTGTTGCTATTGCTATATTATTGTCGACCCTGCAATAACGTCACCATGCCTTGAGCTGGATCTTTAGAACATTCGTTGTGCCAATTGCAATTGTGAAAATCGAGTTGGCTGTCATATCTAAGTCACATGAAGGTCTTAGTCGTCAGCTTCCAAGGTTGTAGGTTATCCCTTACCTTACCCAGCCAGTGGTTACACAATGCAGAAGATTGCCTATCTCATAGAAATATTTTCGTGGGGCAAAAGCTTGAAATCATATTTAGGTAGGGACCTGAATCTGCTTGTATTAGGTAGAATTGCCAGAAATCTCGGCGAAGAATCATGCTAATCTGGACATTTCGCTGGGCGTAGAATTGTTGTTTCAAAGGTTTGCAAGCTTAGCCTGAGGTTTGTTTGCTTTAAGCTGGCGTTTTGTGTGTGCATACTCGTAGGTGGGCGGGCTACAGTAGATGTCGGGGCTCTGGAATCTAGCGTACCGCCCTCTAATAAGGCAATCGATCGGTTCGCATCCCTTCGCTGCAGGTGGTGGGCAAGAGCAAATCCACAATCAAAAAGGTACCCTCAAAGTAAGTACCTAAGTATATGTACCGAAGTAGATAAGTATCTTGTCTCTAATTGGATGGCGGTGGGTTCCGAAGAAAACCGCTGATGCTAGAGCGTTGAATTATAAACACAGAAACATCGTGAGCAACGGCGGTGGGCGGAAGGACAGTGTTATATGATGGATACCGACTATTGAGTGTATATGAAATTGTTTTTATAAGCAACAAGAATCGACTCATGTTTGCATAGGTACGAAAGTGTCGTACAGTAACAACGACACAGAAAAGAGAACCTCATACGCATACTCTGCGCGTACTAAGAGATCATACGATGAAGAGAGCGAGTCTCGGGACAAGACAGCCAAGCACAACGGTATCGCTCCCCATAGGATTAATATATCCAGATATACACGTACGCGCCTACGTAGGTACAAACCAGATACCTAGCCCTGTATAGCACAGCACTTACGGACGTATACAATAGCAACAAGATGGGATTAGCCACCCAGAGCATGGAGTTCGGCGGGAGCAGCCGCCGAGCCCGACATTGTCGAAATCTATTACTAGGCCACTGATGGACCTTTAGACACAATCGCGCCGGGGCATTCCCGTCTTCGGCAGAAGCCCCAGGCGCGCAGCCTGGGATGTTTAGAGGAGAAGGGGCTCTACTACACCACGGACTTGGGGACGGCTGGCTCTGCCGGCGTTAGGAGCGGGACCCGGTGCTAACAAATACTTCCTAGGTGCATCGGCATTTTGGACCCCTTCGCAACCATTCTGAATGGTGAAGGTGTTCGATGGCAGGCCTAAAACCTGTTCAAATAAGGGTCCTAAAACCAGAGTGACAGGGGTCAGTTCGAAATGATGGCGAAAGATTTACTACATCCCGGCGGCGGACATCATGATCATGCGGTCAGGCCGTAAGTAACTCAAAATGACATATTTCTGATGTGAACTTGCTAGGTATGCTAATGCTGGTACTAGTAGCTGGGCAAAGAAGACAGCGTACTCCGTACAGAGGCTTGTATGCTTTGTACGACGCATGGCCCGTACACTATGAGCCGTTGGCTGTGGAGAAAGTAGCATAGGGGATAAACATTTAAGTTGAAGGCCAGTCGTACGAGCAGACACATTGAAAATGTAAGGGATCCCGCGCAATTGGAGATGTTTTATTTTTGCAAGGCTGAAAAAATTACGGATTATCACCTGCAAGATGGAAGCAGGATGGAAATGTGGCTTCCAGCCCAGGTGGGCATTAAAAAAGTTTATATCCAGCGACTTGGGCCAATCGATACGGTTGCGACACTACCTAGATACCTGGGCAGTACTGGGTAGAGCCATCCTGTACGCTAGATTCCTGATCGGCGACGCAGGTCTCATACGATGTCCCCAGTCCAGCCTTGCATATGGCCTGATCTCCCCACTTGGCTAGACAGCTGGATCATTTGCTCTGACAGATCCCTTCCTTACGTTCCAAACCTCGCCCTCGCTGACCGTTACTTAACTGCTTTTGTTCATTGACGGTTTGGGGGGGTTCTGGAAAACGAACCACCCACGATCTAAAATCGATAAAACGAGGATCAACGGCTTATACCTCTATTGTTATATCTTGGCAGGGGACTCGTTTCCGCCTTGACTTGAGTCTAGATATTGCGCTATGTTCATCTCGCACGCTCGAATCCTCTTGCCGTCACTCATTCCCCTCCTCTCTCCATTGGCTCCGCCTCTTCCTCCACACGAAGCAAAAGTCAGGCCACAATTACCCATTCTCTGGCACACCATATGGTCATCGTGCCTGACGCTAGGGAGGCTCGATTTGGCACTTTCCCCAGCTGGCGCCTGCTTCTCTTCACTTTATTGGCTGCTAGGTGCGTACTTTGTTCGTGAATCTGCTCCGTTGAGAAAATGGCATGTACACGATCGCATTTTCACAATCCCACTGCACTAGACCGCATGAACCCCTGACTGTAGACCCCGGGCCCATGGGTGTTACCTATCTACCCGTACCTACGTGTATTCTTCAGTGGACATCGCCCTCCAGCGATGATCGACTGCTGACGATATCTACACACATGTAAGTTTATGCCGGTATTGTACTCGTCGGTCGATCCCGGGATGCTAGCAGTACCTACCTCCTCTATGTGAGGACTTAGGTAGCTTGAGTATACCTTACACCTGAGCAAGCATTCTATGGAGCACGTAGTACATGTAAGTTGCTTGCCACGTACGATACCAGACGGCCGGATAGAGAGAGCGGGTACACAGGCCACTGTGTCTGCGGCGGGACAACTGACCATGTACCTATCTACGTGCGTACATAGAGGTATGCGGTGTATCGAAGGCTCGATCTCTAGACGAAACCTAGGTGCGTTCTAATCTCCCTACTCAGTATCAAGTGGCAGTACAGCAACAACATGGAATGGCAGATACCCTCGCTCTCGCCTAGCTTCCTGGGCTGATGCTACCTATGTACCTAACCTACTTCTTTCGTCCCTTCCACTTAAGTGAACGCTTTACCGTCTATCCTGGTCTAGACACCTACCCGTCATCCGCAACATCCCTGACAACGTAGCTGCTGCCCACCTCGGTTGGTACTTGTCTCCATACATACCGACAGAATCCGGCGACAGTAGGCAGGTACGGAGGCAAGAGTCCAGTCAAGGTGCCACAAATAGACAGTTTCCAGCATGGCACAGTGTTGTGCAAGCTTTGCTTCAATTCATCGGTACTTCAAGTTGCCCACAAACCTCCCAGTCTGTTGTATGCTGTGCCCTACCTACCGGCTCTCCGCCTAAACCACACCTGTAAGTACTTCACCGTTGCTTCGTATCTGACTCTGTCTGGCCAAGCATTCCCGCTGCCACACAGTCAGGCCATTTTTGTGCCTGCTTTCCTCAGTATCGGGCGGTCTCGGCCACTGTACTATGGGATCCGCCGTGTAGGGGCCAAGCTGCCATTGAAGTGCCTGGCGATATCTGGTCCCTCTCCTTGAACTGTGATCTCCTGCTATACAGAGCGCCATCTAAGAAATACTACCTTTCGTCAAGTGACCCGAACCCTCCGGTTCATCAAAATTCATCGCCCCTACAAGAAGAGCGTGGATACTCTTTGTTCTGGACAAACATCCTTCTCGACGCCAGATGCTCTGTGTTCACATACAGGCCTACAACTTGCCCAGCACAACCCAGCAGGACAGTCTCCTCACTGAAACTGGTCTTCCTATCGTAGCACACAACCGAGACGAAGACTAGTTGCCCGTTCATTAGACTAAGAGAGATCACATCTGAACACAAGCTTACCAATCCTGTTGGATGTTTTCCCATCGGAGCATCAAATACCGAAGATAATCCCCGGAGTCAACAAGCAAGCCCTGTTGGTGGTCAGCGGCCATATATCCCGACGTTATACGACCCCGAGGCCTTGTCTATCTCGCAACCTATTGCAACCAGAGAGGCTGAGAGGCCTGAACTACCAGCCATCGCGTAGAGCGTAAGTCGACAGGAGTATCGTCATGGACGCAACTGTTCTGCAAGATATTGACGGATTTTCCTCTCCCTGTGTGAATGTAAGTTCCTTGATTGTTATTCCGTCATAGTCCCTCGGGTTGGATAAATGGCAGGGTCCTGGGCTGTTCCGTTATTAATAAACACTAGGGTGCTGAGACCTTCTTCGACCATTCTGCAGATTTCACTCAGCAATTCGCATCCACTAATTTCTGGGATACGATCGACGACTCGTCTACTTCGAGCCTGGTAAACTCTGCAGCGGCCTCCGCCTCGCTACACACATCAAGCACAACCGCCCATTCGCCAGCTTCTCAGGCACCAGCCGAGTTGCCCACTAAGCCAAGATACAAGTCCCACAAGCATAGCATCCCGGGGAAATCCGGACCAAGAAAGCGGAGGTGCTCAGAAGAATCGAAGACATCGAGAGTTATCCAGGACCCGTCTGCACTTGACTGCTCCGACTACTGGCTTCGCTTCGACAGTGATAACGAAAGCCTCGATCAGTTCTTGGAGTATGACTCATACGACAGCAAGCACGTAGGTCTTTGTTCTGTATCTACGCATGGCGGAGAAAAGGTGACGGGTCCTGGCTGTTCATCGAGCTTCGCTGAGTCTTTCGCTGATGCACAGGTTAGGTCGCTGAGCCTAAACCGTCCTCTTTCAAAGACAAGCACGGTCGAGACGACCGGCGACATCAACAAAGTGGCTCCTCCACCAGTAACAAGTGAATCTATCGATGATAGCGCTTTAGATCAAGCGCTGTCAGATGAGGATGATATATTCTCCATTGCTCTCCCGCATGACCTGGGAAAAGCGACGACAACCGCACCGCCGCCCCCTCCTGAAGCCCAAGAGAGATTATATTCTACTCCCCTAAGTTGGGAGCCTCCCCGCCCAGGCTATCACTTGAATTATGTCAATACGAACATGCCTCTAAATGACGCAGAGCGGCAGCGCCTTCTAGCAGTTGCGCTAGGTACGGGGCGAGCACCGACACAGCAAAGCCCCCGACCTCCAGCAGTGGCAGACTTTAACTTCGAGGTAACACAGAGTCCCTCGGATTCAATGAGAAACACACCAGAATCGAAATTCCGAACGCCAACGGCAAGAATGCCGGCACCTTCACGAAGAGACTCTTTGGAGCTGGGCGATAGTACGAAGGAAAAGCCAAGGAATAGCGAGCGAGCGGCACACAACGATATCGAGAGGAAATACCGCACCAACCTAAAAGAAAAAATTGCTGAGCTTCGTGATGCTATCCCATCTCTGCGTACCACACCCGACAGCCACATTCAAGACCAACTGGCTCGATCGTCGAGGACTGCACCGAAGGTTAGCAAGGTACGTTCTACGGCTTAATATGGTAGTAATTGCATGGATCTAATGCACGGCTATTTGATAGGGAGCGGTCTTGACCAAGGCAACCGAATATATCCACCATCTGGAGAAATGCAACCAGGAAGCGGTCGAGGACAATCAAAATATGGCCCGACGATTACAGGCCTTCGAACAGCTTATAGGCGTCCCTCTCGGTCCTAATTGGAGTCCCCACGGCTACGGAAGCCGAGCTTACGACCACCGTTTCTGATGATGTTATGAATTATATTCCTTATCGGCTCTACTTGGTCACCACAACAGACCCCGAGCTTCTATATTCACCAGGCGCTGGAATTTGTCAACGATTGCATTTACCGGAGCTTCACGGCAGTGGCGTCTAGGAGTGCAAAAACACGGCGCACGTCGTATGGAGCAGACTACACTCTCCTCATCATCTTGGCGAGGGCATGAAATAATGATACTGGTTTGGAGGAAAGAAAGGCTGCATCTAGATATAAGGCCCTGTATTATTTCGTGTTCCCTCTAACACTATGTATCGCGTCTAATCAAAACGTTACGAAAGAGAATGGGCAGGGAGATGGGAGCAAAATTACAGTGCATGTGAGAGTAGAGGCTAACATGGATTGTGCTGGTATATTTATTTGTATTCTTAAGCTAATCTCACCACTCCACCGTAGACGCTCGGTTTGCTCAAAATTTCGACATCAACGGGTTGATGTACAGGGAAAACTTGACCGTTCTAGATTGAACTAGCTGAGAGGATCAAATTAGGATGAAATGAGTTTTCAGTCGTGTGCTAGAGCAAGATATAATTTATCTCTCTGTGGCACTTCGGCAAGAATACATGTACCGGAATACTACAAAAGGTATCTCACAAGTTTGGTATCTTCCAATGGCGGATATGATTTCGTCGTTAGGCATTCGATTCGTGAGGCGGATTCTTCTTCGCCCCTTCTTTATAGCGACGCTCTCAAAAACGCGGTATGAGTAGCTCGTACCTGCGGCTGTGGTATCACTTATATACACTGCAATGATCTAGGTAGTCATATCCATACACTAACTCTTACATAGCATGCGAGGCGGCATTGCATTGCATAGCTGCCTGAACCGTCTCCGGCTCGCCGAGTAGGGATCTTTTCATGGGTATTTGTTGTGTTTAAGTAGGCGCAAGTTGAGCCCTTAGCTTCTAAGCGCCTCGATATCCTCGATCTCCTTAACCGCCTCGGTGGTTAGAATCAGGGGGTTGTCGTCGCCGACGGCAATGCTGTCCTCGATGCGCACGCCCATGCCGCGGAAGTGCTTTGGGAAACGATCGTCTGCGGTGGTGGGCACGTAGACGCCGGGCTCGACGGTGATGCAGTGGCCCTGCTTCAGGACCTCGCTGCGCGGATAACCCGGCACGTCGTGGACGTCCAGCCCCACGTAGTGGCCCACGTGGTGCGGGAACAGCACGTCCATGGCGTTGCCCTTGAGGTCGAAGCCCAGCTTCCCTAGCTCCTGCCGTAGACCCCGCTCCGTGACCCCGTGTAGCTGGTCTAGTGTTAGGTTCGCGCTCGCCCGGCATAGAGATACCGTTGATCGTTGTACTGCTAGCACCGCGCTGTATAAGTCTCGTTGCGCGGCGGTGAATTTCCCGGACAACGGCCATGTCCGCGTGATGTCCGTGATGTATGTGCCGTACTCGCCGCCCGCGTCTACGAGGACCATGTCCGATGGGTTGAGGGCCGCGTTGTTCAGCACGTAGTGAATCAGAAGCCCCCGCGACCCCCCGGCCACGACGGGGATGTACGCCTGCCCGTCGAGCCCTGACGTCTGGTATGTATATTCGAGAAAAGCAGCGAGGTCCTTCTCCGACGTCCAAGGGCGCCGCATCGCCTCTGTGATCGCGCGTCCGGACATCTTTCCCGCGTGCCGCATATTGGCGATCTCGGCGGGCGATTTTATCGCGCGCAGTGCGTTCACGTGCGGTCTTAATGCGCTGAACGACGTGCCGGACGGCGCGGCATTCTTGAGGGTGCGCCCGAGCGGCGTTTCCGCGCTGTTCTTCGTGAGCTCGGCATCCGTGAAGACGGCGTCGACGCCCCGTAGCGCGTCTTTCAGAAGCAGGCCGGCGCGCGCGATGTCTCCGGCCTCGTCGGCATTCCACACGTCCTTGGCGGCGTCGACACCGCTCCACGGCCCGTTCCACTGCTCGGCGCGCGGGTCTCGCGGCCGGCAGAGTAGGTGGAAGACGAAGTCGCCGTGCCCGTTGCCCGTCTTCCGCAGCACCGCCACCGACTCGGGCTCGCTGAACCCGGTGAGATACAGGAAATTGGATTCTTGCCGGAAGGCGTGGAATACGGCCCCGCTGCGGTAGGTCACGTCGGCGGAGGGCAGCACCACGGCCGAGTTCGCCGGCAGCGCGGCGCACAGCGCACACCGCCGCTCGTGGTATTCTTGCGCGGTTATCCCCGGCGTTATCTCTCCGGGTTTGAGGATGTGGGGATGTGTCTCGTGGACCGGCTGGCCAAAGAGTAGCTGGGAGGCGGGAATAGGCTGCTCATTGGCCTGCTGGCTAAAAGCTCGACTTTTCTGTTGTGATATCGAATGATGGTGAGCCCGGGAGGATATTTGTTGTGGTCGTGAGACTGAGAGCCACCTCTTTTGGAGACGTGATGAGCATTTTGGCGGCTCAAGACATTTTCTTAGCTGCCGTATTGGCAAATTGCTTGGCTTCATCGTGAAGGTGCCTTTAATGGCGGGCTATAAGAATGGCCCTCTTTGGAACATGAGATAGATGGTGGAGGGGTTCGGCTCTGAAAATAGTGGGATGCGGTGGTTGGGCAATTTCCGAGCTGGTAATGAAGATCCCGTTCTTCTGAATCAGGGGCTCAGGGCGTGGAGTGCACTCCAGTTGCTTTTACACAATCAACAACAGCACGGGTTCGTGAATCCGGACTTCGTGAGGTCAGTGACGTCTCTCGATGCGGATGTTTGCGGCGCTTCTCCAACGGTTTTCTAGAAGACCGCGATAGAAAATTCCAAGCCAATTACCCAAACTGGTAATGCACCCGTCGTGGGGCTGGTCCAAAGAGGTATGGCACTAAATGGTTGCTGTGCACCACGCGGGACTGTTGTTGTAGTGGGGTAGAATTGGGGGAACCTGGGCTGTTGTTTTGTTGTGTTATAGCCTTATTGGGATGGCTGTGGGGCAGGTAACAGTATTGTGGGGCGGCTGGTCGAATGTGCCCCGTGCGCGGCACGCTACGGTACAGCTCGATGCAAACTGGGCAGCTCGGCACGCTTTCTTCTCACACGCTCACCTTATCCCTCCGTTGCGTCCTCCCTTCGAAGCCACATTGCATGTCAGCCAGCGTTCCGCATTGGCGTGTTTATTGTGACTTTCCATAGCATTGCTCGTCTACGAAGCAGCTCTGGGAGTTTTTTGTGTGTTTTAATGCCTTCATAGCCGCCGGAACAGCTCGCGTTGCACTGCGTACCGTAGTAGGCTTGCCGCGCCCTCTGAACTCGCGTGTCCACTCTTGGTAAGGCGCCCCTCCCAACGGCCAATGCTTGAACTCAAACCAAACACCGCGACTTCCCGCAACCACCTCACTGGCTTTGCTACAGTACTAAGATGCATACCTTATAGCCAAGACTAATTTTGACGGCGATACACTTGCATATCTGACATCTTGCCGTCGGCGATTTTGGGGTGCACCGTGACAACGTCCTCAACCTCACCTCCCTTTGCCGCACCGCACCTCCACCTCGGCCCAGCCTCCCTCAATTTCCACGATCCCTTACCGAGCCCTTTTCATACCCACCGGGAATGGTCAATCAATTTATATATGGCCGCGATATCTCTATCACCCACTCCTGTCGCGTTTCCGGCCATGTCTAGTAGAAGAGTTCCTCTGTCGTCCAACCAAAATGTCGCCAATTCGCCTCTTCGAAGCAATGCTTTCAGGCCGAAGCGGACCCCGGCCCAGTTTGCACGAGAGGAACTCTACGGCCAGCCTCCACCTGCAAAGAAGCTCGTTCTCGATGCCTCGACTCAACGCGTCGTGAAGTCGCCCTCCCAATCCCAACAGTCTCAGCAGCTACGCGTCTCCAAGAGCCAGATCCCCGTTCAGACACGCCGTCGTCCAACAAGCAATAATTATGACTTGAAGCAGGCTCGGGAGCGGGCCGCGGCTCGTCAGCAGCAGCAAGAGGAGGCCGCTGCCGCGTCTGGGTATATGGAAAGAGATATTGAAGCATTCCAGGCTTGGAAAAACCACCACTGTGCCAGATTTCCGAAGTCGCTCTTCTACTTTGATCAGGTTCCTAGTGATATAGCACACAAACTGAAAAGGCAGATAGCTGCCCTTGGCGGTGTAAGTATCCGGCTTGGATGGCCTGGCAGCTTGTGTGATTATTTGCTAACATGGACTCTGAACAGCGCGAGACCGCCTTCTTTTCAGTCGATGTCACCCATGTTGTCACGAGCCGATCCATCCCTGCCGAAGACGCTACAACCCGTAATAATGGCGATGTCATGGTTGCCGACAAGGCAGCTACCCAATCACAACAGGAGCAGACCGAGACGATCAACCCTTCTTTACTCACACGAAATCCGAACGTCTCCCCCAAGCGGCGGATCTTCGACACAGAACTTCGCGCCCGTATGCATAAGATACCGCCTCAGCCCAATGGTCATGTGCTAGGGACACAGAAGAAAGCCGCAGATATTTTGATTCGAGCTAGAGACATGAACAAAAAGATATGGAGCATAGACAAGGTGTTTCGAATTTTATCCTTACTGCTTGAGGGTGATGCCGTCCGAGGCGCCGAGATGGCGTACGGACGCCAGAAAATCAGCCTTGCCAAGCAGCCCGAATCTCGAGAAGCTGGAGACCGTAACTTGTTACAACTCCTACAAAAGGAGCGTACAAACGGGCCTGCGCCCGCCGACGGCGAGATGGTCTATTTCAAGGGGCCGTATATCTTCGTATACGATGTCGAAGAGAAACAGAAGCCGATCATGGCTAGAGAGTACAACAAGGTAGCTGATAGGTCGAAGGGTGAGTGGCCGCAGTTTCAAACGGCCGCCCTCGGACGGTGCCCCTTTATCGAGGATTCGGACGTCAGAGAGGCAAGAAAAGCGAAAGAGGCCGCAAAGGAGGCCGCGGCGAGAGAAGCGCAGAAGAAGGCACAGGCTAAGGCTGATAATCGAGAGATCATAGCCGAGGGTAGGCCCAAACTTCAGGCACCCAAGATGGCTCCTCCGAAACCGATCACTGGAAAACGAACATTAGGCGAGATGGAGCTCGGCCATAACCGTCAGTCTAGCGTGCCCACTGTTGATGGCCCTAGCCGCTCGCAAAGCTTTGGAAGGGAGAATATGGACTTTTCCCGCAAAGCGTTTACTAGCCATGCTGCAACGGGTCGTGTGCATGGTGGCGAGCCTGTAGCATCCGGTGTACAGCCATCGAAGATGACGTCGGCCATCCGATCACAGATGGTCTCCTCTACTGCTATAACACCTGGTGTTGTTACTGGTATCAGCAAGGAAATTCATTGCCTGCAGCGTCAGGTCCTCAAGTGGCCGTCAGCGGCGGCTTCACAAGACCAGAGCTCTCGGCATCCGATACAACCAAGTTTTCGTGAAGAGAACTCAATCAAACATCCTCCAACTCTGGGCCGCGCCTCGAGCCGGAAGCTGGAGCTTGTGGGTGATAGTAATAAGGAAAACGAGGGAAGCGAGAACCGTCGACCGGTCGCACGAGCTGCTCGAAAGAAGCAGCAAGAAGCCGAACTCAAGCCGGGATACTGTGAGAATTGTGCTGAGAAGTACGCTGATTTTGACCAGGTAAGCAGTGGAAGGTGGTTCCTGCTAAGTCACATCACTAACACGATTACAGCATATCGAGTCTGCAAACCACCGCAAGTTCGCCGAAAACGACGAAAATTGGGTGGAATTAGACGATCTACTGGCGCAAATTGAACGTATCCCAAAACGTCAGGGTTGGAAGCCATCTCCGTCATGGAGCAACACTCCTGAGAACGACATGTTTGACGATTAAGATCGTCTCAATATTGGCGGACTAGAGCCTCCGGTCCTAACTACTCGCTTGCCTCGTAGCTCAACGACGTCTTCCCTTTTTTAGTGTCCTTTGGAGCATGTCAGAGGCTGATGGCGCCTAATGTGAGGTAAATGCTGTTGACTCGCATTCTCTTACCTCGATCGACAGCTAGTTCTCGAAGAAATGGCTAGCTGGCTGTTTGCGTCTGGGTATTGCATGACGTGGAGTTCTTTTTGGAGCTCTTCCACCCCTGGGATCATAGTGCTGGCGGACACAATTCTGCCGAACGCATGGGCCACTAAGGTGGTAAAACATGGATGTTTACATACGGCCGTTCCGAGTGGGCGGGGCGACTGTGCTTATGTGCGTGGGGTGCAACGGGTTTACCACACGATTTCGCAAACGCGTGGGGCAGGACATGATCAGCACGACCTGATTGGGATGTTGAACAATCAGGCAACAACTGCATAGTAGAGATGAACCAAGCGACCGTAGGGCTATATCATAGCACTAGCTTGTGTATGTGTATTAACTCGTATAGTTGTCAACAAGATGACTTGAAGTACGATGGTTGCAGTTACAAATGTGGATATGATCTCTTGCATGAAGCCCCCTTTCTTGACCAACGACATGCCCCATGTGCAGACTTGCTTGTAGCTCAGTAATTACGTACAGGCACTATTCGTCCCGTGAAGGAGAAGCTGAAAGCAAAGCAGGCTCCCCAGATGCGCGGCTTACCCGAGCCCTGTCCGGGGTTAAATTCATCACAGCCCGCAACAACACCACGATGCATATCTCTCACTTTTTGATAGGACGAGTACCCCAGATGGCCGTTTAGTGTCTTATCTTAGGTTCGGTGAACCATCCACGTCCATAGTTCGGCACCTATCAGTCAGTCTGCAGGTGTTAATACTGTCCTGCAAAGCCGCGTCAATATTGATTCAGCCCACGATTATATGCCGCTTGGGCCCAATATTAGGCAATGATCAACGTTACAGCATATGCCAAATTGTCATCCCGTTTTGCTGCCTCAATTACATTGTCTAGACAGAGTGCTTACATGCAGCATGGGGAAACGAAATCCTACCTGGCTCCATAGTTCACGATGTGTGGTGAGTTGGGGAACCGTGGCGTTTACGTAGGATACGCCAGGAATGATTGAGGCTCTGCATATATCATCTGCATACAGAGCTGAGCCGTTACCATGTTCGATAGCACAGCATTCCCTATAAAATGCATGTTTTGCTCCCACCCCATGAAGCATGTAGAATCGACGGACCACAAGTGACTCTGAAATTTATAGAAACATTTATATTTGTCTCATCATCCTATAGCCCATCATGACGATCTGGGAAGACGCAGGAGCCATTCCCCCCGTGCTCACGGCGCAAAAGCTCGCCGAGTACATCAATGGCAACCCAGGCATCATCGACCAGCTGGACCCAGCGACGGGCTTCACGCCGCTCGCCGCAGCCATCCGCGCGGGAAACGCAAGCACGGTCAAGCTCCTCCTAGACGAGGGCGCCGACCCGAACAAGAAGGACCGCGGCGGCTTCGTGCCCATGTACCTAGCGGCGAACTCGGCCTCGGACGGCCAGCGCGCGCGCATGGTCCAGCTGCTCTTTGAGAAATATCCCCGCACGTTTGATGATGCTGGCCCGGACTCGGTCAAGAACGAGACGCCGCTGATGGCTGCCGCGCGCAAGAAGGATGCTCGCGCTATTAAGCTCCTTGTCGAGCAGGGCGCTTCGAAGACGAAGACTAATGCTGATAATATGACGGCGTTGGAGATTGCGAAGTCGGTCGCGCCCGGCAGCCTGGATTTAGATAGGGCGATGCAGATTGCTGCGACCCAGGGCCGGGGAGGCGTTGAGCATTATGTCAATGATTGGGTGCTCCAGGTCTTGGGACAGTTTCAGATCTGGGGCCCGTTGGGAGAGATCTTCGATGCGACTAATCGGGCGTATCTTGATCTTGCGGAGCAGGCCCCTGAGTTTGATGTAAGAAGGTTGTTCTATGATGTGTTTGTTCTAGCGAAGCTAATTTAACATCGATATAGGATGTCCCTGAGCCTAGGACGGCTGCGGAATTTCAGCAGAACTTGGACAATGCTATCAAGAAGTAAGTTGTTCAATGATTGTTGATTTTTCCCTGTTGATTGTATACTCGAAGAACCATGAGAGTGCCTGAGAAACTAACACATGTTTATTATAGGGGCGGACTCGACAGATTCTACCCTGATGGAGACCCGTATCCCCAGCAAGTCGCGCAAAAGGCCGAGAGTCTCATTAATGACCCCAGCAATCTTCTGAACACGCCTCTCCAGGTCGACGGTCTTGCCAAATTGGCGCTGTACCAGCCGATCCTATATTGCGGTACGTGTTATCCATCTCGCCCGCGATCTTTTCAAATTCAACTAACGAAAATGATGTATAATATCAGACGACAGCATGTCCATGTGGGTAGAAGAGGACCAAAAGGGCAAAGGCGACCGCTGGCGCGCGCAAGTGGCGCTGGTGAAGCGGATCAGCGCCATCACGACGCGGGCGGTGCCGGACAATAAAGGGTGCCACCTGCGTTTTATCAACAAGGATACGCCGACGTACAACAACCTAAACAAGGACCAGATCTCGGCCATCATGGACAACTTCCCGCAGAGCCACGGCTGGACCCCCATCGGCACCATGCTGCGCGACCACGTCCTCACCCCTTTCGTCTACCCCGAGCTTAATGCGAATTCGATCAAGCGACCCTGGCTCGTGCTTGTTACGACGGACGGGTACCCGACTAGCGAGAAGGCCATGCCTGGAACCCTTGCGGGCCCGCTGGATGAGAATAGGAATGAGGACCCCGATAGGATGAGGAAGGAGATTAGGACGTTGGGCAAGGAGTTGGAGAATGCTGGGTATAGGAAGGATGGTGAGTCTTCTAATACTTTTACTTTTCTTGTTTTCTATGATTCACTTCTTGCGAGAAGAGAGCGAAGAATAAGAGTGAAGAAAAAGGAAGAGAAAAGGGGAAAGAAAAGTGCCAACGTGAGCTAACGGGATCGGCCAATTTAGTTGTTAGGTTCTCGATCAGCCAGATCGGGAAGAAGATCAGCTACAAGGACGACGAGCTGAAAGTGAAGGCATTCCTGGACGGGCTGGAGACCGATCCCGAGATCCAAGACGTCCTCTACAGGACTGCTGGTATGTGTCCTCTACCTCTACTTCTACTCCTACCTCTACTCTTACCTCCCAGTCTATTACCTCGCGCCTTAAACCCACAGGGGACATTGTGTAAGAAAATGATATCCAGAAGCTGACAGTTATGTTCTCCCGGAACAGAAATCCTGGATGCCCGATATGAGACCCTGAGAGATAATGAGAAGGACCTGGAGGTCTTCGTAAGTACACCTGCCCACCCACCCATCTATTCTGTCTCGGTTCTAAAAGTTGGCTGCTTATTTGTCAGTTACGTGCTGCCTGCTGACTCTCTTCACTATTTAATCTAGTTGCTCAAGACCCTGCTGTCGCCGCTGCAATCTCTTCTTATTGCGGGCTAGGTTGAGTTAGGTCCGCGACTGGTCGAGCATTGCTGTAAAAACGCCGGTATTCGCGGACGGAAGGTGTAGGGAGATTTTGTCGAAGATGTATATGGAGGGGCGTATTATTATTATGTACCTAAACTATAGCAACAAGGGAATCGACACCTGTTTGGAGAACGAGGGCGGAAGATTGGCTGTGGGAATAGGGATCTTGAAGATATTGGAAGGGGAGATATATGCATGCACTGTATTCAAGATCCGGCACTACTTGCGTAAACTTCGCTCTCTGATTCCTAAGTCTATGCGTGAAAATCTTTCTCATTTAACCAGATGTCTTCTTCTTCTGGCGACCGGTAGTGCATATGAAGAGAACTAAAGATTGAAGAGGTTGAAAACTGAAGAGATAGTATCCTCTAATTCTATGCATTCTACCATATAAAAATATCCCCGCTTCGCTTTCTATAAGCCTGTTCTCTCTCCCAGCTGATATCTACTCCTAGCGATGTCTCACATCGCAACGCCAAGCTCGCGAAGGTGACGAGCAAGCGTCGGATGATCAACCTCTAGATCCGAGCCATCAAATGCGGGATCAGCGGCTGCAAAAGCCTCGGCTGGATTAGCTCTAGGCGGGTAAATCAGAGTCCCGTTAATGAAATGCTTCACCGACTTCGCAGTCTGGCCAGTGTACTGGATACTACTTTCCCAGCCCTCGCCGACAATAGCGCCACTAGCGCCGAGATCCAGACACATTCGGTATATGGGCTGAGAGTACGGCTTCGTAGGAAGCTTCAGTAGTTCTGCGGCCGCATTATACCCGGCGATCTTGCCCAGAGGCATCGCGTGTTGGCAGGACATCAGCGCACAGTGGCCGTTCGTGTCCGTCATGGCCGATGCTGCGTCGCCCGCTGCGAAGATATCTGGACTCGACGGCACACGTAAGGCCTGATCAACGCGGAGACGGCCGAAGTTGTCTTTCTCGCCTGGGACTTGCTTCGTGAGTGGCGTTGCCACGACGCCGGCTGTCCAGATTGCCGTGAGCGTCTCGATGCGCTCTCCTGACAGCAGTGTCACTCCTTCGGCATCGAGACCAACGACGCTGGCGCCTAGTTTCGTCTCAATGCCGAGATCTGCGAGGGCTTTGACAATATGCGGGCGAGGCGCGGGTCCAAGGTCAGGGCCGATGTTCAGGTTTCGCTCTACGTTGATGATTCGAAACTCTGCCTCTTCGCCCAATATTGTGCGCAAACGGCCGGGAAGTTCGGTGGCAACTTCGATACCGGTATACCCGCCGCCGCAAACCACGAATGTGTTCCGAGCTGTGCTGTGGGGTTTCGATGCAAGACTCTGTAGATGTCTCTCCAGTTTGATAGCATCCTCCATCTGGTCAACAGAAAATGCGTATTCATCAAGGCCGGGGATACTGGGATGAACAACACGACTACCGGCGGCCAAGATCAATTTATTATAAGCCATGACGGAACGCACGCCGCCGCGGTCTACCATCTCGATCTTGTGGTCTGCTGCGTGAATGGTATCGACGATGCCATACACGAAGTGCACGCCGCAGGCACGGTAGACATCGTCGACCGGGGCACTGAATTTTGCCGGATCGGGCTCGTAGAGGCGCGGGCGCATCACCATGTTTGCGTCGGGAGCGATCACGACTACCTCGATATCGGCGGCGGCCACCTTTGAGGCATTCATGCTGATAAGACGGCGCGCGGATAAAGAGGCCCAGAAGCCGGAGAATCCTGAGCCGACGATGATGATTTTTTGAGACATCTTGGTATAAAACTAGGTAGTCGGGTAGTAAAGATATGTAGCTGTGTGTATGCTGTTCTTTGGCTTACTCGTGTAGAGTTTAAACAGTCCAAGATGTTGAATCCATCTGCTCTCTTTATATGCTGCATCGTTGAGAGAAAATCTATGAATCCATTAACTGCCCTCGACATCGGTTTCTCATGCATTACGAATAGCCATGAGTTCGGCGCCACTCCAGCGGTCGCGGCAATCCGCATCCATCCCGTCGGCTGTCATTGCTGACATTCTTTCGTAGCAATTCAGGGGTAATAATTGACCCATTATGTGTGAACACCGACGGTAAATCAATTTCTTAGGGTTCATAACGGCCGGTAGCAGATTGTAGAATGATTCATGTCAAGCAGTATGATATGAGGTGCTCGAAGCGAGAAAACTGAGTCAGCTGGAAAAGTCTTGGCGCGCTGACCTTGCAAATCGGATACCCGAGCTTCAATACCCGGGTCCCCGGTTTCCCTGACTACCTCTTACAGCTCGTCGAACCGTACCGTGGACTACTGTAGACTAAGGTTAGCCCGGGATGTGATGAGTTCACCAAGACCAAGACATCCAATTATACCCGCCAATTCAATTTCAATTTCAATTATTTGATTTCTCATGGACTACTCCGAAGAGCAGTTGACGGCCGCCGGGAAGATCCGCGTCTCGGTAGCCTGTCTCTCGTGCCGCAACCGCCATGTCCGCTGCGACGCCCAGCAGCCCGTCTGCATACGGTGCTCGTCCGAGGGCAGGACCTGTGAGTACGTAAAGTCCCGGCGAGGCGGGCTTAGCCGGGCCAGGCTTGCGGAGCGTCGTCGCGCCCGTAACGGCAATGGAGCTGCCGGTGGTTCGCCGTCCGACGATACTAGTCCTGGCTCCAGGTCGCCCGGCCAAGGAGTGGAATGCGAGGACCGGCACCCGGGTGCAGGCGCTTCAACTGTCCCACTTGGATACAGTGTGCTTCCTACAGAGTCGGAGACGAGTGATGATCGTGAGGAGCAACCATATGGCACGCCGCTGTCGATGACCGATAATATACAATTCTTGAGTGTCGCGAACGACTTTCTTATTAAACTATATTACAAACACTTTCACAGATGTCATCCCTGCGTTCTCCCTCAACAGCGCCTCCACCAACAATATGAGAGCACATCGGAACAGGGAGGAAGCCTGGCGCTTCTGATAGCCATTATGCGCTACGTAGGGTCGCTGTACGGCTGTCCAGACTTGACATCTCAGCTACGGGACAAGGTTATAGAAGGGTTCCAAGGCACGGACCGATTTGTACCGGATCCGTTCTTGGTACAATGTCATCTTCTCTACTCAATCGCCGTATACTGGAGTGGCGAGAAAGACAAAGCTCGCGAGGAGATCGACGCTGCGATACGAATCGCGCTGAACCTGGGCCTGCACCGTCGTGAGTTTGTTGCTGAACACGAGGGAACTAGTGCCGTCGTGCAAGAAAGCTTTAGGCGGACGTGGTGGCAGCTTTATTGTATCGATGCCTATTACGCCGCGATCAAACGGTCGCCGGCATTTCCTCTATGCGAAGTAGACGCGGATACAGATCTACCCTGCGAGGAAGATGAGTATGAATCAGGTGTAAGTCGTCTGTCGTGTCTCTCTAGACTTTATCATGTCAATGCTGATCACGATCCTGATATCTAGTCAATACCGACGCCTAAAACTCTAGATGACTTCGACTCTAGGGAATTTGGCCCCGAGAACCAGACCTTCTCGTCATTTGCGTATCTCATCGGCGCGACACGCAGCATCGCCCTCGTGCTCGCCGCCGGCGCGCCCGATGCGTCCAATTGGCTATCGCCTAAGACCATCGCCGAAGTCGATGCTATAATAGACGGGTGGTTTCTTCTGCTCCCGAAGTCGAAGAGAGATGTCTTCAAAGAGGGCAATGTGGTCGACGAGCTTATGTTCCAGGCCCAGATGGCCATTCATGCGTAAGTCCAGCCTGAGCGTTATACAATCTCAAGCAAATCTCCGCTAGCATGCGCGAGATTGCTAACACCACCATCAGCAACCTAATAGCCCTCCACCGCCCCTTTTCCCGGCTGCAATTCCACCCCCTCGAGGGAATCTCCAGCTGCCTCGTCGAGCCGCCGCAGCGGCTACCCGTCGGCGACTCCTCAGCAGAGACCGTGCACACGCAGCGGTGTCTCCAATCCATCGAGGCGCAGCTCCAGCTCCTGGTCCTGCCCGTCCAGCCCCTGCATCGCAGCCCGTTCACGATCTGCATGACGGCCGCGGGCACGCATACATTGCTCGCGGCGATCAAGGTCCTGTTCTCTGGAAGACGGCTTGCTGTCGGCAGACATCAGCTTCGGTTGGTGGTTGGGTATATTAGGAGTTTGGCGAAAGTGTGGCCGCAGGGCGGGAGGAATCTTGAAGAGATACAGGCGATTGCGCAGGAGGTGCTCAGTGGTCGGAGGAATGCATCCCCGAAGAGGATCGCGCCGCCTGAAAAGGATGGCGCGAGCGCCCAGAAACAAGCGCTGGTCGATGCTGAGCCGTCGATTGAGGGCTTGGATGGTTGGGGAAATCCGGCTATGGCGCCGGGGGCCCTGGAGTCTCCGTCTGTGTACTGGAATCTGAATAGTGATTTCCAGACGGATATACCTATTTGGTTTAGTAGTTATTAGACTAAATCACTCACGATCGTTATGTTGGCATTGGGCTCAAGTACCGCACTGAAGCTGTGCATATATTTTGCACCATGGGCTTGAGTCGTAGCGCTGGACATGTCATATTTGGAGTATCTTATAGACCGGACTTGCTCATGTTGACATTTTACAAAATCGTCAGAAATGGGGCAATGAAAGAGTAGATTATAGCGAGAATCTTGGCGTTGAAGAGTCTTTAACTGTATAATACTCGGATACCTAATGATAAACTCCCTGCTTGGACTGGCAACGCCGTTAGCCGCTTTACCTCTCATAATCTGAAACCTTGAGTGACGGGGACATTGCGAGCTCGAGTGAAGAGATGAACCAAAGCTATTAGAGATACGAGAAGGAAACGGCGTCTTGAAATGGCACATGTGACTGGGGCGTGGGCCTCGTGTATTTCTTTCTGCTTGAGATATCAAGTCAAGCTGATTAATGTATTAGGCCTCTATTACACTTCCCGGTCTATCATTATTACCAATGGTGCGCTGCGAGGAGTTAAGCTACTTGCAGCTTGTTAAGTGAGATTTGACTGCAGGCCTCTCCCCCATTAGCCGCATGAGATTAGAGATATGAGGCGGAGCAGCGCGCGCCCCTTTCATACCGAAAGTCGTTCTAAATCCTGCTCCTACAGTTTGCCTCGATGAATAAAACGTACGAAGTACCCCTCACGCCTATGCCGACCCATTCACGTCGCGTTTGCTCATCAGAATCCTTGCCCAATGAATCATTGATAAGTGATCAATCTGTCTCCTCTCATGATCCCCTGGAATTGGGTTTGAACCGTCTCAAAGCGCATGTAACCGCAGCTCTCGCTCTCAAGATGGTTGCATACCGCTGCGAGCGTCGTAAATTCTTTCCTGCAGTTAGGGTTGGGGCAATGGTAATACTTCTGTTGGTCTTACGTTGAGAAAAAAAACAAACGCATGTTAGCATGCAAACTCCTAACGTACCTCAGAGTGCCCCGGTCATGATGTATAAGAAGAATATGTTAAGCCACTTACGAACAGGGGATGCCAGATGCTGGTTCAGAGAATACAGTGTGTTGAAATTGCGGTGGCAGAAATAACATTGGTAATAATAACCATTCCACGACCTCTCGCTGGCAGTATATGTTACCGAACCCTCCCATCCGAGAAGATTCTTCGCGACATAGCCTTGCGGGTCTATCTTTCGTACTAGCCTGTACACTTTGTCGCGGTTGAGATTCGGCGCGTAGAGACATGAGCCTCTCTCTAAATGGTGTGCAAGCCCCGCGGCTGTCGTGAAGGTTGTCTTGCAGAAGGGACAGCCAATAGTCGAGCCAAGATGTGTGTACGAGCGGAAATGCTAAGCAAAAGAGCGGCTGATCAGCGCGTCGATCATGCATAGAGCGCAATGACAAGGGCAAGGGAAGCGCCCTGCGTGATGCATAGCCCGGACATGTGGCTATCATACCATTATGGCGTTGTTCATGTTCTGAAAACTTCGTTGACACCTGGAACACCAGCGATGATAAAAAGCCTCATGCTCCCAGAGCAATTTCTCTGTCGACGCCGTCTCATGGCAGAACTCGCATCGCCACTTCCCGGGACTGCAGAGAGACATGTGTTCGTCGGCATCGTCCTGAGTATAAAATCCGCGTGGGCATTGATAGCACCGGATGGTCGGCAGGAACTCCCTGTGGCCAACGGCGGCGCTATGTTGGTCAAATGCTCGTCTAGATACGAATTGTCTTCCACAATCGCAGCATCCCCATGCCATTTTGTCGACAAGAAGAGATGAAAGACTGCTCGTGCGCTAGGTGCCGATGAAATCACTTTTGAGAGCGTAGAGAGGATAGTCCAGTTGAAGCAATGGAGCTAGCAGGCACACGGAACAGCGTAAAACAGAGAGAAGTGTATAAGAGAGTAGGTAGGTAGGTCGTTCACCTTTATCACGAACGGCTGGGTAGATTGCCAGTACTCAGGAGTACCGGTATCGTAGGGAGTACGGAGTATGCCTTTATCTATTGAAATAATACTCCGTAATTACTGTGTCTAGAGTCTGAAGCAGATGCCCCTGCAGGTTTAGTGTACCATCCATCCGATCCGTACCAATTGGCCGGGTCCGAGCAAGGATGCTTCCAATGCACCCCAATGTTGACTATCTCCATTAGGACAAAGTGAGAAAGAATTGGATATCCTGCAGAAATTTGCCGACGACTATCATCTTTATGTGTTGTAGAGTTTTCAGTAAACAGCATCGTTTGTAGAAAATTTCCGTGAAATGTGTTATAGTTACTTAGATTATAGCTGATCTAGTTCCTGGTAATTAATCTTGTAGTAACACTAGCTAGCCTAGAAGAGGCTTAGAGAGTCTTATGACCATCCGCGATAGTGCCCAGTGCAGAGATGTGCTGTTCGTACTGCCTAAGTCTCACTCTTATCTCGATCCCATAAGATAGACGGAACTATGAAATGGTAAAAGTGAGCGAAGCGCACTGCCAAAGTAAGTGGACAGGTAATATACAGTAACAATGAGTGACACTTAGTTATCTGGAGGCTCTTAAGCGTTTCAAATACCACAGGGTACCACATAGCTGCCTACGAAGTACCTGTTCAATTTCCCATGGGTGACGCTTTCCTTTGATCACAAGAAATGCGAGGTCTAGGAACTACCTCTTATTACATTATCTATAAGTAGCAAGTATGTAACATCGAATCTTTGAGGGTGCTGTGATAAACTGCAAAGGCCTCACAGACTTCATTATACGATTCAGCGAGTATAATATAGATATTCACATGTTTTGAAGTGATAGAGTATGCATCCAAATCTAGACTAATCAGTGACCGACGACGGTGAAATGGTACCAACATTATGAATATATCACAGGGACTACCCAGCTCCGAAGAGATTGCATACTTTAACAGGATCATCTCATTTCAAGACAAGATGTTTGCTTATAACCAGCTCTAAGGCGAGACTTTTGCTTGGGACCTCGAATCCGTTTTGATGGCAATGTCGACTGCGAGGATGCCGAAATCAGGATCCGTGTTATTCGCGATAGTAGGTGATGAGAAACAACACGACAATCTGGATTTCAAGCTCGGAAAACTATGAGGCGACACGAGCACGTCCCGTTTAGGGCTGAAGTAGAACATCCAGACGAGTATCAACTGGACAGTCTCGCAGTTGTGGTTCATGAATCGGTCATTGGTGACGGCGGTTTCAAGTTGTGCATAAATTTGGATGTTCGATAATGATAGCAGTTTGGATTGCTGAGACTAAGCAGTTTTAACCTATCGAGTTATGAAAATCCGCCATATCCTCCACTGTTTTCGGGGACGGCAAAGGCTCAGAGGTTGTTTAACTTATCGATAGAGGGCTCCTAACAGAGGCCAATTTGAGAAGAATTAGGGGGTTATGATGCCCGTGCTTGTACCTCAAGTACATTCATGTTAGATTAGACATATGCAATATGATGGCGACAGGATTGACCAAATGTGCTGTTAGATGACGAAAAATCTGAATTGTCTATATGCCAAAGTCTGTGCCATCGAGACTTGGTCGGCGCAATTTTCTAGTACAGCCGACACTCTATGCTATATATCTAGGGATCATATGCAATGTCTGGTTACGGTGCCACACCTTGTAGAGATATTATCAAATGATGGAGCGCAGAGTGAACATGGTCAAAATGTGTGAAAGGCACGGCTTGTTCAGTTCCTAGTGACAGACAACATCGCGGCTATAGATTTGGCGAAACCAACATGCTAGACACCTTGATCGGCGAGGGTTTCTCAGTATCTCTGCAGATGTGTAAGCTTAAGACCTTTCACAACATAAGAACAATTGGGTTTCGTCAATGATATTTTGGCTCTGAGGGTTAGGATTTTCGGAATGCGGAATATAATGTGCAGCTTCTGCGGGAGTGAATATCACCATCGAAGATGGAGAGGGCCGCCTGTGCAATGGAAATGATTTTCAGATACTATCGAGTAGAAGATCGCATCGAGGTACATCTACTTGAGCGAGAAATAATTGTTTTGTGACCTGATTAGAAGAGGTCCTAATATCAGCTCTTATGCCTCGATATGTACCTTGACGAGCAGTCAATGAACCCGAATACACACGCTGGTAAACGCCGAGATATGATCATAAAGTAGAGCCATTCACTCTAGCAGTTGGATCGCTATCATTACTTATTCGTTCGAGACGTCTGATGACCGCAAGTCTGAGGAATCCCGGCCAAAGAAAAACTTAGGAAAAGCCAAAAGCACCCGTCAGTCAGGTCCCTCATTCACCACCTCACCTTCAATTCCAATTTACCTAATTCTCTTTGCCGCCATAAGTTTCATATCATTCGTTAATTCGCATGAAAAGTACAATGGATTACTGATTTTTAGCTGGGACGGCTCATGTACAGTCGCCATTACAGTCGTATACATGAATCAATATGCATTATTTTTGCACGAGAATATCGTTACAGTGTTGTAAGTTCTGAGCAATAATATCTTGAAATATCATCTAACACATTGCGCAGGAACCGCGACTATGTGATTTAGAAATGTAGTTCTAAATCGGTCAGCATATGTAATAACTCACTGAGCTCATCTCACAATCTCATCGACCTGAAGAGAACCAGCGGATGAGATGATGTGTGTTCATAGGCAAGGCACACTGTCATGAAAACCCGCCGGCCGGAGCTAGCGGGAAGCGGACCAGTAGATCCGAGGCTTCAATTAAGATCGTTCAATACTCGACCGGGATAATGATAAGCTTAGTCATAGGACGATTACATCTAAATCTCTAGTCCTTCAATCGCGGTCTCATTGCCTCATAACTATATGGTAAACACCGCAAGCTCTTTCTCAAATGAGCGTCGTTGTCATCGGCGCAGGGCCGTGCGGCCTCGTAGCGCTCAAAGAACTGCGAGAAGCAGGGCATAATGCCATCCTCTTCGAAGCCTCAAATCAGCTGGGCGGCGTGTTCGCAAGCCCAGTCGCTCACCCCGATCTTCATCTCACCATTTCGAACTGGCTTATGAGCTTTTCCGACTTTCCTGATCCTGCGAGATTACATTATCCTTCGGCTAAGGACTATTTGGAGTATCTTCATGCGTACGCGCGATATTTCAATCTGGAACAGCATATCAGATATAATTCGCGAGTATGCCGGGCTTCTTTGGGGGACGATAATCGGTGGTCTTTGGAGGTTCGCCAGTCTGGAGATACTCTGCTACAGATGAAGACGGACGCGCTTGTTGTTGCTACTGGTGCTAATCAGGTACCCAACTCACACATTCCTGGACTTGACGGGTTCTCTGGGAAAATAATACACTCGAGCCAGTTCGATGAGACGTTCAAGTCTCAAGTCGCGGATCAGAAGCTGCGCGTGCTGGTAATAGGGGCAGGCGAGAGCGGCGCCGACGTAGCCTCTGAGCTCGCTGAGCTCTCGCCCAACGTGGCCGTCTGGGTTAGGAGGCTGCCATGTGTTGGACCGCGGTATCTTAACGACACGATCCCGGAGATGGAGCGTGTCGCGCTGAATAAGACTCAGGAACACCCCGCGAACAGTTTCCTCGAGGCGTCTACGACGAACCGCATGAGCGCCGGCTTGAACGTCTATGCTTACGGCCTGTTCCGCCGTTTTCTATGGAATCTCCCAGGCGCAGATTCAACGATCACACGCTTCAACCTCGAAGGTACGGCGGCCGCGTTCATGCGCACAGAACAGGCTACATACGTGACTAAGAACTCCCGTATGTGCGAGACGGTGGCGCAAGGCAAACTCCAAGTCATCGTGCGCCCTACTATATCTACGAAAGGGAATACATGCCAATTCTCCAATGGCGACTCCGACAGTGAGTCAACGATACAGCAGGCCTTTGACGCCATTGTTCTGTGTACAGGATATCACGCCTCGTTCCCCTGGCTTCAAATCCCGGAGCACTACAAGTTCGAGGCGAACCCCCGGACCTGGTTTCTGCATTCTATCCCAAGACAGTTAGGCAATCGCCTGTTCTTCGTGGGCTACGCGCGCCCTCATCAAGGCGGCATTCCCGTCGCAGCCGAGATGCTTTCTCGCTACATCGCCCGCTTGCTCAACGGCGAAGCATCTCCTCTTCCTCCGGACTACGGGGCACAGGCGCTGAGTGACATGGAATCTGAGAGGCAGTACTACTCCATCAGCCCGAACCTGAACTCTCTCGTGGACTACAACGCGTATCTGGAGAGCTTGGCTCGACGCGTGGGTTGTGAACCGATACTACCGCGGACGTGTATCGCCCTATTCAACCTCCATATGCTCTCGGTACTACTATTGCCGCTGGGCGTCTGGAGCATGAGCACAGCCACCATATACTCTGCTATCGCCACGTGGGCGGTCACGGTTCTTGGTTTCTTCACGATTCAAGATGGACTGCTCATTAAGTGGTGGTTTTACCCGCACTGGTCTGTCTGGTATAGACTGCGCGGTCCTGGTGCACGGCCTGCACTTGTAAATGATGTTCTCGCCCGGGTCCCTCTTCACACGGCCACCGCGATCACCCCGTACTTCGTCATATTTGTCTTGTGGTCAGTGCCAGCGTTCTATCTTCAGCGATTTCTCTCAGTCATCATATTCATAGCTTATGCGGTTCTATCAATGCTTGGCTGGGATGATATCAATGGTTGGCTTGGGTTGCTTCGTCCGAAGCAGTATGTTCTACATCGGTGTCCCTGGCGGCTATCAGATCTCTTCCTCCCTTGAATCCGCCGACCTTCCGGGTTATGGTCGTTTCGAGAACGACTACAATATAGCTATGTATCTATTGAATCGTTGCTTGTATCATTCTATCGCCTCTATGCGGGGACATGTATAAGTATATATTACGAGATATCGGCTTTGGTATACCTGTAGGTACGCTGGTCTATCTACGATGGCAAGGCGACAGAACATAGACATGTTGAGAGAGCTTCAATCAACAGCTTCATTCACGGAGCTTGCCTCTGCATTCTCTTCACTACGGAGTCAATCATTGTAGGCGAAATGGACTGCAGTGATTGTACTACGAAAACTATATCATTGCAATATGCGGAGCGATGTCAGAGTCACAGTCTTACTGCAGCAATCAATATCCGACACGGAACGCTCTAGCCCTCTGCTTCATCTCGATACTGCCGTGCCATTGGATGGACATATCTCCTGAAAAGGTCCTTGATATCTGCCACGAGATACAGTAAGCACGTTCTGCTCCACACAGCTATATAGATGCTACCCAGCCGCAAGCGTGGAGGGTTACATGCTTAATGCGGCCTATGTTACAATAACTACCGTCACTGGCCTTCTCCCATGGGCCTGGGGCATCTGCACAGCGACGGCGCATGCGCATTTAGGGTAAATGCAGCTGCTGCATGGTTACTCTGCATCGTGGTAGTACCTACATCGTGGTACAAAGTAGAGGCCCAAACCAAAAGTCCTCCTTCTCACCGGATGTGAGACCGCTCATATGACTAATTTCGGGATGCATCGTGGGGGCCAAATCTGGATTATCTAAACCTCTGACTCTATTACAACCTCTAAAACGTGTGAATATCGGACGAACAACTTACATGGGCATACGTAATTGTGTGATGATAGATAGGACCTTGCTTTAGTGTGGCGGGTCAACACAGTAGTGTCGCGGTACTCCGTATCCATTGTCCATTTTCCATCCAAGTTTGGTATGGGTCAGAGACGACCAGGGCGGTCTCACAATTGCCGAGACAAGTCTGAAGCCCCCTTCAATGCCGAGTGCGATATGGCAGTGTAGGTATCTCTGGAGTCCCCTCGAATGCTGACTTTGGTCAGGTTTGACCAAGAGCTGAACACACTTGTAATCTCAATTTAGCCGGTCAGACTAGACTGGCTTACGGAAAATGCAGCTTGACGCAACATCTCGCGCAAGTTTCCAGAGTGCACGAAAGTAAATGGCGATTTCCGTGGATCAAATCAAGGCAACAGGCGAGGAGGCGGTTAGCCATCGTGTTAGGGTGGAATCTCAGTCCTACCTGGCGCGGCGACCTCCACTGCATTTCGTTAGTGCTCACCATCCTGCCAAGCTTAGTAGAGGGCTGAGCAAGGGTATATTTTCTAGAGAAAGTCCCTAATAGGCTGCATTTCCAGCGTCGCGTCGGTAATGCTTCGTCCACGAGTTTTGCCCTTAACTATTTCCCACCCCTGCACGTCTGATAAGCGCTAGCATAATGTATCGAGGCGGGGTTAGAAGTGCCGTTTCTAGCATACAAGACCTACTCCTGGTTAGGCGATCATCTTAAAGGCCGAGGCAGAGGGTCGAGATACTGCTGAAGGGCGTGGCTTCAAGGCATATGAATTAGATACTGCATAACTCCGTGGATGAGGTACTCAGTAATGTGCTTGCATATTCCCAAGTTCCTAGCCTAGGCGAATTTGCAATACACGGGTCATTACGAAATATTAGCGGTAAGTAGGGAATAGGAGGTACTAGTTGTTATGCGATTTTCTGTCACTACTCTGGTATCGAGCAGACTCAGTTGTTACGGGGCCACAAAATACTCATGGCAAAGCGGGATTCTCGGAATGCGTTGATTAGTACCTAGTGATAGCGGTAACACATACTAACTCTCGTGCACATACGGAGTACTAAGTAGTGTAAATCAATTTGCGTGATTGACAATGCCGGTTCTGAATTCTTGAAGAGACGTGTCAAATTAAGTCTAATTTATCTTATAAACAATACTAGCTTCGTCGCAAAGGTTTCGAAGCCATTAGAATTGAAGCAGTGTGATCTCTATTATGTTGGAATTATCTGCAGAGTGAAACAATTTGCCGCCTGTTCACTTGCACGAATGTTGCGTGTAATTCGTTGTCTCTTCCTATGAAGACGGTTTGATATCCTTGAGTATATCGTCGACCTTTGCGAATGATAATTCTTCCATCATTTCACTCCAGAGCAGTTTGGCAACGCGTGCCCCGTCAGGCGTGTAGGCATAAGGTGCTAGACTAGAGAGTAGGTAAAATGTTAGCAATTAGTACGGTTCCTATTAAGAGTTGTGACTGGGTCGTCTTACGGCTCTAATTTCCCGTCCTCTACATATTGTCCATGAGCTTGAGCGTCGAACTTCACAACTGAGGCAGTAATTGTCCGTGTTCCCACTGCGACATGCCGTCCGAAGATGCGTTTGATGACACTACCAATCTTATCAACAATATTAGGTTCCGGGAGTGTCCCAAGGCGCGTGCCGTAAATCAGACCCGGGTTTGGTAACGTAATAATGGCGGTAGACGGATCAACTCGTTTCGCTAGCTCGGATATTGCAAGTTGGCCAAGCAGCTTAGAGGTACAGTAGCGCTCCCATCCATCGAATTTTTCGGAATTGTCAAGGCTGGGAAGCAGAGGTTCATTGTCCCGCTCTTTAAATTTGGCGAAAGCAGACACGTCAGATGAAACGACAGCCAGGCGACCGGGGCCCTGTGAGGAACTCTTCGGCTGTAGGATGGGAAGCAGTAGGATAGAAAGTAATGTGTTCGAGAGCACGTTCACTTGTATGCATTCTTCATGTTTTGAAGGATTTGCATCGGTGAGCTTGAATGTCTGGTTGAAAATACCAGCATTGAGCACTGCGATATCGAGGCGATCCAGAGTTTTGGCACGCTCTGCAAAAGCGGTGATCGAATCATAAGATAAGAGGTCGAGCTTCCATACTTCAATAGGATCTTCTGAAAGCTGGCGATTTTCCAAGAGTTGCGTCTTCGCTTGCTGGCCTTTTTGCTCGTTGCGAACTGCTAGAATGAGCCGGCTTAGACCTAGATCTAGAAGTTGCCGCGAGCACTCTAGCCCGATCCCGCCGCTTGATCCAGTCACTATGGCGGTTTTGCCTTTGAGGTCAACATCCTGTACGGGAGGCGGAACAACAAACAACTGGCGTCGTAGAGTGGCACGCACAGTTGCCCTCTGTCTGGGGGTTGATGTCAAGAACGGTGGCGGGGTGTTGTTCATGCCGGCGAAGAGTAAATGAAGTCTGAATGGAGATATGGGGCGTATCTAGCAAATTCATGCACTTGCGAAGATGCGGATAAGGTAATATACTGAGCGAGCAGCCCTTGAAAGAGAACCTCATAAGAGTGGCGGTGATGTAAATGAGCAAAGCGGTCCTAGCATTTCAAAATTTAGGCAATAATCAACCAGTTACCAGCGTGATAAAAAGGAGTCGCATCGCAGTAGCCATGCTACGCGTACCGTGGGTAGAGGTAAATTGGGCGTGTTTGTACTGTTTTAGTTATACCAAGTACGCGGATCTCAATTTGAACTATTTCATGCAGAGAGTACACGTATTAAGCTTAGGTAACGAATTCAATTGAACTATTACATCTTAATGTGATATTGTAAATAACATGGCATGTTGTTATATATACTTGCTGCAGAGCAATGTGCTGATCTTTCAATAGCAGTTTAGTGGACTAGTACCTAGGTGTGCTCCCTGCTTTTGCGAGATCGCGGTCCTCTTGGTTACTTACCTGTCAATTTGGGTGTGGGAGACGCACATTAGACGGTGTATTAGCGAACACGACCACTATAACTTAGCGCGCCCTGTAGCAAGAATTATGGCGGTCTCTGAAGCAACCATGGAAGCCCTAACTTCGTATTTTCGCTACGTTAGGTACGGCTAGCAAACATCTAGGTAACCAGCCACTCAACATCAAGAAGTTGGTATTGGGTTGTTGAACCGGAAGACATTTGAGGGATCCCAAATCTTCTTCAAAGCCTTGAGGCGCGGTAACTTATCTGCACCATATATAGACTCCAATTTCTCATCCCCATGCGCGGAGTTGACGTACGCAGCTAGCTGCGGGTATCCAGAGGTAGCAGCGAACTGTTTCCGCCATTGCACACCAGCTTGTGAAGCTAGTTTCTCCATGTTGGTCGCATTGTTCCACCCCAGCTCAATGTCGCTGTTCATATTGATTAGTGATTTTCGGTAAGACTGGATTATCACGTTTTATACTTACATATAGACTATGGTATCACGCCAAGGATATGCTGTCGATGCATCAGGCACAGCCATCGCTGCGTTGTTGGGGAAGATGGCAACTTGGATTGTGCTTGCTTGGAAGGCAGGATTTTGGGCGAAGAATGTGGAAACTTCACCAAAGACAGTTTGGTAGGTCTGTCCGGAGATGTTCCGGGCGTTGATTGTGTATACGTCGTGGATAGCACCATCTTGACATATAAAGGCGTCGGCGCCGCCAGCTACGGTTTTGATAACGGTGTTCCATGGATACACCTGCAACCCGCCAATTAGAGGATCAAGATCCAACATCGGTTGGAATTCTTTCATTCCCTCTTCTTCAGGTCCCAGATAGGCCCACGAGGCCGTAACTTGTAACTATTGGCATATAGATTAGGTTTTGCAGGCCATGGATTTAGATGCATCATTGCAATAAATATGACTTACATCGTTTATGGTTGCATTCCAGGACATGAATGAGCTAATAGATAAATGTTCTGGTAGCTTCCCTCCATTGTACGTTTGAAGGAGGTTGAAATACGCCGGGGCTTTCGCTGCAGGAAGTAGGATATCCGCGACAAGAACCTGGCCGTGGTTGACTTGTGGCTGGAGCTGATATGTTGCAGACACTACTATGCCGAAGTTGGCACCCGCACCACGCATAGCCCAGAATAGGTCTGAGTGGGAGCTTTTAGAGACAGTGAGAGCACTCCCGTTAGCAGTTACAACGCGGTAGGACAGAAGAGCATCGAGAATCAAGCCGTGAACTCCGGCCCAAGGCCCAACACCAGCGCCAAGAGTTAAGCCGACGATGCCCGGGCAGGACGCTGTGCCGATCTCTGTAACGTTGTAAGCTCAGATAAATTCTACGAGAACGCGTCGCTTTCTAGAATAGAATCAGATACCTACGTAATTCGTAGCCTGCTTCATATACAGGATCATAGATCTGGTCAATACGGACTCCGCCACCCACAGTCAATGTGCCCTTGGACTTATCAACTTGGACAGTATTGAACTGGCTGAGATCGAGAGCTAGGCCATTCTTGAGGTTTCCCAGAGTGGTTGTATAACCATGACGCGCTCCAGTAGCGAGAAAAGGAATTCCATTCGACGTTGCAATTTTCAACTAGCCCGTGGAATCAGCATGTGTAAAAGGTAGTGTGACTAGCCTGGACATAATTTTTTTCTTACCGCTTGCACGACGTCCTTTTCTGTTGCTGGGCTTACAGCAGCCGCGTATACAGGCTCTTTATAGATATTCCATCGCTCGGTGGCGTTCACGAAGCTACTTGAGCCCGGGAACTCGACTGTCGTGTTTGGAGACCACTTGGCACTGGTGAGCAAGGACCTGATATCGCGCCTTTCTACGGCTGTGGCATCAACGAAGAGGACGAAGATCCCAAACAACAAGATGCGCTGAAAATTTGGAATCATGGTTAAGCGAGCGATCCGTTGACGCGGCTGGACTCGGTGCTGGGGCGCGTGGTGTTGACCTCACTTGAAAACAATGAGTTTCGAGGCACATTCGCGTTCAACACATGGTCAAGCGAGTGATAATAGATATATAACTTGAAAGCCTGTTCAGCTGAGTCCCATTGACAACAGTTATTGAACGTCAATTGCTCGATGCACACAAAATACGCCACTGAACACGAGCCCGATCGCTATCTAGCTGTTTCTATGTTACGTGTGGAGTTCTGGCCTGTCCACCATTGAATCCTTCATGTGGGACATCACCGCTGAAAGGATCGAATGCCAAGTACAGCCGCAGCGTAAAAACGTGGCCGCTAAATATAGATCTCCACGAGGGCAGGGAATCCGGGGGAGAGGGCCGTGCTGACGATGGGTATAAGTAAGTTAATCCCCTCGTCTTTTGCGGAACAGCTGGAGTAAAGTGAAAGGTAATGTGCGTAAAAGGACCCGTTGTCTTTCGCTTAGCCAGGAGACCACACGATCTACTATGAGCTAGCATAGAGGGAGAGAGAGATCGGCTCTTGAAAACGAAGGAGATTATGCTCAAGATCGAAGCCTCGAGGAGATGGCTGGATATCCTATTCCGGAAACTGATGTAAACAGTTGGGTAGTGTGCTGAACGAGCATTGGGCTGCCTAGGAAGCAGGGAAGAGGAAGCTCGGCCTGCCCCAAAAGGCGATAAGCTCATACTAGCTTAACACATCGACTCATGTCACAATGTCGGCACCTGGTCTTACAGCGAAAGGCTACGTAGGTAAGCGTTTAGCCATCATTACCAGTGAATAAACAATGTCCAAGGGAATTAGCTCGACTTTTATAACAGTTTTTGAAACACAAGTTCTTCGCCGATCTCGCGGATCTCCGAGGTGTCGGTAGAAGCAGAATGTCTGTACTACCAGTAAAACAATTCTTGAGCCAACTGCAGAGTTGCTATCGACATCCAGGAGGCTGAGAAATGACCAATAACGCACATAATATAGGTGAACGGGGGCTTGCCCTGTGTTATTACCGGGCGTATGCTGATATTATGTAGAGAGAGTGCTGAGGAGAGCTGTGATACTTACACTTACACAGGTGGATGTAGGTACCCGCCAAGACTAATGCAAAGCTACAAATCCGCTCCCAAGTCCACCCTCCACCGACCGCTACTCTCTTTACATCTTGGGGGGCGAAGAACATTTCTTTGTGGCTGTCTATAACAAGAATATCGGTTCGCTATGGGACAACCATTTCGCGTGATTATCGTGGGGGCCGGCCCTACTGGCCTTGCAATAGGGAATATGCTAGCAGCAGCGGATCTGGATTTCGTAATACTAGAGCGCCATAGCCAAGTAATCACTGAGTCTGGAGCCTGTATCATGCTCTGGCCTCACTCAGCGCGTGTTTTGGATCAATTAGGGCTACTGCAATCAGCGACCAGCAGTTCTTTAGGGCTACATTCAAAAAGTACGGTTGATCCTTTAGGTCAGCAGATGAGCAACGATCCCACGTTCCGCTGGATTGAAGAAAAGTACGTCGTTTCATATATAATTATACCGCCTGTGTAAGACTGACTGGTGGTCTAGCCACGGCTATCCTACATTACACCTTCCACGTACTCAGCTCACAACCCTCTTATACAATGGCCTCCAGGTTCACTGGTCAAAAATCAAGACATCCTCATCGATAAGTGCTATAGATGCTGATGAAAATGGAGTGTGTGTTACTCTTTCGAACGGGAGCGTGGAAAAGGGGTCTATAATAATTGGTTGTGATGGTGTGCACAGCCGAGTGAGAGAGATTAGTAAGTATCATTCCCGCAAACATACAATACGGCATAGACCATAGTCAACGCTGACAGGTCATTTACAGTGAACAACAACGCAAAAACAGATGGCATAACAGTTGATGCATCGCAAACTACTACATTCCAATGCTTATTTGGCACAGCATCGCCTATCCCTGACATAGAACGAGGTGTGTTCTGGGAGTCTCACGGACCAGGGATAGCGACGCAGTTTGCAGTGTCAGAAAACCTGTCCGCCTTCAGCCTGTTCAGACGATTAGACAAGCCGACTCAAGAGAACCATACCTATAACGCCGAGGATGTTTCTCAGTTTTTTAAGGACTTCGGGGCGACCTTCTTAACACCGACACTGCAGATTAAAGATCTCCAGAAATATTGCAAATGGACACGTTTGGCCGGCCAACCGGAAGGTTGCGCAACACTCTGGCATCATGGGCGCATTGTTCTATGTGGTGAATCTGCTGTGCAGATGACGTCTGTTGCTGGTATGGGCTTCAACGTGGCATTGCAATCCGCAGTATTCCTCGTCAACAAGCTGTATGATGCTACGCAGGAATGCCCCGAGCCAGACATGGATATTATCACGAGAATCTTCTCAGAATATCAGCTCACACGGCAGTCGGAGACAACGGCAATAAAAGATCTATCAGCGAGCTATGTACGAGCCGTCACGTGGAGCTCGTGGATCGAGAAGATGACAATTGAATACTTAGTTCCGTGGGTTTGGGGAGAAAGGGGCATGATGAAGAAGCTGGGCGTAGATGCTATTTCGCAGGGCCGGAAGCTCAATTTCATCCCATACCAGGACAAATGCGGGAATATCCCCTGGGCGAAGTAATGCAGCGAGAAGCACTTTTGGGTCTGAAGCTATCTTCAACATTGCGACATGGTAAGATACGGTCATTGTGACTGGGGTCTAAGGTAAGCCATCAATTGCCAACCCGATACCAACCCTATGCCTACTCTTGGATCTTAGATGGCGTATTGACTAGCAAGTGCTGGCTTCATTGATGTGGACCCAATGATCAGATTAGAGCAATGACTACAGAGTACAGTAGAAAGAGAATTATACGGTAGAAATTAAAGAATCAATAAATTATGTGAGCAGATACAGCTTTACTATCGAAAGCAACAAGTATGAACGATTCCCCTCATATTCAAGCTCGATAGCTAACTCCTGCTGAAGTATTTTGGGCAACACGATAATTCTGATGAATACAAGTCACTCTAATGCATGTACTGTAGCTAATATGCAGTACGATACTCCGTACTCCGTATGTAAAGTTCTTTTTATATCCAAGGCTAGCTGCCCCAGCAGACGTACCCGGTCAATGTTGTATGTATAAGAATTCTCTTGATGTCACTGATGTTCCTTAATGATTTATGTGTTGCAAGTTAACGAGCCGAGCAACCCTACCTATGCTCGCATAAATTGCACTGGTATCGTCAAGCATTGTAAGTATCGCTCTCGTCAGCTTCACCCCTGTTTACCCCCATCACATTGATCTTGTAGTGGGGGGTTACATTACCCAACCAGGTACCGAACCACCACACGTGGTATCAGTATCTACGTATCTGGTCATTATGAATTATTCCTTGACAGTGTCGTTAAATGAAAGATAAAGAGTTGAGGTCAATACGAACAACTAGGTAGGTATCCTAGTGTGCGATCATTGCGTGAGAAAATGATTGATGGCTATAATAGGCAGGTATCTGCTCCGTACGTAAAACCGCGACGGTATCCCGCACTAAGAGGGAAGTATCAAGATCCCGCGTATCGGTTAGAGTGGCGGAGCAGGAACAAAGGATCTCTACACCGTAAGATTGGTACCTAAAGGATCGATTAGCATTGACGTATCAGTGGGCTCGTGGGATGTGATTAGTGGTAATACCGTAGCGTAGAATCTTCATTCTGCAGCGTGATGGAAAGTACCGGGATTTCCGAACACCTAAACCAACCACCCACCTATCCGCCGGCATTGAGCGACGCTCACTCGCCTGTAGTGTAGGTCGTGAACACACGCACGCACATTAGCTTCTAGACAAAAAGTCTCTTCACCAAAACCCTCAATGGCAATTGCGAGTCCGCTTCATAAGACTCTCGGCTTCGCCCGGCCAGTCCATTTGTGGACATGGTTCGTCTTAGGCGGCGGCCTGGCCGCCTTTTCGGCTCATAGCCTGCGCTATTTGTATTTCGATTCGGTGTTCTGCGGCACCACTGGCGGCGACAGCGACACGATCGGCGCTCTGCCGGGCGAGTGCTTCTACTTCCTGCGCACGAGCTTAGCCCGCTTTAGCATCAAGGCGCACCTGTGGTGCATCTTGCCAGCGGGCATTTTAGCGGCTTTCCAGTTCGTGCCGGCCCTGCGCAGGTCGCCTGCGCTCTTGCGCGTGCACCGCACGATAGGGTACTCCTCCCTTGTGCTAGGTCTGACGGGCGCCCTGGTGTCGCTGCCCATCATAAGGCACACCTTTGGCGGCAGCTTGGCGGCGCAGACTTCGACGGGGCTGCTCTTGGTGCTATTCGTCATAGCCCAGGTTGCTGGTTATGTGAGCGTTAAGCAGCGGAATATTCCACGCCATCGGCGGTGGATGCTGAGGTCTTGGATTTGGGTTAGTGGCATCCCTATTCTTACCTGCATCTCCTCCGCGTGCAAGCCAGGCTGAAGTTGATGTAAAAGAAAAAGAAACGTCTCTGTTCACTTTTTACTGATCCACGTACGAGTAGGCGTCAGCTATTATATCCATGCGGGTCGTTATGGTTGTGACTGCTCTTGTAATCTCTCTCATTGGCGGCTATTATACAGCCATGCCATGTGAAAAGATCAGCTTCACCTTGGAGTCTGAGAATAAGACTTTGCAATGGTATCCGGAATGTTCGCCGTATTTTACGAAAGGAGACATTTCGCGGAGGGCTATTGTTGACGCGAATGTATTTGGCCCGAATGTAATGCAGATGGCTGCCGCCTTTAACCTATCGTATGGCATGAGCGCATGGCTTGCAGTTTTCTGCCATGTAGTCGGCTCCGAGATATATGTAAGCTGATGCTCTTTCGCCTTGTTCTTCTATACTCTTACACCATTTGTTTTGGTAACTGATACGATACCCAGATTCGATCTGTTGCGCCGCCCATGGGATTGAAAAAAGATGCGGCCAAGAGTAGATGAGCGACTGACCTAGCTTTGTATTGATTATGTTCATTTATAGTTCCTTCCAAAAATCACCGCGAGTCTTGAATGTAAGATAGGGCCCTTCGTGCATCGCGGAGAAGACGTCGTAAAGCTGGAATTCACCTCGCTTCTCTCTTCCCGGTCCTAGATTAGGATGCCCCTCACCAATTTTGCCCATGTTTCCCGAAGTGTTTTCAAAATCGAAATACCATAGTGTCTTTGCGATGACGAGTCCAGTCTCTGTGTATGCCATAGACTTGCCTGCGCATCCACGCGGTCCAATGGAAAAGGGCATAAATGCGTCTCTCATGCGTTTCTTCGCATCCGCGTCTTGTTCTTCGAGCCAGCGTTCGGGACGATATTCGAAAGAATTGGGGAAATATTCTTCGTTGTGATGCAAAGAGTATACATTAATCCCCACCTGAGTCCCTTTCGGAATTATATGGCCGTCGATGATCAGTGGCTGATCAATTGTTTCGGAAGCTTGCTCGCGCCATAGTATGGCAGCAGCTGGCGGCGACATGCGCAAGGCCTCGTCGATGCACGCTCGCAGATACTGGCATCCTGTAAGCGCCGGACCGTTGATCTCGCTGCTACTATTGAATTTGACGCGGATCTCTTCCGCAAGCTTCTTATAGACACGATCATGCCTCGCCACATAAAAGAAGACAGCACTGAGAGCCGTTTTGACCGTGTCACCAGCTGTTTACAGTTAGCATCAGTGGCGTATTGATGACACCACGGCGACAGCTCTTTACACATACCGGCTGTGAGAAATAGATTCGCCTCTGCCCAGAGCTCACTGTCGCGGATACCAGTCGGTCCGTCTATGTTGAGAGCAGGCGCTACTCGCGAGAAGAGATCATGTTTAGCATCAACGTCTTCTGCTTGGCGAGATTTGATCATTTTCTGCATCAACGCAAAATAGGGCTCGCGCAGCTGCCGAAAGGCTTTGACAGCTATAAGGCCAAGGCGAAATCTTCGAGCACCAGGATACTGTAGAAATACACTACTCCAGAACGTGCCCGCCGTAATCATAGTCAGCATGAACCTGCTCTGTTCCTCCGTTTGTAGTTGAAGATCATAGCCAAACGCTAGAAGCCCTGCAATGTCAAGGCCTAGGCGTCTTGTCTGCTCGGTCATATCGAAGGACTCTGAATTTTGTGCCGACCGCAGTAGGTTTCCGAGAAATATATTTACTTGCTTCAACATGGTCGGCTCAAAGGCGCGCAGGGAGCGATCTGTCAGAATACCCCCGACGAGCTGGCGTCGCTCCCGATGGAGACGATTGTCCGTCGCTGTAAACACATTGTACGTTTTCAATCCCGGCCCCAAAGCCATATACGCCTTAGGTTTCGTAGTTTTCTCCGTCCGATAAATGTCTGCTTACCGAGTAAGGAGATTGATTTAATTCTTAGCCCTGGGTAGCATGCTTCAGAACTGACCTTGGGCAGCTGTCACTGTACTGAATACCAGCTTATTAGGGCCTTGCCTCACGACCGGGCCTAATGTTGTATTATTAGCCGCCAGTGTCCTCTCCTGGAGAACGGTCATCCTACATCGTCAAACTTACCATATTTGAGGTGATTCAGTCGTGTAACTAGATGTAATTGTCTCCTCGACGTATGCAATCCATTATACGCGTCCGTGAACTTCGCCAACAACGGGCCAGGATAATTGCGTAATGGATGGAAGAAGATTTGGTATGTACCAAATATTGCCAGCTCAAAGGGTCGTCGGTTGTTAGCTTAGACACCTTCGTGTGTTCCATTATAAACTTACACATGATGCTAGAACAGCCAGTATGGACTGGCTTGCATTGCGGAATGATTCTGCAATTAAATCTTGAACAGCCATCATGCTCACTTAGTGACGATGTAGAATCAGATGGAAAACATCTGAGGCTGGATGCTCAAAGCTCTGAGGGCTTAGGCGATGTATGCATGCCGGCAATTGGGCCAAGACTGTTAGTTGGGGTATATTAGTGGTATGCACGTGGTTCTAGAGGAGAGCGCATGGCCTATAACCATAACTAAGACAACTACGGGCGACGCTGTGATCCGCTGTTAGCACCTTGTGCATTAGGCGCACAGCGGGTAGCACGACCACGTCCCGAGACAGAACAAACAACTGAGCGCTTCCGAAACCTCCCGGTTTCACGCGCCATCCGTCGAGGGTCTCATTATATACTGCTGTGGCTATTTTACATTCTGACTTGCTAATCTTTGCTTTGACAATTTTATGTAGCATTTATGCAAACCGTTGCTGACATATTGTGTTGCATCGCTGTAACTTAGATGCGCAGTAGAAGCTTTAACTTACACCTCGAAGAGCGTTAGCTTGTGCCTTATTTTATACGAAGTGATAGCTCAACCCCTGAATTTCAAGAGTTTGCATGGGGATGAAGCAATTTGATCGTCAAATTATTAAAACATTGCTGTCTATATGTACAGATCTGTATATACAAGGGAAATCTGCCTTGCTCCCAATGACTCTATCTTTCATAGCTTTCGACTGCGTGAAAACGTGTTGTTCGAACAATCCCACCTTCCTCCGCAAGGCCAAGATTATCATTATGATCGCTCACGGAAATTTCAGTGATGTTACCTTGCCCGTAGGCAGGTGGAAGCATTTGGAGCTGTAAGGAATCCATTTCTGGATCCGTTCTCCCCTTTTGCGCCATCTTGGAGTAGCCCGAGCCGGATCCAGACCAAGACGATTCGGAGTGCTGTTTATTAGAAGATAACAGCCTGCTCCGACCGCTAAAGCTCAATTTCGATCTTATTGTAGATAGATCGATAGAGCCGAAGAGCTTCGGGAAGTATGGCCCGCTCACTACTAAGAATCCAAGAGCAATTTCCGAGGCACTGACTAACATGATACCGGAGAAGGTGTAGGTAAAATCGGGCGATTCGGCATGCCGGACAGTCTCCACTAATCGGATGAGCGACGCGACGCAGGCTAATACACCAATAGCGAAAACAACTGAAACTCCGATCTTTCTTTTAGTCGACATGTTCAGTTTCCAGATGACCCTCTGTGGGATCAGTAAGATCAAAACGTCGGATATCAAATTGAAGGCCGATGTTGATAGGTTGGTGTATTTGGTGTTAACTCGGGAACAGTCTCCTTTTATCAGTACATTCCAGTTTGCCTCAACGGGTGTACACGCAACGTTAAATGCGACGATAAGGGCGATATAGAAGCCAATAACTATGAAGATCATAGAGTGACTCGCCCAGAAGACGAGGTTGCGCGATCCCGGTGGCACAAAAATGCGGATCCACTCAAGCAGGATGGCAACTTTGACTGGTAGAATAACTCCGATATAGAGTTGTGAGGATATGAAAACATTCTGTTCATTGTGAGCCCTGCACTTAATGAAAAAAGGAAGGGAGTTGAGGGACTTTTCACTTACCTTAAGAAAATCTATGAAGTCTCCGATGCTAACATTATATTGATGAACGAAGGCCCCAGGGACCTTTAACATTTGATATGATATGGCGAAATCGACAACAAGGAAAGCATAAGCAAGTATTAAAAGCCCTAATGCCTGTTAATTCACACGCTCTCTTCTGAATATAGCGGGTTGATCCTTACAATCTCCTACGAATTTGAATTGCCTTAGTAAGACAAATCGTACATAGAGGCGCCCCAGGACTGCAATAGACGATAGAGAAAATGCTATGGCAACAATGACATATGCTAGAACATTGTTGTTTGGGGTATTATTCAACTGGTAATCCTGGACGCCTGGCAGAGAAAGAGCAGGTGTATTATCGAGGAAAGCTTGCTGCTCAGCAGGCGGAAGGGAGGAAAAATCCATGGTGAGAGGCTTATTCGTAGCTAGTAGCCACGCATAGGCAGATGTGTGAAGTTAGGTAGAACAGCCGCGAGTTGAAGATTCGCCGATTCCATAATCTCAATAACAGATGTCTTAGAAGAGATCACGAGGTAATTACGAAGTCAGAATTAAGCCCCCACTGGGAGGTTAACTCGACGATATTATCTTACATAAGGACATCAGGACCCTTAAAGTAGGTGCAATAGTGTAATCTGGATTACTACTTTTTACCCCAATTTTCTTGACGATGGTATTGGGAACGATGTCAGAATGGAAAGCCCCCTGTAATTAGCGATACAGACTCTTCCACACGCGGGGTGCAGTGCAATCCTATTCTTAGTAACACGAGTACCTACGCTACGGTAAGTACCTGTAATCGTATGACAACATCGCCAAATCTTTTCATTTCAGAGAGTGTTTGATTAAGGTTATTATGGATTGATCTACACTTGAGCTAAGATTATGAAGCCTAAGTAGGTAAATAGTCGACAAGAAGACAGCCGCCAACATAACAAAAAGCCGTCTTCGCATTCTTCAACGAATGTGAATGCGAACCAGCTACTGCGTACCTCGAGTATCAAACACACCTGCATGTACTTGCCCCTCGCTACGGTTATACCTACACTTTGCAGGCAGCTAATCGTGAAATCGCCACCTGGATGCTACGTCAATATGGGCCGCATAAGCAGGTTCATAAATAAGGAGACGATTCCAGCAAGCGTATAAATACCCTGGTGGTTGCGGTTTGCCCGTAAGGATGGTAATCCTAGTGACTAAGTGAGTACGAAGTAGGGCAGCCACACTCCGATTATGAACGTCACTGGCAATGCTCTGATTATTGGCGGAGGTAGGTGTCCCGTCGCTACGGACGATGTAACTAAGCTTTGCACTAACGCTTTCTAGGAGGAGGTATTGGGAGAGCTTGTGTATTGGCGTTTGCCAGACACGGGGCTGCGGCGATCGTCGTTGCTGACATCAATCTGGACACAGCCCGGGAGGTAGTCCAAGAAAGTAGGGCGCTTGCCACATGCCCGCATTTTCGTGCCGAAGCACATGCGGTCGATGTCACATCCAGCCCCTCTGTCGATGATCTCACGGCATACGCAGCCCGTTTTCTTGGTCGTATCGACTACTGTGTCAATGCTGCCGGGGTAAGTGAGTTGTCGCTTAATTAACATTTGAGCGTTTCCCAAATATGCCCCTTCCCTGCTATAATATGTTCTGAGGCTCGGTTGTTAGCTCGGTGCTGAGAGCACTCGGGAAATTGCCGATGCGAATCACGATGAGTTTGTTCGACTTCTACAGACCAATGTGACTGGCTCTTTCTCGGTCATTAAGAATGTGTCAGCAATCATGAGGGCCCAGGAGTCCCGCTTGAATGACCCAGCTTCTCCTGCGCGCGGAACTACGCGCGGATCGATTGTCATCATCGGGTCTGCTTCATCCTTCACAAGCGGTCCAGGGCTGGTCCAGTACACAACCTCTAAATTCGCAGTATTGGGCTTAGCTAAGAATTCAGGTAACAATACCCCCACTTAGCTTCTGCAATACACGTGCTAAATAATTGGTGTGTAGCTCTTGATAACGCCCAGCACGGGATTCGGGTCAATTGTATCTGCCCAACCTGGGTAGACACGCCCATGGTCAAACAGGCTATGGAGAATTTGGAAGGCCTGGCCGATAAGGTTCGGTCAGCTGTACCCATGGGCCGAATAGCCATTCCAGAAGAAGTTGCCGATGCAGTTATCTTCATGTCGAGTCCCATGTCAAGCTATGTGACTGGCTGCGGTTTCATTATGGATGGGGGCACTACACTGACAAGTCATACCTAATGTTCAGTACGATAGGTCCTAGTAGTGCACTGTATATACCTTATACTGAGTATTAAGTATCCGCTCTAGTTCAAAGCAAATATTGCTGGGATGTAGTCTGTGGAGAGCCCATTAGCGACCGAGTTCCAAGGCTAGGTACTCCGTACGGTACTTACTTCGCATGCCTATTACGACGCCTTTTCATTCGTATGCTGAGCGGTCAGTGGCCGCTTGCATAGAAGTCAAGTCCTATGGATTAAATACATAAAATTCATCGAGATTTGATTCGGGTTACTGCACAGTGCATCGGGAAGCGTAAGGCATCAGTCTTGCTTGTGCTTTTGTGAAGCGTCCGTGAACGTGTTTAATTGTGACACTGCCAACCCCTCTTCCGAGACGGTCAGACCAGACTGAGACCATAGAGCATCAACATGGCGGGAATCAAAAGAGAATTGAAAGAAGGCGAAATAAACGAGTATGGCCTTCCTCACAACCCAAGAGCGCATGGTTATATCAGCCAGGGCTTTCCAGCGCCCGGATTACGCAGGACTGTTCGGCATATCACTGGCCACGATGCAGACGGCAAAGCTGTCTTCTTATCTACGGACTGTGGTGATCATCACTTGATCAGTGAGTAACTTGAGAGCTCTCGAGATTGCTCTAGAGCATGTTTCGGCAGCATGTCTCGAGGGCCCTGAGAGAGAGAGCAATGACTGACTCTGGCGGTTATAGTGGGTGAACAGCAAGCATTATCAAACATCCTGTACTCAACTCATGAGACACCTGTCGAAATCAATGGTGACGTCGATATCCAGCATGCGAAAGAGAATCCGGTATGTGTGTCCCAAAATTCCATGAGGTTATAGTCAGTTCGTAACTCACAAAATCAGCCACCCCTGCATTACCATAATGGCACAGTGATGCGGATGATTGATTTCGCTCCAAACGAGATATCGCCAATGCATCGTGCACTCACCATTGATTACGGTGTAGTCTTGGATGGCGAGTTCGAGCTGATCCTAGAATCAGGCGAGAGGAAGATCATGCGCCAGGGTGATGTCTGCATCCAGCGTGCCACAGGCCACCAGTGGAAAAACTTATCCGGAGGTGGTACGTTGCCGGGGCGCATGTTGTGGTTTCTTGTCGGCGTGAAAGACGTGTATGCAAATGGAAAGAAACTGGAAGAGTACATGGGGCCTTTAGGGGTCTATTACGAGGGGAAAACACACGAGGAGGTCATCGCTGAAGTGTCTTCGGCCGCACAATCGAACAATACTGAAACATAGATGGCATGGCAGACATTGCCGCATTTTGAATAGAGAAAAATTAGGATTATCAAAGCATGTCTCATGTACTTCTTGTCTCAATTCCACCTGCAGAAGCGCGAAAGGATACGATGAATCGTGAGACAGCATACTGTCGCTCTACTCCCTGCGCTTTTGATGAGCTGATTTTAGTTTGTCGAATTTAAACATGCCCCATAGAAGCCAGTCCTGAAAGTAAATGAGTAAATTGGTAGTTGCGCTTTTGATAGGAAATAGATCTTACCCAAAATTTCCGAGGCGCGAAAGCGTCGATAAGACGCGCGAGGAAGCTAGCATGGCCAAACCAGAACCATGCTGGCGGGCTGGATCGCAATGACGTCGACACGACCTTCTCGGCGTAAATGAATCGGTCGACCGTCTCTGAACGGAAAATGGTTAAGTAAGAAGACATGAGGCTGAATTGAGGGTGAATATCGAAGTACCTGGAACTCTCTTGACGTGCTCTTTGAACTCTGTAGCCAGAGGCAAATAATATGAATCTAGAGAATTTAGTGATGAGGAGCCTACGGAGTATTGCTCGAGTTAATTCATACCCTTCGGCAATTCTCTATTCCTATCCGTCTGTAAGAAGTTGGTCCCAACTTCCCCTGATATGATCTTTCGAAGTATCAGCAATGAAAAGAATATTATGCCACGATGCGGAGAAGGTTAGCATACAGTCAGAACCTTAACGCTTTATTGTGAATTGAATTAGTTCTATTTTCCTTGAAAGAGCTAGAAGATGATATTGGGAAACTTGCTCGAAGGGTGCCATCTCAACTCGCAATGTGCTTGACCAGTGGTGCAACGCTGCTTTCGTCGCATTATAGGACGCTATGATATTCAACATTAGTTCGAATAGCATTGGCATCCGTTTGGCAACTAACTTACACCCGTATACGTAAGGTATGATACCCCCGATGGATCCGATATTGACAATTGTCCCTTTTGATCCAATTATCATATCGTGGAATGAATGTACCATTCTCATTGGTCCGAATACGTTTACATTGAACATATTCTGCGCCGCGGCAACATCCGTATCAGTCGCTGGCATAGTATAGCCTAACATCGAACGTGGTCAGGTGCAATCTTGATTTGAGCATGGGCGACGATCATGGCTATGATCTTACATATTCCCCTATCTTAGATGAGCACTCGGGTTTATAGTAGGACGCGGGACTTCAGTACGCATTGTTCACCAAGAAATCTAAATCACCGCCAGTGTGCTCCATAACCCTGGCTTTGAGGTCTCGGACTGATTCATCGCTGGTCACGTCAAGATTGAACCACGTTATGTTGGCGTCAGACAGATGTTGGCTATATTCCGAAGGAAGAACAGTCGCAATTGGACTGATACCCCGGCGCATATAAGTTTTCGCCAGCGCTTCACCTATCCCGCCTCGGCCACACCTAGAACGTATTCAGATGCTGCAGTACGAAGTAGCATTGTATGTAAATGTGTATGCTTACCCAGTGATGAGCGCATATCTTTGTCTTTCGGGGGCCATTGCTTCGCAAAGGAATAGAGCAAATAAGCAAATCAAATATTAGTGTAAATGTAGGACAGGTAATTGGTCAAGGGTGGTTCAAATTGAACGCGAGCAGAATACCGAACATGCTAAAGCTAGTAGGAAGATAGAAGAGATGTGACGACATTTCCATCGTCTCCAGGAACTCGGCGAGGATTGGCATACCGCTTTAGTCTAAACTTACCGGTAATTCTGATTACTTTATGCACGGTACAAAATAAGCATAGCTACCATGGCGGTATAGCTCCTCCCAATGAGAGGCTCGCAATGCCGAACGTTGTATGCGCGATGGATGCAGGCCAGAGTCCTGCCTGGGATTAATTGCTGCCGGCAAGCCCTAACAAGCATGCGTCTGTACCTAATAAAACCAGGTTTACGATGCTCCTCGCGTGATTATGCACGATTTCTTCAGGGGGTTCCACTGGGATGTTAGCCGCTTGGCACTAGCTAGGTGCCGTTCAGGTAGGTACTGTACCTAGATGGCCTGCGCCATAATAGGTAGCCGAGGCAAGCATCGCGTTCAACCTTGTACGAAGTAGGACTCTAGATAAATACTTAACTTAAGTAGTGATAAGTACAAGCTTAGTAATGATTAGGGAGATAGCAAACGGATAAATCCGTTGCGGTGTTGAGGTTGAGATTGACTTAGGATCTGAGTGCCATGTTGAAGCAGATGAAAACCACGGCATCATGCAGATACACTTGGCCGAGACAGAAGGTATCAGGGACAGCGTTGGAACCATGCCGGCGGTTGCGTCTCTACAGAACGGGGGCGTATGTCCCAAGGCGAAGGTCAATGGCCAACATAGCTACTCGAACGGCGAAGATGATCTAATATGCATTACGGGAATAGGTAGTCTACCAATCTCATGTCGTGATGTCCTTTGTCATTGCTCTAAATCGCTAATGAATTCTCCTCAACAGCTTGCCGTCTCCCTGGGGACGTGAAATCGCCATCGGAGATGTGGAATTTCATATCCCAGGGAAAATCTGCAAAAGGACAAGTGCCAGGACTTCGATTCAATATGAAGGGATTCCATCACCCAGATGGCGGCCGCGCCGGCGTCATGCCCGCCGACGGAGGATACTTCATACAGCACGACGTACGACAGTTTGAGAATACGTTCTTCGGTCTTAACAACCTCGAGGCGATGTATATGGATCCGCAGCAGCGTCAACTCCTAGAAGTCACTTATGAGTGCCTCGAGAATGCTGGAATCCCCTTAGATCAAATCTCTGGCTCCAATACCGGTGTATTCGTTGGCAACTTCACTATGGACTACCAGACGATGCAGTCGAGAGATCCTGATTATGGCTCGAGATATACGGCGACAGGAACAGGGACGGCTATTATGGCAAATCGAATTAGCCATATTTTCAATCTGCATGGGCCAAGGTATGTTGCGTTACTAGATTATAAGAAACTTGGGCAATTAAACAAGGCGATCGGAATTGTAGATGCCATAAGATGTCCTGTGGCTAATATAGATTCCAGTTTTACGATAGACACAGCGTGTTCCTCGTCGATTTATTGCCTTCACAATGCTATCCGAGCCATCAAAGCGAATGACTGTGATAGTGCTATAGTTGCGGCAGCTAACTTGATCACCTCTCCAGAGCAGCACCTTGGAACGATGAAGGGAGGTGTCCTTTCGCCCACATCGACGTGCCATACGTTTGATGTTTCGGCGGATGGCTATGGGCGAGCAGAAGCCGTGAATGCAATATACGTAAAACGATTATCAAAGGCAATTGAGGACGGTGATCACATTTGGGCTGTCATTCGAGGGTCAGCGATCAATGCGTAAGTCCCTTATTCTCACAAACCTGTAGAAAATTGAGGGCACGTTTTGACTTATCAATGCAGCAATGGCAAAACGTCCGGAATAGCTCAACCAAGCGCTACATTCCAAGAAGCGGTGATCCGCAAGGCCTATGCCGACGCCCGCCTCAGGTTTGACGACACCGACTACGTTGAGTGCCACGGCACTGGGACTGCAGTAGGAGACCCAACCGAAGTTGATGCGCTTGCCTCGTGTTTCTTGCCTCGTGAAGATATACCACTCAAGATAGGATCGGTACGTGTATATCAACCAGCTTGGCAAATGGGAGCGCCCCTTTAACAGATGGCACTGAATCTAGGTGAAAACCAACTTTGGTCACAGTGAAGCCGCCAGCGGTCTCACATCTATTATTAAAGTCGCACTGGCGTTTGAAACTGGACTAATTGCACCGACTGCTGGTATAACGAAAATAAATCCAAAGCGTGAGTTGCATCCTTCAACTATGAAACACCACTGACCTGTCCAATGACAGTGAAGCTTGAATCCCGGGCCATTCGGGTGGTTACGAGCATTGAAAGCTGGCCACGCGAGCTTCGCAGAGCGAGTGTTAATAGCTTTGGATACGGAGGCGCCAATGCTCACGTCATACTCGAGTCACTTTCCAGTTATATGAGTACAGTTAACAATCATTCTCGGGCCATTCCGACATTTTCGGAACGTACTTTTGTTTTGCCAGTCTCTGCTTCGTCGGAGAAATCTCTAAAATCCCGAGTTGAGCAAACCACACGAGCACTTGGACACGCAAATGCTGAAACGCTTGGTCAATTAGCATTTACTTTGGCTGAGCGTCGGTCCCATCTAGGATCCAGGTCATATATTCTAGCAGAGAGTAGCACCGATGGCTTGTCATCTGAGAATCGAGTCGTAAAGATCCATGATGGTGAAGCCTCTGGTGCAGTCCCTCTGCCATTTGCCTTTGCCTTCACGGGCCAGGGTGCGCAGTACGCTGGAATGGCAAAAGAGCTATTAGAAACCGACGAAACCTTCGCCAGTACTATATCCGCGCTCGACCGTACACTTAGCTTGCTCCCCCTACCGTATCGGCCGAGTTGGACTTTGCAGCAGACTCTTCAAGATCCGGCAGAAGCCAACCGGATACACGAGGTGTCTAGAAGCCAGCCACTCTGTACGGCCATTCAGATCGGTCTTGTGGACGTCCTCCGCAGCTGGTCCGTCAAACCTTCTGCCGTTATTGGCCATTCGTCAGGAGAAATTGCAGCGGCGTATGCTTGTGGCATCCTGACATCTGCACAGGCTATTTTAATCGCTTATCTCCGAGGATATGCAGTAGAACAATTAAATAAATCCGGGACCATGATGGCCCTTGGACTGTCCGCTGAGGTCGCGCAAGGCCTTATCAAGGCGAAAGGTCTTGAAGACCAAGTCTGCGTCGCATGCGTGAATGCTCCTGAGAGCGTAACAATGTCCGGATCGGCTGATGGTATCGATACGATTGGAATGGAAGCCCAAATCCATCACCAAGGCAAGCTTGCCCGCAAGCTTGAAACTGGAGGCCGAGCCTATCACTCGCACATGATGGCAGACATTGGCTCATTATATGAGCAAGTGCTGGCAGAACATGTCGGCATAGTCGCATCAGAAGGACCATTGAGCGCCAAAATGTACTCCTCTGCCGGGTTCCTTGGGGATCAGCTTCGGATCTTTGATGGGAAGACTAAGCTTCTCCCACGGTACTGGAGAGAAAATTTAGAAAAGCCCGTTCAGTTTAACGCAGCAGTCACTTCGCTCGTGAGTTCAGGTAGATATCACCTGATCGAGATCGGCCCTCATTCGGCGCTTCGCGGATACGTACAGCAGATTCGAACGAGCCTAGACATCGAGCAACGCCATCTTCCATATACTCCCACGTTAGTGAGGAAAGAAGACTCGCATCGCCGGTTAAAAGACCTAGCGGGCCAATTGTACGTTTATGGTCATCAATTGATCTGGTCCAACGTCAATGGCCTACCAGAAAGCGGCGTGGTTCCTCTTCATGGCCTGCCGACATACCCATGGGATCATTCGGCAGGGCTCTTATGGTATGAACCTCGGGCTAGCGTTGAGCTACGTAACCGGAAGCACATTCGCCACGAGCTTTTGGGATCTAGACAGCTCGCCGGCGATGGCACAAATTACAGTTGGCGAAACATCTTATGCCTAAACGAAATGCCTTGGATCCGTGGCCATAGAGTCGACAGTCAGATTGTGTTTCCCGCCACAGGGTACCTAGCCGTCGCAATGGAAGCATTGTCGCAGATCATCGGCTTACGAGATCAGCTGGAAAGCCCTGAGTCTGAGCGGAATTACACATTCGAATTCGAGAATGTCAATATTAAAGCAGCCCTGGTGATCGAAGAGACTGATGAAATAAATAGCGGTAAAGAGCTACATACCACGATGTCGCCGCGAAAACTTTCCGCGGCCACGGCATCTTCTCATGTATATGACTTTAGCATCTACTCCTGGACGGCAGGTCTTTCGACTTTGCATTGCGCCGGTGGTATTCGGATAGATTACCCCAAACTCTTGAAAGGCTCTGTTGAAGTCCAGGGAATGGAAATGGAAACATGGTCTCCGGAGCCATGGTACGAAAAAGGAAGACAACAAGGCTTGTGTTTTGAAGGAGACTTCAAATCACTCACCTCCCTTCGCACCGACGTCAACCGCTTCAAGCCCGAAAGCATCTGTACTACAAACACGACTCCTCCAAGTGCTCTCGATCCTCATGCTATGCATTATCCAATGCACCCTATCACCATCGACGCGTGTCTGCAGGCAGCAATCATGGGCAGTACCGCGGGTCAACTCGATACCCTCAGGGCGTATCTGCCTGTTTTTATATCAAAGGCGAAGGTTCGTCCGCTGGGTAACGATATCACGGGATCCGAAGCTGCTATACATACCCGAGCTAGGAGGACTGGAGTTGCCACGATGGAAATCGATAGCACTTTGCGAAACGCCAACAACGAAGCTCTAATCGATCTAGCTGGCGTGAGATTGTCACTATATGCCTCCAAGCAGCTCGAGGGGAAGTCGGACGCGTTGGAACGATCAAGGCATCCGTGTCTCCGAGCAACCTGGAAACCCGATCTTCAGAAACTTGATGCAGGGTCTCGGCATAGCCTAGATCAATATATAATCGAGACTCTGAAGCAAAGTCGATTTGAGCCACTGCCTGAAGGCGCGCTGGGAAGTTTGGGGGTACTTCTAGATCTTGCGGGGCACAAGAACCCTGGGATGCGAGTATTGACCGTTGGCGATATTCCAGCAGATGTCAACGCGCAATTTCATGACATATTAGATGGAGCTACATCTTTCAGGAGGTTTTCTTCTTGGGATGCTGCTCAAGTCAACGAAGATGGTGAAATGCAGATCGAAGATGCCGGAAAGACTTCATTCGATGCCATTATAATCCCGAACGATCTGACGCAGCAGTTTTGGCATCGGAATTCAGATCAGTTAAGCTCATTACTTGCTGAGAATGGCATGATTATGGCTATATCGTCGCCGGAAGCGACTGCTTTGTTTTCTCCCAATGCATATCATGCTACTGAAGTTCACGGCGAAATTTTGGTCGCACGAAAAATCTCGAACCCAATTTCTCTTGAAGACAGAGACGTACTCATCCTGTCTAATGAGCCATCACTGGCAGTGCTTCGGCTTGGGAGCGACATAGCCGACTACATCAAGGCGAATTTCGGAGTATCTACGGTCAAGACGGTGTCGTTCGCCGAACTCAATCAAACCGATATAAGCGAAAAGACGATATGTATCTCCATGATGGAAATTGAGCGCGAGATTTTAGCTTCGATGGGAGAGAAGGAGATGAACCAGCTTCGCGTTCTTACAAACTCGGTCAAAGACTTGGTCTGGATCACGGGAGCGGGCATGTTGGACAATCCCAACCCCGACTTAACTCTGTCTCATGGGTTATCGCGTGCTCTGATGCTAGAACAGCCGACTTTGCGCTGGTCCATCATGGACGTCGGCCGCGTCGAGGATCATGAGCCTCAAATACTGTCCAAAGCTATTGCGAACATGTTATCATTCTCCCGGAAGGGCGACGACAAGGAGTTCATCTACAGTCGCGAATTACTCTTCATTAACCGATTCAGTCCTGACAGCACCCTGAACACGTTATTCTCCCGTCGCCAGTCGTCGAGCTCTACCCGACTACAGCTGCAGGAGCTAGGCAAAGCATCACCAGCCAAGCTATCTATCGGACAAATCGGGCAGATGGACTCACTTTACTTCCAGCAGCTAGAACGATCCGGGGCACCACCGCCAGCAGGGCATATCGATGTCTCGGTCCAGGCCGTGAGCTTGAATGCCAAAGACGTATATGTGCTGAACGGCCGCGCAGAGACAAAAACGGGAACTATCACGAACGACTTCTCCGGGATAGTCACAGCCGTCGGACCAGACGTCAACCAGTTCGCGATAGGCGATAGAGTTGTCGTCATGGCGCCTAGCGATTTCAAGACGGTCGAGCGTGTTCCGGCCTGGACGGCTCAGAAGATTCTGCCGAGCGAAAGCTTTGCCGAGATGGCAAGTCTCCCAATCGTATATTCCACTGCTTTCTACGCTCTCCATGACCGAGCACACTTGAGACGCGGCGAGTCCATCCTGATCCACTCTGGCGGCGGCGCGCTGGGTATCGCGCTCATCAATGTCGCCCGGCACATCGGAGCGGTCATCTATACGACTGTCGGATCGGACGTTAAGCGGCAGTACCTCGTAGAGCAGTTTGGTATTCCGGATTCGAACATCTTTTCATCTCGAGATCTTTCCTTCGCTGAGGGAATCCGCACTTGCACAAGCGGCCGCGGCGTCGATGTCGTGGTCAGCTCGCTTGTGGGCGACTTGATGCATGCTAGTTGGGAATGTATTGGCCAATTTGGACGGTTTGTCGAGGTGGGCAAGCGGGAACTTCTCGATGCAGGCCGGCTGGGGATGGAAATATTCCTTCGTAATGCGACGTTCACGGCGTTTGATCTTACGGAAATATTTTATCATGACACTCAGATGTATCGTGATACGTGGTCGAGGTAAGACAATCTAAATGGTCGATTCTAACAGGGAGTTTTGGAATAACATTGGTACAGATTACTCGCGGACACGCTCGATTTCTATAGGTCTGGAAAAGTCACGCCGGCACCGACCACAGTGTTCGATGTCGGAGAGATTGGGCAAGCATATCGCTATTTCTCCAATCGTGATCGAATTGGGAAAGTGATAGTGTCGTTGGAGAACCCAGCAGCTTCTGTCCCTGTAAGTTTTTCAAAGATAGTCGCCCCTTGGTACACGGGCGACGCAGCTGATGAGATTACTAGGTTGCACCAACAAAATACTCGGCTACCTTTGCCCCTGATAAAGTATATCTACTAGTCGGCTGTCTTGGTGGTTTAGGTCGCTGTCTTAGCAGATGGATGTTGGCGCGAGGTGCCCGTCGCTTCTGCTTTATGGGTCGATCTGGTTTGCAAAACCCGGCGGCCAAGGCTCTAGTTGATCAACTGCGCGCTTCTGGTGCGACTGTGGAGGTAGTGAAAGGCGATGTATCGCGAGCCGCCGACGTTTCAGTGGCAGTGAATGTCTGTCACCAGATGGGGCAACATATCGGAGGAGTTGTCCAAGCAGCCATGGGCCTCCGAGAGGCGCTGTTCAACGTCATGGATAATCAAGCCTGGCAGATGGCAGTTCAGCCGAAATGGGCGGGTACTTGGAACTTGCACAGGGCTATCGAAGGTCATGATCAAGCGTTGGATTTCTTCCTTCTGATGTCTTCGATGTCTGGTAGTGTTGGGACCGCTACCGAAAGCAATTACTGCGCAGCAAATGGCTTTCTGGATGCTTTTGCTGGCTGGCGACGTAAGTTGTTTCTGAGCCTGTTATACCGAACAGGAAAATATCTCCTTCAGAACGCTGTTTCTAACTTCGAATGTCACAGGCGCGCAAGGCAAACCCGCTGTATCCGTCGGACTCGGCATGATATCAGAGGTTGGTTATCTGCATGAAAATCCCCAGGTTGAAGAGCTTCTTCTGAGGAGGGGCATCCAGCCCCTGAACGAAGAAGAATTCTTGCAGGTTATCGATTTATCCCTATCTGAGACGGGAGGCAATGCTACTCATGACGAACAGAGTTCCTTATCCGAATCCATGATATTGACAGGGTTAGAACCTTTTGGATTTCTCAAATTGATGGATAGGGGGTTCGACGTGGATCTCGAAGTTGTGTCAGACCCACGGCTTGCCTTACTATCCGCGGCAGTATCAGCTGAAAAGGCATCACGACGATTAAACAGCGGCGGAAGTGTGAAACCAAACCTATCTCACATCATCGCTACCACGCCATGGCTCCAAGGTTTACCCTCCGGCATCGCGGAATCTCTAGCCCTTGTCGATGGGGCCACTTCCCTATCAGCCGCGGTGCTGCAGCTTACAAGACAGCGATTTTCGAACCTCATTCTAGTGTCGGTAGACAATATCGATGAGGACAAGCCGTTTTCACGCTTTGGAGTGGATAGTATGATCGCTGCGGAATTTCGTACTTGGCTCTGGAACACGTTCGAGGTAGACGTGCCATTTCTCGACTTGTTGGGCGCCCAGATGAACCTCAGCACTGTAACAAAGGTCGTGTCTACAAAACTTGCGAACAATGGTGCCCCAGTGGCAAACGGTCATAAATAAGACGACCGCCGAATATTGATATTATCACTATCGACAGACAACAGAATTTTGGGTGTTCTTAGATTATATTGGTGCAAAGACCGGAATGGTATTGAAGAGGTTTATATTTGACGCGATTAGAACTTGCTGCAGAGCAGCTTTATTCAATTCTATAAAGCGAGACTGATGGAGCAGGGGTAGGTCCACGAAGGGCGCTAGTCGTATTGCAGTGTAAAGGCCATGCACTACGGAGTACTTCGTATTGATTATTTAAATCGTTTAAACAATTGTCAATGGCAAAACTGCTAGAATTAGCTAAGGCAGGCTCTCGTGTTATGGAACTGAGAATGATAGGGGCGACTTCGCTCGTCAATTGGATACGCATAACCATTTCGGCGGTGTAGCTTAGCCCAGGTGCCAGATGACACCCAAGTCCAATTTGGGAAATGCTGTTGGTTTCCTGTCAACACCTGCAGCAGAGCAGTATTGGTCTGATGCAGATAGAGCTGCTCCATCGTGATAGGCGACAGAGAGAACTGAAGTTACTACCGATCCAATTTTTGTTTTTTTTTATTTTCCTAGACTTTTCTAGCATGCGCTGCTGTGGCTGAGTGCTCGACTCGGCCATCCACTTCTTGCTCTTCATACTTCGTATTAAATGGCGATAACATTATTCTATTCCACACTCTGTAGGCTTGGAATTGGTAGGTAAAGTGCCCCCTGTGTGATAGCGTGGTCCCCGCTAGGTAGGTGCCTAAAACAATAGCCCCGGCGCCTGAGACCGTTCCAAGCTGTCGGGTTTTGCCTTGGACAATAATTGGCCGTGCTCAAGACAGGCAATCTCTTTATATACAGGCGTATATGTCTATGGGTAAGTTCTTGTTCAGTACAATTACTCTTACTTGTTTAATCATTGATGACTATGGCCTCTAGCAACGAAGAATACTCTGTTGACCTAGAGATTGCTCATTTCTTTGAACAGACGTCAGCAACACGGTCAGAATGTGATGCTTCGGCAAAGGAGCTTGTCGGAGGCGATGTCGTTCCTGTGGCCATCCAAGGTGTATGCAGTTACACTGTATATGCCGGTCCTAACCAGGAGTTCGTAGTCCAGTTTCGCTTGAGGTCGCTCGATCTAAAGTCGGAGATCGTAAATCTCGCCCGACATATTCATGGTTCTCTGGTGCCAGATATTTCCTTCAAAGGTCAACTTGGCAAGGCAACAGACGTAACTGGAAAGGAGCCATCGTGCATTTATGTTATGACTCGAGCCCAGGGTATTAGCTACTTGGACTTCATCCTCAAACACGATTTCCCGATGAACTCACCTGAGTGGTTCGGCTGGCGACATTCCATGATTGCTGATTTTGCAAGGTCTGCCTAACTTTAACGTTTTGCTTCGTTAAATACTCATGGATTATAGATTCTTTGCTCTTTCATGGAAGCACCCACAGGACGTCGGTCCATCCTACCTCAATAGTCTCCGATTCAAATGCGAGAAGGAATTACTTATACTGCTTGGCTCTTTGCCTGCCCCCTTCCACCCTGCCGTCCAGAAGTCTCTTGACTCTTTACCAGCTATATTTGATCTCCCAGCCGTTTTACTTCATAAAGATTTTGGTCAGTTCAACATTATGGTGGATGATTCGTCGTGCCATCTGGTCGGAGTAATCGACTGGGCTGAAGCTGAAATTGGCCCCTTCGGACTAAATTTATACTCTCTTCAGAGATTCACGGGTCATTTTCACCTAAAAAATGGTTGGGAGCGATATGATGACTATGATAGCTTGCAGGAAACGTTCTGGAGCGTGTTCCGCAACGAGGTTGGAGGCTTGACTGACAGTGTCGTCGACGCTATCCACTCTGCAATGGTTGTGGGACTGTTGTTGTCCCACGGCTTTACAAGCCGGTTAGCGAATAAGCCTGAGCCTGTGCCGATTGAAGATGATGAGAATGGGGGATATAAATTACTTGATCTGAATGACCTACTGATAAATCCTGCTACGAGAATTGTCAGGTGGCCATGATCAGAAAGATGTCATGGATACAATGTAGGCGAGGATACCGACTGATAGAATGAGATGCAAGATAATGAACAGCACGAGAAAGTTCTCTTCGAATGTCTCAACTGAAATGGAATTCGGCTACTACTGTATCCGTCGTCTACTGGGGCTTAGCTCAGACGTGAAATCCTTCAGGCGTGCAACTAGCTTTCTATGGAATTGTCTTCTGCTCCGCCCCCATTTTACACATATCCAAAATTAGGTGCGCGACCGAATTTGTTAATGGCTTTCAGCTTCAGTAGGTATGTTGAATTCTTGAATAGTGTGGCTTTCTAAAGACGTTGGTTGTAGGCAAGATGAACCTGTCAAAGTACCTAGACATTCTCAAAAGCAGTGTCATAGACCGGATGTGAAACACCAGGTGCAGACTAGAATGATGGGCGCGTAAGTTCGAGCAAGTTCCATGGAATCTTATTGACTAACACTCATAACATCGGCTGAAGCTATATATCAGTATGAAAGACGACGTGAACAGAAGAGTTTGTGAATGGCTTCAGACTAGGACAATTGCAAGATAGTACCGCCGGCAACTCCCGTGAACCAGGTGGAGCGATTGAGGATCTAAGCCGCTACAGGGGTAAGTGAGGTCGCCAGCAAGGATAGCTTCTTTTCGGTCATCTTTATATTCTACACTCGCAACCTGAATTTATATAATGCCGTAATGGCATTTAGCCAGTTGTTGACATCACAAGCACAAGCACGAACACAAGTCTTCACAAAATGACCAATTTTTCAATAGAGCACGCAGCGCCTTCTATGCTCAGCTACAAGTATGAGCCATTACCCCAGGGTCGAAATGGCGAGAGATGGATTAGGGTTCTAGATTTATTGCCGAGCACCGAGAACGAAGCCCCCATAAGAGTCTGCCTTCGGACTGTTCTTTTAAAGGAAAATGTCCATTACGATGCTGTTTCATATGTTTGGGGGGATATGAGCACCACGGAAACGGTCCTGGTCAGAGACGATGGTGTGTCCGGGCTTCTTTGGAAGATCCAAACACCGACTTTAAACATCACTAACACAATCACAGACTCGGAAACAGAATTCCGCCCAAAACAAATACGGACTAATCTGGTGGATGGTCTTCGTGTTTTACGCATGCCAGATCGAGAACGCACACTCTGGATCGATGCTCTTTGCATCAACCAAGACGATCGTGATGAGCGCAGCCAGCAGGTGGGCTTCATGGGGCTGATCTTCTGGCTAGCGGAATGCGTTCTCGTTTGGCTAGGCCCTGATGAGAAGGGCATTGCTGCAAAAGTGATTAAATACATGCAACCTATTTCCGCGGCCTATTTCCATTCAAATGATAGAAGGCCACGCAGCCAAGAAGAAGCTGAAGCGCTTGACGCCGATGTGTGGAGCGGTATCGCAGAACTTTACCGCAACCCCTGGTTTGAACGTGTATGGGTACAGCAGGAGGTCGGTTTGGCGAGACATTGCAGGTTTTTCTGGGGCGACAAGGTGAATTGCTGTCACCACGACGTGCTTGGGTTCGACTTATGGCTCGAGACAGCGGGTCAACAGATTGTCAACCGATTCAATATGGACCGAGGTGTGCTCAAAGGCACGAGAAGTCATTGGATTAGCTACGGCAGAAGTACGCGGGAAGCATGGGCCGACGACCGTCAAAACTTCATATCCCAGAGACCATTTCTCGTCACTCTGATCGAAGGCGCACGCTGTAAGGCCTCCGATCCGCGAGACCACGTCTATGCTTTCCTTGGCCATCCTGCTGCCCGGAGACACTACGCGTACCGGCCTGAGCAGAAAATCAATTATCTTAAGTTGGTTGAGGATGGAGAAGACACCTTGGTCCAGCCGGACTACAACAAGACAGTCGACGAAGTTTTCCTAGAGACGGCCATTGCCCTGTTCAACCAACAACATGATATGCGTGTACTTGGCGCTGTTCGTCATACGGAAGAATCGCTAGCACGGGATTATCCATCATGGGTGCCTCGATGGGACATGCTTAAAGATCAACAGCCCATCGGGGCGATACCTTTCGAATCAAGCCCTGCCATCGTGTTGGACGGATTTCCAGTGACCTGGCATATTGATCGACGCACGCCGACGGATTGTATCCGTGCGAGCTGCACACTATTCGGTTTGACTTACCAGACCATTGATAGACTTTTCGACTTTAACGATGGAAGCGGATGGCTGCAGCGGCATATTAGTGGACGCCGCTTCTTTCGAACCAAGAGCGAAGAGGATGGCTTAGCGCCCATTGTAGCGAAACCGGGCGACATCGTCGTGCTCATGTTGGTGTCGTATGCTCCCTGCATACTACGACATGTGAAGGGCAACGAATATAAATTCGTTGGAACTTGTTAGTATGTATCAACTGCTATCCTTAAGTATCCTTTAACATTCACACAAACTGGCCTTCCTGGCCTCCATCCATATTCGATGTTGATCTCTAATTCGAGCTTATAAACAGCGTCTTTGGAATTATGGAGATTATGAGTCAAATTGTCAAAAGAGACAGGCGGAACATACGGACATACACCTTAATCTAGTCCTCCTGATCAAGATCTTATAGCACTAAGAAGCATACGTTGTACGTGTCGCGAATATGAATATTCTCTGACAAGGTCGAGGGTTCCATCTGTTAACACCGGTAGGTCAACCTTGGTCTTGGAACTTAGGTACTCTCTTTGACATCAGGAATGGTGTTACAGTCACAGTCTATACACTTACAATGCGCGGAGTTCAGTACTTCATTTCGATCGAGTCATGCATGTAGGGGACACCGAGCCTCTACCATCACAAACCCCATCGCGAGCAGATAGCCGCGGAGTCATAATAAACGAAGACATTATAGAGCCAATGATCGCAGGAAAGTTCACATTTATCCATTTTGTTTACATGGCGGTGAAAATAGTAGGAAATTGCCCCTGGAGATGAACATCTGTCATTATGTATAAGATGTGGACGGGCGCCATTGTTGTCTGCAAACCTTACGAAGCGTGGAAAATCAAGCTGAGGACACAGATTACGGCCACAGGGAAATAATATGATCCGCCATTGTTTATAGGAGAGATTATTTCGTGTGTTTGTTACCAAGCCCAGAAATCCTTAGGTTAGGTAGAAGAGATGCCTCGGGATTTTTGTGTTGTGTACCGCGGTACGAAGTCGATTTCAAGGTCAGTTGCATGACTCTTTCGCAATCCGGATTAGAAAGCTTGAGGAAGAGGCCAGAAACGAACTCGAACACAAGTAGGTAAGTAGATGAACGATTGGCTTCTCGAGGTGTCGAGGTGGTTACCTGAAAACACCAGGGCATCGTCTGGGCGCTGCTACTTCGTACAGTGCCTGCAATTAAGAGTGGATAGTGCGAGAAAACTGCCTCTCAATAGCGGCTACTACAGTGGGGTAAAGCATCTACCGCCACTACAAAGTTAGCGTCTAGAAGACGAATGTTAGGTGCCTAAATAGCACCATTCCACTATCATGAGACCTGTGACTGAACAATAAGAGCGCTAAATCCAGAATGCTGCTTTTTTAGCATGAATACGGTTTTGATACTGAGAAGATTGCTCTCTAACCACGGCCTTAAATTCCTTGAAGGCTCTGAACCTTGACCGATAAGCTTTGATGTTGGCGAGTTCGCTTTACTTAAGTAGTTGAAGATCCTTTTAACTAGAAACGACAATGACGATGATCTATGATCACCTATGTTTGTTGTAATGATAGCTGCCTGCGCAAGTGGCTATTAAGTAACCTCGGTACTGCTAACATGATAGCGGCTGCCATCAACATCGCTCTCTCGCCGACGCTGAAATGGTATGTACAGTACCTGCAGAATTAGGTTCCTACAGAAGGAACCTGGAAACAAGTTGCATAAGTACATGCAAGCCACGTCTCCAGCCACAGTGCTCAGCTTCCAAGGTTCTTCGAGAAGTGTTAACGTCCCGAACGGGCGCATGCTCAGGCACCCAATAATTGGCCCAAGCACGCCTAACCTACAACGGCTGCCACCATCTCGATCTTGATTTCATTCACGAGAAATAGATCTCCTTCCAAAGGCTTCTGCCTAACCCATTTTTCTTTCCTCGCAGCTTCATACTTGACTTTTTATTTGTCTCTATTTGTGCTCTTCAAGATGGAATACCCTGACGCGCCCTCGCCCTCGCCTCCGGCGTCTCCGATTCAGGACCGGCCAGCGTCGCCTGAGCTACCGCTCACTATGACAGCCTCAACGGTTCTCACTGCTCTACCGCGCGATGCGAGCTCAGCTCTGGCTTCTGCCGGAGAGTTTGATCTAGAGAAAATACAAGTCCGCTTCAAGGCTGTGGGCTCAGCACCACGGCCGACGTCGGAAGTATGCAGGATCAGTGCGACCCAGAAGTTCGAGGCTGTCGTCTCGTATCTGCGCAGGAAATTAAAACTGAAACCAACCGACGGCCTGTTTCTCTACGTGAATAGCGCCTTTGCCCCTGCACTGGATGAGATCGTTGGGAATCTACACAGAGTACGCCGTCTTCCTCGACCTCTAGCATCACGCCGGACAGACAGTAATTGCTGACATCGTTGATAGTGCTTCAAAGATTCAAACAATCAGCTGATTGTTGTCTATGCAATAAGTCCTGCATTTGGATAAAAATCTTTGTGACTAACTTTTGAAAACCAAATTCGAATACCATGGCAACCATCCAACTCCTGCCGTGCCTTTATCCGCGGCCGGTAACGGATCATCTGCATGCACACATCGCTATCTAAGTAAGAAAAATGCAGAACCACCCATCTCATGACTCCTCAGTCTCCCTCACAAATGCGTCAAGCTCCTCTTTCGCGATCGGATATGTATGTTCCGATGCTGGGTATTGACGGCTCTTGACCTCGTCTCTATACGTTTCAAGAGCTCGCAAATGTTCGGCCCACACGTTACCAAACTGCTTGACGAATTTTGGGATGGTGCGGCCAGGTGGGAAGTAACCGGACATGTCGATCTGGACGAGGACCTGACCGGAACACCCATTGCCCGCTCCGATGCCGATAGTAGGGACCGAGAGTTTCTTGGTGAGAATACTAGCAACTTCCGCAGGGACAGCTTCCACGACCATGGCAAAACACCCTGCCTCTTGCACCGCCAATGCATCTTCGAGCACCCTCATAGCACCTTTGGACGTTTTGCCCTGCACCCTGAAACCTCCCAGGGCATTCTGGCGCTGAGGTGTTAGCCCGACATGGGCTAGTACTGGGATACCTGCGTCAACTATCTTTTTGATAGTCGGGGCCATTTCCTTACCCCCTTCCAGCTTGATACCCTGAACGCGGCCCTCTTTCACAAACCGGATAGCCGTGGTTAGTGCTTGCTCAGGCGAGATCTCATAAGATCCCATCGGCAGATCGCCAATCTTAGAAGAATCAGTTCAATGCAGCAAGGCAGCAGGGGGGATTAGCGCTTACAGTGAATGCTGCTCTGGTAGCGCGCACAACTGATTTGCAGTGCAGCAACATATCGTCAACTGTGACCTCGCTCGTGTCTTGCATTCCCAAGGCCACCATAGCCAGACTATCGCCCACCAGGATCATATCCATCCCTGCAGCATCGGCGACGTGGGCACTCGGGAAATCATGCGCAGTCATCATGGCAATGGGGACATTTTTCCTGTACATGGATCGGAGGACACCCATAGTCACTTTCTTCCTGGCCGGGTCCGGCGACGTGCCGAGGGGCGAGTGCGAACTCCATCTCTGCTGGATGGGATGCTGGAGCCTCGAGCACAGGGGCTTTGCCATTGCTAGGGGCCTGCTCGATCGTGTGCCCCGATATAGCAATAAGCTACACGACCTTGCCCAAGTCGAAGCCATTTTGGATTACCTAACCTAGCTACCCCTTGGTGGCGAAGATAGATTTGAGAGTCTGAGAAGAGGCCGGATTCCCTGGCCGAAGTGCACCTTTGGCAGCACAGCTCACTTCATCCTTTTGCGGTATCTGGGTCTCAATCGTCCTTTTTATGCTTCAGTCATGATAGTTTTTGCTGCGTACAATTGGGTCTCCTCGAATTCGTCTTACCTTATCGATCTAGTATTGGAATAAGCCATAAGCGGGCAGGGTCTGGTCCCTGCATGTTCCAGTGCTTCTGATGTAATATCTTAGCGTAAGGCGGTCGTCCAACCTTGGAAGTCCCGTCCTGGGCCTCGGTTATCAGCGGGGCTCAGCGTGGCTGTGGTGGCTTGAGTTAAATGTGGCTGACCTCAAATATCTCATTTTAATAAGTTCATTTCAAGAAGTTACCTACTTTATTTCTAGCATTGATATTGTTGATATTTTCTACGCAATTCAACACCAAGCTATATTTTCAATGGGCTGTGTGAATTGTACCACAAAAGGCATGTGATTGGAGTCGTGCTACCTAATGCAGTACTACGTATAATGCGGCAAGAATGTGTCAGCTTTTGACAGGCCACCAAATATTGAAACATTGTATTGCCTAACGACACAGTACTACGAGCAACAGGCAGCACCTTGCGCTCACGGCCATGAAACTTCGTGTGGCATCTCAATCCAGCATAGGGTAGAGCTGCTTCGATCGCTTCTTGGTCGCGTTCGTCTCCCGGTACGAGCAGCTCTCCCAGCCCCTGATGACCTTCTGGCCCCAGTTCGTCTCGTTGGGAGCATAGCAAGATTCCCAGACAAGGCCGAGATCCATACCCCATCCCGCTAAGTCAAAACGTTATTATCATTTATCATTGATCAGAAATGAAATCGAGAAACTGAAGACGACAGTGGCGGGACTACGTACGTTCGCTAGTACCACCTCCGTCGGTCTTGCCCGAGATCTCAAAGGTCATTTTCGTGACATTGGCTCCCCATCCATTGAAGCATGTCGACCACTTATGCAGGCCATTTTAGCAGTCAAGGCAACTAGACGGCATGGAATAACTCACGTATATATTGGGGTTCTTGGCCGAATGCTCGTAAACATCGTGATAATCGCTCAGAGCAGGGTTGACATTCATATTAAGCTGCAGGATCCGGACAGTCAACGAACTTGATCACATTCTCACCTAACACCTACCTACCAACCCCTTCCAAAAAAGGAAACAGACACGCCAAACATATGCATACCAAAGTAGCCGACGCATAATCCTTCACAACCGGGTAATGTATCGGGTACGTATTCGTATTGTGCTCGACCGCGAAGTCGACCTTAGCAGTAAGGCTGTAGAAGAGGTTATTCTTAGTCAAATTGAGCTTTCCGGTGCGCCAAGTGATGTCGGAGATGGCGAAGCGCACGCCGCTAGGGAAGTCCTCGAACTCCACGGTGCCGCCGCAGCCGACGCTCGAGTTGCCGCCCGGGTACCCGTGCGCGGGGAACTCGACGGCGAGGGCGATGGGCGGAAAATTCGCGCTGATGCTCTGGTCGCCCGGCCCGAAGGCGATGTCGATCCCGCTGACAGGGTTGCATGTGTATGCGTTCGAGGACACGACGGAGACTGAGTGGATTGCTTCTACCACCGCTGACGCGATGAGGATGGGGAGAAGGGACCGCATCTTTGTGGACTTTATTTCTTGTCTGATTGCGCGTCTACAAACACAGCGCTTCGAGGTTCATACGATTGCATTCCTAGACTGCATTCCCCTGGATATTTATACGAGGAGATTATGCAACCCGTCCCCATAACCGTCGGCTAATGTCCTTAAAGTAGCGATCTCCAATTGCCAACCTTATCAGATGCAATAACACGGCGTTATATGGCGGCCACGTTGCGCAGTGCAGGATACAATTGGAGGATCAACCTGATAGCATAATGGAAATCATCTCAGCGCCGACTTTTGTTAGACTCAGCTGAGGCACTGATGAGATAATCACAAAAAAATGAGGACCGTTCAGTTGTTGACCTCTTGTTATCCGTTCGTCAGAAGAGACACAGCTCCCGTGAGACATCTGAACGTAACGGGCGGCCTTGAGCAGGTTCATCTAACTATTGACTCCTTGAGTAGCACCGTGGACGGTAGGTTTTGGTTACAAGATGGCAATTATCGCTGCCGGATGTTCGCCAACGGGGTACCTCTTTCCCTCATGGAGTGAATAGATGATTGAGCGGCGACGTAGATGGCCGCCACTGGCGTTCGCAACATTTCTAGTTACTGCCATACGACAAACAAGTATAGCAAAACAACTAGACACAACTCATGCGATACTACTACTTACCTATACACCCAGAGTACGGCGGAGGCAAAGGGGATGCGTAACTGGGAAAAGTAGTAACGATTCGGACATTATATCCAGGAAGCATACTTTGTATACTGTGAAGTTATTTCATAGTCTGCGCGATAGCTGTAATGATGAAGACAAGAGTGGATTATGTCTACCCACAATACGCGAGTTGACAACTGTGAATGAACTAGGTCACCTAAGGGAGCCCAATGCCCAGACACAGAACGCATCTGATACATCCAACTGATCAAGCTTTAGCATAGTAGACTGATCTAGTAGCTCAAGGCTGCCTAGCTTCGCGTACAATCGACACTCCAGAGGGCCTACCGACACAGCACGTATAACAACGCTTGGCGATCAGAATGCTGCATTGGAGAAATATTTTGTTCATGAGCGTAGAGGGAAGGAACGTCCCAACCTGTCCGAAATGCTGCCGATGGAAAGACACCTAGGACTCGGAGGATTGTGTGAAACAGACTTGCACATGCACAGCCTAGATGACGAAGGTGTTGGTGGTGACGCGCAACTCGCAAGAAATTGGTATGACGTCACTGCTCTGATTGGCCAAGGGACCTCTTTCCGCGGAAAGCAACTTGTTCAATACAGGTTATATAGGTATATAAATCGCATATCATATCGAACTTCGAAACTTTGTCTTTACTCTCAATCTCTTGCGAAACCAGCAAAACTCCAAACACGATACATCTACAAGCACCTGCACATCACGATCAGGTCTACAAGCCTATACAAATCTAAACCACAAACACACGCCAACTACAATTCCGCCATGCCTCTCGAGAACAATAACGACCAAGGCGTGACCGGCGCCGCCAAGTTCGTCACCAGCACATTGGGCAATGCCGTCGGCGGCGTAGGACGGACAGTGGGCAACGTCACCGGCGCCGCAGGCCGAGGCATCGGCGACACAATCACGAGCTCAACAGGGTCCGCCGGCCGGCCCGTCGGAGATGCAATCAGTAGCGTGGGCACTGGTATAGAGGGCGGCGCCAATAGCGTTGCGAAGGGAGTTGAGAATGCTGGCAAATGGAAATCATAAACTACGGATGTGGACTAGGGATGCGAAGACTGAACAGCGCTATGAGGCTACACAGAGACTGGGAAGACTGCCATCAATACGAAGTACATGCGATACCCCTAATAAATCAACCGGCTTGCGCCGATTTTCTTTCTAATTAAATCCATGCATTCTCCTGTTAACATGTTGTGCCAACTCTGTAGTCGCAGGAGCTTGATCATTTGAATTCCTCTTGACTGACTAGATGTGCACGATTTACAGTAACGGATCTACTCCGTATGGCGCGTCGAGCCACCTATCTCACTAACTGAATGTAGGCAGGGCCTGGTCCCTGGGCCAGTACCTGGGCGATGCTTAAAGCCGCCTCGATTGGGGCTAGTGGGGACTTTTGTGGGCCCAATCTTATCATTTCAGATCAAGCTGCCTACCCCACCTCGACATTTACAGCTTCTCACAATACTTCGTGCGTAGGTATCGCGACCGTTGTCCCGACTTATTTGCAGTTTTGGAGCTTGAAAACTGGCTTGCTTCAAGTTCTCTCTCTCACAGCTCTTGCCGTAAACGCCGCAGCACAGTTGAGCCATCCGCAAGCCCTCCAACATGTCGACTAGCCTGTCGACTGGGCACCGACTCAGCCGTCTGGAACGATCGAACCTGCTGGCGATGGTCATCGAAGGCAAGCTAGGAAATCATGAAATTGCCGCAGAGCTTGACTGTGATGTCCGGACGGTGCAGCGTGCTAGGGTACACTACAAGAAATTTGGCGAGACCGGCTGGTTTGCCAAGTCGAACTCGCGGTTCAATGCGCAGAAGCTCTCGCCGGCGGCGCTGGACCTGCTCATCGAAGAGCTCGAGATGAAACCAAAGCTGTACCTTGACGAGATGGTCTGGTTTTTGGCCGAGCAGTGCAGGATATACATTTCTCCCAGCTGCATATCCGAGCGCCTGAAAGCAAAACATTGGTCCCCGCGGTGCAAGCACAAGGCCACCCCAGTACAAGCCGACTCTGCGAAGCGACAGTTCTATACCCACCAAATCGCAAACTACAACGCGAACATGTTCGTCTTCGTGGACGAGAGCGGCGTCGAGAAAAGGGACCCGAATCGTCGCTCCGGCTGGTGCCCGAAAGGTCATACACCTTTTGCTGCAAAGATCCTCCCGTGGCTGTCGCGATACCATGTAATACCTGCCCTCACCGTTGATGGCATCCTTGGCGACAGTCCCTTGATATACGGATACTCGGCAAATACAAGTTTCGAAGATTGGCTTAAAGACAAAGTCGCGCCACTGATGAGCCCATTCCCTCAACCTCGGTCAGTGCTTGTGATGGATGACGTCGCCTTCCATCATTCTCCGGCCATCTACGATTTAGAAAAGACCTACGGTATCAAATTATTGTATCTCCCACCGCGCTCGCCAGATTTCAACCCTATCGAGGAATTCTTTTACATGCTGAAAATTTATATGCGGCGCCAGGAAAGATGGAAAGACAACGATTTTACTGACGAAGACGACTTTGCCCGTTTCCTAGCCGCTTGTGTCCAGGAAGTCGGTCAGCAAACTGACAACATACGCGGAATCTTCACATTAGCAGGTGCTGGTTGTGATCTTGTTAAATAGCGGGATACGCGAGATCCCTACTATGTCCGTAAGTAGTCGGCTTAGTTCCACACGCCTAGTGTCGTAAATCTAGCCGTCTAACTAGGGGCTCCAGTCCAGGCCCGGCGCCAACGTCGCGGAGTTCGCCGGGATCACTAACCATTCTCCGATCTGCGGAAACGTCCGATTCAACAACGTCTTAGCGAATGAAAGTATCAAATTAGAATAATATCTACATGTATTTAATGAACTCCTAAGGTACCGGCTACATTCTGTGCATGATAACGACGTGCAGCACTCCGACTTTCATGTTAGCCTCCAATTACTAGACTTCATAATAAGCATAGTTGATTTTTGAATATTCCAAGCTACTGTCTAACAATGTCATCTTCAGCCTACGACTCCGACCCCAAAACTCTTCTGCAAGCTCTACTCAGCACCATTACAGAAAAGATCATCCCCCTAACCTCCGCGGGCGTCTCATCGGGGAACAAGCTCTTCGGCGCCGCAATCCTCTCCAAGGCCGGCTTAGTGCCACAAACAGTCGCCACGAACAACGAGACCGCCTCGCCGCTCCTGCACGGCGAGATCAACTGCATCCAGCAGTTCTTCGCACAGACTTCCTTCCCAAGCACATCATCTTCGGAAGCCGGGTCGCAGCGCCCGAACCCGCGAGACTGCGTATTCCTCGCGACCCACGAGCCGTGCAGCCTGTGTCTGTCCGGCATCACGTGGAGCGGCTTCGACAACTTCTTCTACCTGTTCACGTACGAGGACAGCCGGGACCTGTTCGCCATCCCGTACGATATAGATATTCTGCAGGGCGTCTTTCGCGTACCTGCTGTTCTCCCCTCCTCTTCCTCGGAGGGGATCGGAGAAGACATCGACGCGCGACCGCTGTATAACCGCCGAAATAAATTCTTCACGGCGCGCAGCTTCGCGGATTTGGTAACTGAGATCGGGGAGAGATATGGAGAGGCAGAGGCCAGGGTTTGGGATGATGAGGTTCGCAGGGTGAAGGCGCTTTATAATGGGCTGAGCGATACGTATCAGAAGGGGAAGACGGGCGATGTCGAGAGTGCGAGTTTTTGGAAGTGAGGATGATGTTTTAGGGGAGATTGAAAGTGGTCTTCTTGATCATCGTATCTCTTTTGCTGAATAGGACTACGCTGCACAGAAAGGCCTTGACCTAGTCCGGATCATTGCGTATGGCTAATGTCACAATTAGTGAATTAATGATGCAATATCGATATTGAGGTCACGAGGTTGAAATTAGCGCTCCGTCAATGGCTTTCGGGTTCAAGACAAGAATGTAGCCTCTTCTCACTGCACAGATGGTCTAACAGTGTGAAATACAATGCGGGTTACGAATAAAGTGATAGACAGGACCTAATCGCAGCTTTTATTCATTCCATAACCTCTACCTGAATCGGTATATTACTCATTTCCTAGGGAGCTCTGGTCGTCAAGACAGACGTGTGGTTCACCATCTTCGGAACAGGGTAGTCTTGGACATTTACCTCGCCGCTCCGAACACTTCCCTTGTTGAATAGTTCTCTGTGCCCTTGGACTTGCTTTTGATCGCCTCAGGTTGGTTGTGGAGAGCTCCGACTTCTGCAGGATTCCCTGCAGTAAATCACGGCTTGAGCGCTTCCGCTCTCTTGACTCTTCCACTGCGATCTCTGTCCATGATGGCTGAGCCAATTGGTCGAGCGTCTGTTCCCATTTTGGGATGAGATTATAATTGTCAAGTCCGCCGAATATATTCTCGTTCGCGCCTTTATGCTGATCGTGTTGTACTCTTTGCCCAATCCTTTTATGTGATGCAACTCCCATCGAGCAGCCAAGCTTCCTGCTCATTCTTTGGCCCTCATCCTCAGCCTTGAATGAACAATGGTTTTCATTTTCCAAAGTAGATGAGAGATGGGTTTGGAGAGGAGATCGACTCAGTGATGTTGAATTGGTATGCGAGCGCTCTTCTAAGACCGGCAGGGGATCATAGATGCCTACACCGCTATGAGCATCAACACCACGACTGTACAGCTCTGATATCATTGTCTGGCACCCAAAAAGCTCACCGCTCTCTATCTCGTCAAATAAGCCTAATGGTGTGAGCCAATCATTGGTACAAGATCTTGAAATGAGTCTTGGGAATGAAGTCATTGGGGTTATAGCAGCTACGCGGGCGAGCTTTTGTTTGGCTGACTGTTGAAGGATTGGCTCAGATATAGAACGTTGTGTAGAGGGCCGTTTCTGTTTTCCGGATGAATGCTGAGTACCATTGAGGGGGCGGTCTCTGTAACCCACTCTTTGCATAATACGACGCCATTGCGGCCATGAGAAGTACCCGTCCGGAGAGTTACGCAGGGATAAATCTCTAGAGGGCTCTGGAGAATGGACTCCCGAGATACTGATCTCAGTTTCGGCATCGCCATATGGAGCATCACGGTATGAAGAGTCTGAGAATGATTCCTAATTGATTTCTGTAATGCTCTGACGTGATACTGTGCGAACTTAGCTATCAGTATCTTGACACATGGTAATGTATTTGATCCGTATTGTGAGTCATAGAGAAGTGCTGTGATGTCAAAGTTTCAAAATGCCATACCGTATGTTGTTTTGGCCGCTGGGAGCAATGACCCTTGTTCACTCCAGCCATCTGCAAAACTGAAACAAGGCCGAGGTAAACAGATTGTAATAGCTGGATCCGCAAGAGCAGATGCATTTAGAATAATATTTCGATTACCGAGGCCCGGTTTAGCGTATGCGTCGTTGGAGAATACAAGAGATCGACCGTCTAGTTTGACGGTAGCATCGTGAATGCCGCGCACGCCGGTGATCACAATGTCTAATATTTTCTCAATATCATTGGTAGTGATCAAATAATAGTTCTCTGGCAAACTTGGCATCTCAAACTGGAGAGTTTCTTGTGATGTCCGAAGTGGCGCTATGCGTGGACCATTTCCATTGGTCACGATGGTTCGCAATTCTCTTGGACAATTGCTGTGTTGCCTCATGGATGTAAAAGCACGAATATTACCCAGAATACTGTCGATTGCCTGTTTGCTTATATAGCCATCATATGGTGCCCGTACAACAGAAGACATAGGCTTTTGGTAAGGGTATGCCGCCAAACTCGGGTCTCGGCCTGTGACTGAGCTCCAGTATTGCGTCGTGATGGAGGGTGCCCGAGAAGAGACCAAATTATCGACCGAAGTGTTTGACCGCGTAGGAGATGTGGCTTCATCCGGAGGCGGCTCTTTGGGCAAAATATGAGGTTCTTGGATTGTAGCGTGATCAGATGGGCGGGAGCTGGGAATTAGAGAAAGATGGGTTTCAATGGGAGGTCTTATCGAGGACGCAGATATATGTGTCTTTTCCCTTAGATATGGCGGCGCGATGTTTGACACAAGCTCCTCTTCTGACGATGCGGAAACGCTGGCATCGCTGGCACTCATGGCTCGGCTGGCAGGCCGGCTCGAAGAAGCTCCGACAAACTGATCACTCTCCAGGCTTCCAATCATCATGTGATGAGCTAGAGAATCTCGTTCCATAATAGCAGGTGATTTATAGTGAGCACAATTTATTCACATCTTCGGCGCATAGACGGCCTGCTTGATGTCACCCAGTGTTTAGCTTAGGTATGAGTAGCGATATGAATTGCAATCTGACTTGATGAGGGAGAATAGGTATTGGTGGAGAAGAGTGTAGAACACAACTTGGGAGACCATATACAGCTGGTAAGTAAGTTCCGAGAGCAAGAGGATGGATATAGACGCTCGGCAGCTACCGTTGACAACCTGAGCACAGTAGTTGTTTACTATAAAGTAGCTTCAAGTTTGATCGCTTGAGAGGTAGGAGAATACAATGCATGCTTTGTTCCATGGCAAGTGCGCGGATGCACACGATTAGCACTCTCTGTGCATAAACGTCTCTTCTAGATTGGACGCGTACACAGTCAATCCCGGCTGTCAGGGGCGGCCTGCTAAGTTGGAGTGGTTACCTACCTGGGCCGGCATAGGCTACAGTGGTGGGCTTCCAAACTTCTTGCTAACATATGCCAAAACCAGTCGCCAAATAATATGTGAGTAGGATGCTCCTGCCCTCGTGCTGTCATGTTGCAGCTCTCTACTGCCACAGCTAATATGATTACAGCAATCAAAAGCTTTTTTTAACAGCAAGAAGCCGGCTACCCGGCCCTGTTCACTTCACGGGACTTGTTGGCCTCTAAACTTTCACCCAAGCCTTCGAACTTGTTTACGAGTGGCTTTAGGCATCAACTTATTCGGCTCCCTGATGTGGTCGTGTAAAGTTCTATCTAGCGTATCATAAATTTGGACCGTTGGGAAGATCTGTGCGCATTTACTAAATTTTAAAGCACGGAGCAAGGAAGAGCGCCTTGTTGAAATGACATGATGTCTTGAAACTATAGGTCAGGTGACGGGGTGTTTGTTATTAAGTATTGACTTATGGTAAAGAAAACAAGTGTTCTCAGGGGTATCATAGCTGAACAGAGTGGAGATGCGCCAATCATAGCGGAATGGATTAAAACTGTAGATACATCGTATCGAATTCTTGAAAATCTCAGCTTTATGGACAGTTCCAGCAGACCACGCTTCCCGATGCAATAACATGAAAAGGCAGATTAGAAGCCGGAAACGGAGATAATGGTAGAGTGGGTGTCACAAGGAGAAGAAAAGCATCAAATTGAATTCGTGGATCGTCTCCAAATCATAAAAGCGGCCACGGCCGCACAGGTTGTTGCCCCAAGTGCAAGGTACAGGCTTGTCCTGTCGGGCGGCGGTTCTTCACTCTTGGGGAATGCGGTACTTGGATTGGTGGCAGCTTCGGCCAGAGACACAAAAAGCTCGCCAATGCTATCCCATGTAACACTCACATGGACCGGGGTCCCCATCATGAGGCGAGATGTATACTGATCGGGCTGCGGTTCGCATCGTTGGGTGGTTTTGTCTCTGTCCGCTTTTAATGCGGTGTAAATAGAAGGGAGATCATCCAATTGCGGATATCGGTTTCGAAGTTCGACGATGTGAGAGAAAGAGTCAGGATCTGACGAGTCGTACGAATAGCATATGAGGTCGCAGGCATCCAACTTCGCCTGGTTCTCCAGTATGGCAGGCTCTAGCTCACCAAGCTCCTCCAGTATCAGATAGCACTGCTTGCCGCCCGGAAGTTCAACACTATTGACGGCCCTACGAGGTTTGATGGTGGGATTGTATAGGCCATCAAATGGCCGGCTCAGGAACGAATCTAGCAATGATGATTTGCCAGCTCCGGCCGCACCGATGATATAGCAGAGCACGACATTGCGGTCTACTCTCCCAGGACGCCTTCTCCTTTTCCTCGGCCGTGTTACTTTCAGCGCGGAAGTTAACGAACCGCGAGGATTTGGAGGTTCGTATCCCAGATAAGCCAGATATTCCATTGTCGTTTTAGGCTCTAAAAAAGTGGTCATGCTCCACTGGGCAAGCCAACCCTGCAACGTTATATGGCCAGCCTCATTGCGAACCGTCGAAGACGGGAAGGAGGCTTCATCCCATGACTGTGGTGGGCCTGGGGTGGAAGCAAACAGGGCTTCAAGCTCCCGATCGTTCAAGCCCCCATCGTTGTCTTTGTCGAACAGTAAGAAAAGATCCATAAAAAACTGATAGCCCGCGGGGCTGAGCTCGGCCGAGGCATAATCTGGGACATCAAGCTTGGGGTGTATGAAGCTGTCGGCTAAGCTCAGACTATCAGTATAGTGGTAATTGCGTAGGATCACCCAAATGGTCTCGTGGCGTCCCTTCTCCGCGTACATCTTATTCAGCTGAAGAAAGCCATTCATGCTGACACCTTTCTCTGTCTCGGTACCGGGCACTGATTTGGAGATGGATAGCTTGATATTATCGAGATCTTCGGGTGATAAAGGCTTGTCAAAGCACTTGGCCTGGAAATCCTGGATTTCTTGGTCATTTAGATAGCCATCTTGGTCCTTATCGCAGAGATAAAACACTCGTTTGAGGGCTGATACACAGGCGGGTTTAAGACACCCTTCCTTATAGTCGAAGAGCGGCGCGATTGGGTGTGTGACGGCTTTCTGGCATAGGAAGAATGCTTCATTCACATTCGCATGCTCTCGAGCGCTGGCGCGGATACAAGAGTCGATCTCTCGGAACTCGCCCATGACAGGTAGCATTTCCTCGTCAATCACCTGGGGCGTGGAGTTCTCGGTCAGGTCGGATTTGTTGGCGCATAGCACGACGGGGACGTTAACACCGAGTGAGCGAAAGTACGGCATCCAGAAGAGGGCGACGCGCTCGTAGCTGTAGTGGTCGGAGTAGACCAAGAGGATGACGTTGGACTTGCGGATCTCCTTCCTAAGGGTGGTGCGGTCCTGCGGCCGGGCCGAGGTGTCGATGATGGTGGTCGTAACATTCTCGGGGGTGCCAATGCTCGGTGGGATCGTAATCTGCGGGAGAACAGGCTGGATCTTGTTGCTAACAAACACATCTTTGACGAGAGAGGCGATGAGGCTCGACTTGCCGGTGCCTTCATCGCCGCAAACGCAGATGCGAACTGGTTGGTGGCCGTCAGTACAAGCAGAATACGATCTTATCCAGTCTAGTCCACGGGCCAATGAGCCAGATGGGCAACTGAGGCAATATAAGACGCACCTGTGGCCATGATCACTCAATGCAGGGCTTTGGCGGCGTTGGGGCCCTCCGTGCTACAAGGCCATGCCGCGGAGTCGGTGAGAGGCCCGGGGGGCGCAGGTATTGTCGTGACCCTGATGACCCCGTAGTAGAGGGGATAGCACGGTTCCCGAGCTAGGACGAGCAGCGATACGGCAACACGTAGGGAGTGGATGTAGCACGAGGAACCGTATCGGCTCGAGCTGTCTGGGCGTCTTTCCGTATGGTTGGGCTGGAGGAAACATCGGCTGCCCGCTTCGAAACTGAGGTCCCTTAGCGCATCTACCCCACATATTAGCTATGCGTATGGTTGCTGAAGCATATCTATTGTGCCCCACAAAAATTGCGATTGAATGCCATACTTCGTAGGTAATACTAGGTACTTCGTACTTTGTACATCGATGCACTATCAAGCACTTGCTCCCGTAAATGCTATTTTCACGCAAGAATGAACTTGCTAGCATAGTTACATGTAAGTAATAATATGATAATATTAGATTTCCCGAGAAAAAATATTTAAAAAAAAGAAATAGGAGCGGAGCGCTGATGTGGGCACGGATGTGTTGGTCAAGAGGAACAGGGTCATAAATGCCACCGCAGGCGCAGCTTTCAACAAGCTGTCACTTCTTTACAAGAACTTTATTTTGTAAGTACGGGCGGTGCCTCGGCCACGGTCATTCCCCTTTCGTCTTCCATGCTGGTTTATGATCGACCGTTTCTCCCCCACCCTGTACGTCCCTGTCTCCAACCCATAACAATGCTTTTCTATGAGAATGACGGACAGTATGACGGATTCGAACCTTACCCCACAGTCCTGCCCGCAGCAGCACCCCAGCACCAACCCCAGGCCACAGACTAGGACCTTGACCAGACAAGGCAAATCCCTGCTAACCACGCGCGTACTGTAGGTACACCTTACGCCCGCATGGGCAGCACATAGCAAGCAAGGATCCCGATGGCCGAATTGTGCGAATTGTTCTCCCGAGATGCCATTGCGCTCCTTCGCAGCAGCTAACAGCCCACATCCTCGGCCTCGACCCTCTCTCGCGCCTGTTTTCAAGTGCTACCGTTGTCATCGTCGCACCTGAGCGTCATCGTGGCCATCGTGACCGTTGCGGGCGCCTCATCGCGGCCTGCTGTTACCCGTCGCACATGCGCGGTTCTGTTTCATCTTTGTGTACGCCGTGTTGGAGCATCGTCGTTCGCTCAGCATAATAGGGGGCCGCAGACCGTCCACGTCCGCCCTCTGCCCCTCTCCCTTTCGGTTGGCCTTCAATTGTCTCTCTTGTGGCCATCGCCTTCGACGTAGCCATGTTGTAATGACCTCCGACTTTATTCCTCGAGATTACAGTATCGCAAGCTAACCACCGCGCCATCATTGCGCGCTTAGCAGCGTATTACCTCCTCCGCCTCGATATCCCACCCAGGCGGCATACAATGCTGCTGTGGCTGCGGGCCATGCCACCCCGATGATCGAGACCAACAATATCTTGACTACGCCCGAGGATCAATTTCTTGTTGGTGAGGGTATGTGCGCCTCTACGCCCCATGTCTTGCGCCTCGTCATTCCGCCCCTCCGGCCTTCCTCGGAGTCTCTTGCTGAAGCTCGGGAATAGGGATATACGTGCTCAAAGAAGATCTGCTCCTTGCCACGCCACCTCCCCATCCGTCCGAAGCCCCCGTAATCAATCCGAACCCGCTCGCTACCAACCCCCAGCCAGCCACGACCGGTACCAAGGTTTCTCTCCTCAGCCTTGATGCGCGGCGGCCACCCTCTGCATTCTACAGACTTACTGGTGCAGCCGATCTACCCGGTAGCATAGCGGAGCACCCAAACGAATGGAGGTTCTCCAACGACGCCAAGTTGAGCAGCGACGGCGAGGGGAGAGGAACATCAGTCAGTGATGTCGGCGGTCCAGGCTCTGCTACGGCGGTTTCTGCCCCAGCCTTCGGCGACGGAAATGCGCTCCTCGCCCCCGAAAGGTTCAAGGATCCGAATAAGCGCCGGAAGCCAAAGAACAACATGACTAAAAGTAACTCGTCCTTCATCTCGCGCGTCATCATAAATGAAGCATTTTCCAAGAAGATGGCAGAGAGGCCGCATGACGGAGTCTTTGCATTCGCCAATATTAATCGTGCCTTCCAATGGCTAGACTTATCGTCTCCTACGAAATCCGACTACCTAACCAAGATTCTTTTCACCAAAGCCCACTGTCTCAGCCATGATGTGAACTTGGTGACTAAGAGCTCTAGCCACCTGGATATTATCATGGGATTCTCTACGGGAGAGATCATATGGTGGGAGGCGATGTCCCAGCGATACACTAGGCTGAACAAAAACGTAAGTAGCAGGGGGTCTTCTTCTACGACTAAAACTAATGGCTCTATACAGGGTGTTATTAACAAAACCCCAGTCTCACAGATACGTTGGATTCCCGGAGCTGAAAATCTTTTTCTGGCCGCACACATGGATGGTACTCTGGTTGTATATGATAAAGAAAAAGAGGACGCCGTTTTCAGTCCAGAAGAGGAGGAAGTTCGGCCAAATAGTCAAAGCACGCCTCCAAACGGTAAGCCGTCTGATAAGATATCCGTACTGAAATCCGTCCATTCGAAGAATCAGAAAACCAACCCGGTCGCGATATGGAAACTGTCAAATCAGCGGATTAATGCATTCAATTTTTCGCCTGACAATCGCCATCTCGCTGTTGTCTCCGAGGATGGGACAATGAGGATCATCGACTATCTGAAGGAAGAGTAAGCGATCCGATTTTGCACGCTGTTTGCACGCTGTTAGGCCCAGCCGAACTAATAGACCATGGCAGGCTACTTGGGCTGTATAATGCATACTATGGCGGTTTCACCTGCGTTTGCTGGTCACCAGATGGCAAATATGTCCTTACTGGGGGACAAGACGACCTCATCTCCATTTGGTATCCACAGGAGACCACACTTATAGCCAGATGCCAAGGGCACCAATCATGGGTGACGTCGGTTGCCTTTGACCCATGGAGGTGCGACGAGAAGAACTACCGCTTCGGGAGTGTAGGGGATGATTGTCGACTATGCTTATGGGACTTCAATGTTGGGATGCTGCATAAACCGAAAGTTGTAAGTTCCCCTGACACCGTGAATGTGTACGGTCGCTCATCTTTCTAGTCATCGCATCGACAGCGTGGCTCTGTCTCTTCTCGTGTACCAATTTTACAGCGCGGCGATACTCAGGGTACCTCGCCTGGAAGGATGCGCTCGGAATCGACCATATCGATTGTAGATGCCGACGACACCGGGATCAGTATCAATTACGCCGTTGAACCCCGATCTAATGTTGCGACGCTGCCTCCGGTGTTGACTAAAGTTGCTGACAGCGACCCTCTTAGCTGGATCACATTTACCGAAGATTCGATAATGACCAGCTGCAAGATCGGTAAGTATGATTTCCAAAGTATTACTGGACTGCGCTGATGTGGATCGGTTCAGGCCATATTCGAACTTGGAGTCGACCATCAGATTCATTTACTCAATCCAATAATGGAACAAGCAACGTGAAGGATGTCGTATGAATGCGACATTGTTTGAAAACCAACCTCTGATTAACATGCCGCGCATGGAAATCGTCATTCTGCGCGATTATAGGTGCTATCAAATCTCCCGAGCAGGTACTTGTATATTGACCTTTTGTCTGAGCCTGGGTCAGATGTCATTGTACAGAATACAGAAGTCTATATTCCGTCTTGCCACATAGGCGGACGTGAAATGCACTTATAATTCTATTTTAGACATAATACATCACTGATCCTCCACGTATAGAGAACTGGTTGGCAGTTGTTAAGGAGACACTCGAAGATAGGCAACGAGCAAGAAAAATTGATCAAGCACACTGCTACTTCGTATCAAGATTAGATCAAGAAGTACAACAAAGAACGCGCCGTACCTATCTCCTTACTAATGACCCCCATGCACCTACATAAATACGTAAGCGATGGGTCTCCCCGGCCAATGCATTAGTAAAGTTCCAAGGTACCGGGAACCCACGAGTGGTCCTGCTTCCTTCGTCTTGCCTGCGGCGGTTTCCGTGGCCCGGTGTCCTGAAATGAAAATACAATTAACATCTAGGAATTTCCCGCGCAAAGCTACGGGACTGTGCTATGAGGTAGGTATACTTGCTATCATTGCCAAGAGTCTTGAGAACAAGGCCGTTCTACGGAGTATGCATAGTCTTTGTTTTCTTTTCCGTTGCTCTCCGATCTAGAAGAGCCTCAATGTACCCACGTTAAGTGCGGGCCGGAAATAGTCTAACTGCTGTGAAAAGGGGCTGCAGCTACCGGTATACGTACCTAGTGTACTGACTTCGTATCATGAAACCCTTTGGTGTCTTTGATGCGATGCATCTACCGGTCGTTTATTAGGCATTTAAATGTGGATATTGAGTCGGGAAATCTTAGTTACGGGAGCGCTATGCTTCTTTACAACGTGAGTGTTAGCGTTTCGAGCGGAATACGCCTCTTGCAGCGCTCTCTGCTGGGATCTTGGTCGCGTTGGGAAAACTCGCAATAGCGAATGTTAGCAGTCATTAGCATGAACTCGGCCCGTTTCCACCTTTGGTTCGATGGCGGAATATTTGATAACTCTTGATAAAGGCTGAAAATTTTCCAAGTTGATGCGGTGAGAGAGATATGAGGCTTCTAGTCTACGCCATATCCACTTCCAATGGCTACAATTTTCTATGTCTCTGGAAAGCTAAAGAGTTTCCTCCTGGCTAGTAGGTAAATGGAGCTGGATAGCTCGGCAGTCGATATTAGTGTATTCCACTTCTATTCCCGCTCCTTCTTCTCTTACAAAATAGAGTACGCGAATTGGACGATTTACGTACACGCTTTCATCTGCTCGGGCGAAAATATTGAAGCGGCCCAGAAGCCGCTGCACCAGGCTATATGTTAAGTGCGGCAGTACCCACATATAGGCGAGTCAATAATTTTTAAGGCTGAAGCTTGTGATGCGACCGTATGTGGTGCTACGGTATATACGCGAGACACTATATATATAGGGAGCACCACATCGTGAGGCTTAGCTATTTAGTCCAGCTAATGGCAAGACGTCACCTTATCTCTCCAACACCCCTGTCTGCTTTAGTACGAGGCTCAAGTGTCAGAAATACTTGTCCTGTTAGTGTCGACATGGTAGTCCTACTAGAACTGGCCGACATCAAGTTTTTTGACCGAAATTATCTCAGACAAGTGCCTGCAACAGTTGAAAGACAAAGAGGTAGACTGGTAGACCGCCCAGTCGCCATAATCGAGATAGCGAATGGCAGCCAATACGTTCCAACACGTTGCGGACCGTATTGCCCGGCTTGTGTTGCGAGCGTAGCCATGGCGCCAAGTCGGGCGGCCTCTGTTCTTCTCTCCTTTGGACATGTTGTTCGTTATTCGTTATCCTACTCGCTGAAACTGAGAGACCATTTAGGCGCGTACGACGCACAGACTTCGTATTGGCTCCCTGTCCAGCCTATACCGACGCAGACTACGCTCACAATCATACGGTGACTGTGATGCCATCGACCTGGGAGACGGGTATCTTGACCCGCCGGTCTCCGGACATCGGTCGCAGGATAATAATTGCGGGCTAGGTGGGATATCAACTTCCTTGCACCTGAGCCACCCTGAGGTGAAACACTGCCGTAGATGACCTTGTGTGCGTGCCGCAGCTGGGCTTTGAACCTGCTGACACGCACTTATACACGATAACCATCGGCTTCCCTATTCCCGTAAGCCAGAGCGCATTCGCTCCTGCTTAGTCACGTTGATCTCTAGATAGATGGCTGATGCGAGATAGATATACTGGCGAATGAAAACCTTCCTTTGGTAGTTCCTTTCCTGTTGATCGTTCTAGCCATTCCCAGCATGATAATCCACAAGTCGCTGCTCCCCGGATCCCTGCATGCATGTCACCCATAAATTTAGAGGTTTAACCTGATGGGCTTTATCCCACACTAGATGGTACCTGTATCATGCAGGTAACGTTGAGAACCCAGCTTGTGGGATTCACACATGTCCATGAATGGAGCCGTCTAGGCAGATGTAGTACCTTGCGAGGTAGTATTATATGAAAAATTTCTATCAAGCGCCCCAAAGAGGTGCGCAGCGAGTCCTTGCACGAAGAATCCAAAATTTTTAGTCCCACTCTTATATCATGTAAGTACGTACTCAGCGATCTAGGAACTGCTACCTAATATTAGGTAGTACGCTCTTCAGGCGATCGATCTAGGTACTGTAGGCAGGTACACAACTCTAAAAGTAAGGATGTGTAACAGGCTTACAACATAGTACCGATCTTCCATCACCCCTCCTTCGCATCGGAGGCCGATTGCCCCTGCCCCTGGGCGCTATTAACGGATGCTAAGTATTCGACCATTGGCCACGGCGCAGCCTGAACAAATGGTGTCACTGCTATGATAACCGCCTAACGGCTTTTTGTGACTTGGCTGAACAATGTAACTCGTATACGCTAGGTAGTGAACCTCAGATCGGGCCGTGCATTCAACTTCTTGGTTCCAGCGCCGATATCACAGTGAGTGGCTCCCCGAAGACGGCGACGGCGATCCTTTGCAAACCAACTCCAGGACGGGATGTGCCTGCTATTTATTACCCACGTTTTATACATTATCCGCGACCTGGCTTTTCCAGGTTGCTTTCAAGATACCCTATCGCAACTTGAACTGTCTCAAGATTCCACTATTGATTGGGACCGTCAATGAATCAGCACGTTGGATATCCCCAAAACGCCTTTGTGCATAAGGGCCTCGGCGCATTCAAGCATTGCAACTCTTAATTACTACGTTTTAGCTGACAGCGACACAAGCCATCCTTCTGATTCCTTTCCGAAACGAGACGGTGCCAACCAACCAAGTAACGCCAGCGCCAAAACCAACACTGCTTGATCAAACGACTTCCCACTGCCACAGATCTATTAATTTTCCAGTTCCTGGCCTCCTCCAGATCTCTACCTTTACTTCACGCTGCTCTCGTCTCTCTTCTTCCGTCTCCATTTCTAAGCGGAGGAGGAAGATAGATAAATGATAGCAGCCCCACGCGCTCTTGTTCTGAAGCGATAGAGCCATATTCACTACCACACACGTCTTAATTCTATCGGCGTCGCCGCTGCGGGCCGCTTGCCCCTAAAGTACCTTGTACTCGCTTACCACAGCCAAAATCTGCTGGCTTGCTTCTATAAGCGCGCTTTTGAGCGCATGACTCGCCTCACCAACGCAGATCCCGTGGTTCATCCGGGAGTCGTGTTGTAATAGAGCTTGGTGAAAATAATCACATAACAGCATTTTGTTTTTATTACAACAAAATTCCTAATCTTGATATACGAACAAGGCGACTAAGATGCCATCGTTCAACCCGTTTGCATCGGTCGGGAACCGACTGTGCTCCCTGTTTGAGATACGGTTAGTTCATTACCTGACGAGAAAATTATCATATAAGCGGTACGGCTGATTCATGCGCAGGCTCGATAACGATTTTATCGTATTTCGCGGCAATGAGCATGAGGCGTCAGGCCAACTTTTGAAAGGCGTCGTTGTTCTCTGTCTAAAAGAGTCTCTAAGAGTCGAAGATATACATCTACGACTCACGGGTCATTGTCGGATAGCTTGGGTAGATGGCAGACAAACGCCATCCGGTATTCACAATCACAAAGTCGATCGAACGATTTCCATCCTGAGGCATGAATGGCCGCCATTCGTGGGAGAAACGAACCATCACAACACTCTTGCCCCAGGAAACTACGAATGGCCGTTTGAAATTATGCTCGGAGGCGACACACCTGAGAGTATTGAGGGCCTCTATCAAACAGGCATCACCTATCTATTTAAAGCGACAGTCTCCCGAGGCAAACTGGCCAAAAATCTTCACGCTTTTAAACGGTTACGAATCATCCGAACTCTTGAGCCTGCAGCGCTAGAATTGAATCATGCCATGAGTGTTGAGAACGTATGGCCAAACAAGATCGAATATTCAGTGCTCATTCCCCAGAAGGCCGTCGTGTTTGGCAGCTCGATACCCCTCGAGATGCGTTTCATGCCGTTGCTAAAAGGCCTGGAGATGGGAAATATTGCGGTCAAGATGTTTGAATCACAAGAGCTGACGATGACGGGGCAAGGTCATCCAATAAGAATGCATAAACACGATCGCGAAGTAGCGACATGGAATTTGGAAGTGACACGAGAAAAGCACTGGCACGATATTATCGAGGAAACCGGACAAGAGGGCTGGATGGTGAACGAGGAACTACCGCTGCCGAAGAGGCTTAACAGGTGTATCCAAGACTGTGATGCCCAAGGGATTAAAATAAGGCACAAGATCAAGCTGAATGTTGCTCTTAATAACCCAGACGGTCACGTTTCCGAGGTATGTCCCCGTACTATGCGATTGTACATATGTGATTGTCTGGTATCAGCTAACCATATTTCAGCTCCGTGCTACCTTACCAGTAACCATCTTTATCTCGCCAAACATGCCTTTAGACGATGAAGGAAATCTTGTCGCACAAGCGCCCGGGGTGGCCGGCGACGTCTTAGAAGAGCATAGGAATATGGCACCACCTGGATATGGTCAACATGTACTTGATCAGCTCTATGACGACGTGGATATTAGTGGCATCTTAACGCCAGGAATGCACAGCGGCTTCAGCACCCCATTCTACAGCCAGTCTCGGGTAGGGTCATCTGAAAACTTGACAGCTCTTGCTCACGGCGCCGGCGTTACGCCGGCCGCTCTATCATCTCGGTTACAAAACGTGACGCTTGACGACTCACATAGGGGTCGGTTTCATCTTCCACATGACTCTGGATCAGGCGCAATCACACCACACCACCCTCACGACAGCGACCATGCCACAGATTCATCGCTACCTCACTCACCAGAATTGTCGCGGCGCACGAGCGAAGAGGAGCACCTGGGACACGGAGGGCAATCAGGCCACGGCACACCGCCAATCCATACGGAGTTCCCGAGCATGGAGCAGCTCAGTAAGGTTCCCAGTTACACAACAGCGACAAGAACGCCTCTACCCAGGACGCCCAGCTTCACGGACTCGCTCGCGCTTCCAGATTATGATACGGCGATGAGCGCGCCGAGCTCACCCACTCGCGTCATCACAGATCCGATGGAAACGATTGTAGAAGGGCGCGCAATTGGCGTGCCAAGCACCGAGGTTTCTAGGCCCCAGAGCGCTTCGGGTTCGAGTACGAGTCAAAGCCATGTGAACGGATTCAGCTTCATGCCAAGCCATGCTGCTGTCGGAGGCAACGATGATGAGCGACGGCTGAGACAGCGGCAGAATTTATGAGTGCTGGTTCCGCGTGGAGTGTAGATAAGACACGCTCGATACTGAGCATGGCCCCTATATAGGTGGCCGAATATAGGCATGTAATGGTAATAGGCATCATTGACTCGGCGTTTCAAGGTCAAGGCATGGATTGGGCATGGGCCAGGCAATGAACTAGGTGTGGCTCGGTTTGGGAATAGAAAGGGCGATTCGAGCGTTATTTTCGCAGTTAGATATAATACAACTCTCCATAAACGCGTATCGGCATCTTTGGGCTTGCTTCTTTTTTTCCCTTTTCTATTTCACAGTACACCCTCTCCTGAACATGCTAGCGACAAGTGTAGAGGCAGCCAGTCACCACCTCATACGCCGGTACGCTAGAGTCTAATACCCCACTGACGTCACATACTTGAGATTGGGAGGTCTTTGATTGCTTATTAGGTACAGGGAAAGCACGCTCAAGACCATGATGAACACGGAAAGAGGGCAGCACACCACCTCCTTCTTTATCGAATCGATGACAGCTATATTCTACATTTCCGACACGAGCTCTTCAAAAGTCGCGCACGTAGGCGATTAATGCTCTCGACATCTTACTCATTTACTCGCATGAGCTAGCAATATTCACCCTCCTATTCGGCTCCTATCCTATACTACTACGGCCTATAACTTTACACGTAGGTCGACCCCTCAGGCCCTAATCCTGCCTTGGTTAGATACCTAAGGTAAGTTAAGTCTATATCTTTCCCGTGCGCTACGGTACTGCACTGTCCACACATTGCTTGAGAATACTGCGTACCTCATGTCGTACGATATCTTGAATCTGGTCATCCGCCTTCATATCACTTCAGCTATGACACGCACATTTTCTCAAATTCCTAGCCCATGCTATCACATATCATACAGGGTCAGGTTGTATATAAATACAGTACCTAAATCACAGCAATCCGATGTCGTGATCGGCGCAGGGTTCCACTCGGCATACCCCGAAACCCCAATAGCATGTCATAGCATCACCACACGGCCAATACAGTGTTTATCTAGTGTGATGCACTATATCCATCCGCTGTTAGGTCGGCGCTAACATCTTCATCTGCTTGGTCGTATCTAGATCGATTTTGCTTCTGCCCAGCCAGCGCCCAAGTCAGGCCAAGCGCGCGCGCTGGCCTCACCCACGATCTCGACCACCCCGACCCCGACCTGACCCTGACCGCTCAACCAGCTGCGCCGACCCCTCAACAAAAAGCCGTCCTAATCGCCTTGTTGTCACGCACCTGCCGTTCTCTTTGACACTTCACCCTGCTGCTCTACCTGGAACAGGCGAGTTTTGCGACGGAACGCCGAGCGAGCGAACCCCTCCCCCACTTTGTAATATCGACCCCTCAGAAAGACTCGATCAACGTGCGCTACTATGAGTGGCGATTCGAAGACGATGCCCCTAAGGCAGGGCACGACTTTCAGCGACGAAGCTGTCCCTGAAATCGACCCTACCACTGTAGGTCGCGTGCTTACCACTTCTCTACCGCCGTGCTGACCGCGTCTTCTGCGATTAGACAGCCGGAGTGCTTACCGAGAGGCTGCAAGCATGGAAGCATGCCGTGGTATACCTAGAAGACTATGTTGGTGCTGTAGAGAAGGCTCATAAGGTGCATTCCAAAGAGTATGAGAAGGTTCTCAAGACGATCTCTCATCCTCTGAGAGAAGGCCACCATTTTGACCAGGGGCTTGGTGGCGTTGCTGGCTTTTTTGAGAACATGCGGGTGAATACGCAGGTCAGTTGTTCCTATGAATCTGCTTCCTGGATGATAGGGCTGACGATGAAAGGCTTTGGTCAACACCAACACCGAAACGGAAAAAACTCTGAAGGGCACGGTCCTACCCATCCTTGAGCGCCTGCACAAGGAGATCAAGGCAAAGCATAAGGAAGTGTCTCATGGAGTAGCGAAGAGTGCGAAGGAGATCGAGAAAGCCCGAAATGCCACCCAGAAGCACATTGAGCTGCTCGGACAACACTCAGCATCGTTCGAGTCTGCCGGTGGGAAATTCACTCCTACTGACGATCCCTACGTGCTTAAGCGTGGTGTGGTTCATCGTCTTAATAAGCAGATTATTGCCGAGAATAACCACAGCAACGACCTTGTCCATGTCCAAGACGGCTTTCAGGTTTTTGAGGCCCATGTGATCCAGGTTGTTCAGGAAGCCATGGAGGCTTTCAACCAAGTTGCTGGTGGTCAGGCCGAAAAGACCCGAGGGCTGTATGCCGATATGCTTGGTGCAGCACAACGCATCCCGGGCGATTTTGAGTGGAAAGCGTTCAATGCACGGGATGGACACCGTCTGGTTAATCCAAATGATCCTCCAAGAAGCCTAGAAGCCGTCACTTTTCCGAACCAAACCCACGCTTCAACGAAACCGTTGATCGAGGGGAGTCTTGAGCGCAAATCGCGCAATAAGCTTTCCTGGGGCACACAATCTGCGTATTATGTCGTAACTCCGGCCAAATTTCTTCATGAGTTCAAAGACGACGACGATCTGCAGCACGATCCGAAGCCAGAATTATCCATCTACCTACCTGACGCGGTAATTGGTACGCCTAGCGGAGAAAAGTTTAACGTCAAGGGGAAGGATAGAGGCAAGAGCTTTAGCAGCAAGATAGCCGGAACCTCGGAGCTTGCTTTCAAGGCGCACACGCCCGCCGACGCGCAGAGGTGGTTTGAGGCCATCAGTGTCGCCATTGGTGCAACTGGTGGCGCGTACGAAAGCACGCCAGCCTCACCCGTCGTGGGCGCTCCCGAGTCGCAAAGCTCGACAAGTTCCAAGATTCCCGACGCTGCTGCCGGGCACAAGGAGCAGGAAGCGGGCATCACAGGCGGCGAAACCGTGAGCAGCCCTACAGCTATGTCGCCAACCGATAAAGTCGCTTCGGATCCTACCACCCCCGCTGCCACCGCCGAAGAAAAGAAGACCTTGGGCTAGAAGCGCAGGGCTTCGACGGCTTCTCGCATTAAGCAAGGTAACCGCGGTAGGTTGAGGGCTCGTACTAGAGTATCGCAGCGCCCGCCTGGCCGGTATACGAGGAGAACATCCGTTTAATTTGCAGGCTACGGTTACCATCGGACACGGGAGGCAAGCCCAATCTCCCTTCACTCGCTAGTTGCATTAGAGTTTCCTCGCTTCTTAGGCAATCGATCAGCCTCTGCTTTGTCCTGTAGTCTCGGCTCGGCAAGGATAGAAACGCGGCGATCCGACTATCAGACAGGAATCGGGTGGGTTGGGTTACAATGCAGGCAGAGTCCTAGGCGCGCCCACACACAAGGCAGCTCAGGCAGTACAGTGAGAGGCTCTGCGCTAGGCAGACGTGGCCCCATCACATCACACAATATGAATGTGGACCTGAGGACCTCTCCGACCAAGCAACCGGGGTGCCAATGACGAAAGCAGCTCCTTGCATCATATACCTTACTTAACGACTCTGCGGTAAGGTGATCGCAAAAGCGGGCAGGATAGGACTAAGACACATGTGGTTCATTTCACCTCTCTTTGGCTCCATCATAGCACTTCCGTCAGGCGTTTTCGTTCGCGGCTCAATTTTGTTCCTTTCAAATCATTGTGTATACGTCCAATCCTCGCAATGTACGCCTTCTACTCCGTCTATCTGTCAATGCTTTGCTCACGTTCCACCACCTATACTGGATCAAAACTTAGCCCGTCAGAGGCTTAGCACTAAGCTTCATTAGCTGATCAGGTGGTCTGCATTTTCTGCTTGTATTGGCTACTCTTCAATCCTTGGCTATTGCTTGCTTGTTTATATGTGTTCGTGTCTATGTTCTTTATAATTTAAGCATCGCTCCACTTCTGTCATTGTCTACAGCCCATGCTTAGCGTCTTTACTTAGTATGAACCTGTAGGGAGGCCTGTATTGTATAGGCTTGCACGGGGGTCCTCTTAAAAGAGTGGCTTAAGAGCGGTGTGGGCGGCGGTATGGCGGGTATAAAGCGGCAAGCGCATGCTTTAACATGTTAGGTAGGGTGAATCTATAAGTATGGTGCTAATATGGTGTTCTTCGGGTAGTTATTATAGGGTGACCCATGATAATATAGGGTGGAATAAGGTAGCAGGGACGTCATTACAGGGCGATCTTGTAAGGTGGTAATAGGGTGGATTTGAGGCGTCAACCACCCGGCATATCTCAAGTGATGGAAGGGAAACGAAGGGATTAGATCGTAAGGTAGCATTTTCATATCATACGGTATTCTGAAGGAGCCGGAGGTGAGCCGAAGGTGCGCCGAAGGGCATTGAGGGCATCGAAAGAGACCTAAAGAAGGGACTCGAAGGGACTGAAAGTAAGTAATTAAAGATTAGAACAGGGATCACCCAGCTAAGGTATGTAATAAGGCATCCTTCAAGGGAAGATCGAAGAGAAGGATGGGATTGGTGGCGCAGCGAATTTCTGGAACAATGGCGTTTAAATCTCAGGCCCGTTCTGATTGGCGGGTGAGAGGTCCTGCGGCTCTTTTTGGGGCAGGGTTAACGCCTGTTAGGCAACTCATTCACCTGCGTAAGTAAGTAGTGCGCGTGAACGCACCAATTCCTTTTTCCCCATGCACACGAACAGAAGATGCGGGAACCATGGCCAGAATTGACTGGTATGAAAATCACCACGATGTTCCGCCAAGAATAGCAGCCAATTTGAGTCGTCGTGTCCGTACGAATCCGCCAGACATATGTAGGTCTTTAATATCAAATGTTGGCTGGGTTGCCGATACTACCACCTTATCCAACCGTGCACAGGAGCCACATGTTCAACGTAGCAGTTTATGTCGCTTACATACAGGCTTTCACCTACTTACTTGACTTACCCCGGGTCCTCGGCAACGGCAACGGCGATGATGTACTCCGTACTCGGAAAGTAATTAATTAATATCTACATACTTAACCACATGTAGGTAGTAGGTAGGTAATTATTGCGTCTGAAAAATCCCAGCTCCTCACATGCAACGGGATCAGCGCGGCGGCACCCCCGCAAGGGCACACTGGCAATTTACATTAACATTGCATTACACTACATGAAGGCAACGTGGGACGCGGACTCACGCTCACGCACGCGGATTCACGCTCGCTCACACACTTCCACATTTCCCCTCCCCTCCCACCCCTGCGGTGCTGAGAAAAAAAATGTGGATTAATTAGTAAGGTAAGGTAGGTAAGATGATCGTTTCGCCTTACGCTATTGTTTTTTTTCGTCTGTCCTCCCAGCCTCAGGGGTGTCTGATAGGTTGTTTCGGTGGGTATCTAGATTAGAGTGCTTGCCTCACCGAAGATAGCGTCGTTCTTTTATTGTTATTATTGTCATTATCTTTCCGGCCGAGATACCTTCATTTTGTTTCCGGCCGGGACTGGAGCTGTAGTTACAGTTCACGGTCTCGATGTATCTTTTCCCACCAAGGCGCCCAAGGGCGGTGTAGATTATTCTCTTCCTTCGCGTGTTTCTGATATTTCTGGGTTCGGCCCTGATTGGTTCCGCCGTGGTCGTGTGGTTGCTTGCTCGCAGGCGAGGCCGGCCGGTTTGTGAGGCCAAGTGTAATTACCTACTCACATGTCTATATACGTATGCAAATACCTACATACATACACACATGTCGAAGGGTATGGCATGCAATGGAAGGGGTCGTATCATAATGAGCACGGGGAAACAATGGGGATCAACGGGGATTATCAACGAGGACCGCAGCGTAGCGTAGTATAGCGTAGCGCGGCTGAGTTGTCTTTTCCCAGCGGGTAACTCGGGACTCAATAGTTCGGACCAAAGATTGTAGACGAGATGAGAAACACGTAACCTTACATAGGTACGTAGCTACGTATGCTATGTTTTCAGAAAGAAAAGGGACGTGCGTTTGCGTTTGGGGAAGGGCGCGAAGCTTGGTTGCCTTACGGGATGCCTTGATGTCGGCCACGCCATCCATCCAATCCATCAGATCCATCCATCTATGCGGTCTCGCTCACACTTATGCACGGGGAATTACCATACCTGCATGGTCTTTTCAGGGCATCTTGGAGCTTGAAACGTATCTCGAAAAAGCCGATGCCGTGGATCTCCGGCCTTCAATCCATAATTATTTCTTTACGGTTAGGTATTCGGATGGTGCTGCGCCCCTTAAAGGTAGTATACATATATACATACTGTAGGGAAGATCGAATCAACTTTCTTTATCTTCTACACCGCGAATTCCCTTTCCCGCCGCAGTGCCCTTCTTGAAGGGCATCGAAGGGCATCGCGATCTGCTGATAATATTGGCTGTCTTGTTTGGCATTTCGCGTATGCGCGTCTGATGTAACGCGAGCTCAGATATCGCCCAGCCTTTAAAATTATTGTAATTCGAGGCTAGCGGGCCTCCCTTCGCAAAAATTTGGATTTCCAAATGCGGGATCTACCGTACTGTGAGACGGAATTCACAGTCGTGGTCCATTGTTTTTTCGGTGAACAGGGAACATTCCGCATAACTATATTTTGGTGCCAATCTCATAAGAGATAGAATCATGAATCTATCACAATGATACTTAAACGCGTATTTCTGTATGGAGTGAGCGGCTCACAAAACTTATAAGCTATCTCGTTTATTCTGGAATTGGCCCCCCCTGTTTCCCCTGCGTTAGTGTGAGGTATGTTTTTGGAGTCCATGATCCAAATCCGCTGCGACCTTGCAGGACACCAAAACCGGCATGCGGGTCCCATGTGAGTCAGAATGTGGCATCGGCAATAACCTAGGTATCTCCCGGATATTTTCTGGGGCTGTTCTAGGGTTGTAATGCAGAGTCGTCAAGCGATGGTGAGTTTCGGTGGGCGAGTGGGATTTCCCCATTCATACGTCAAAACATCTCTTGTATTTACTGCATTCAAAGATCTCGGCGGAGCTTTCACTACGGCTTCCATTGCGTGGGGCTGTAACTTTTGTCTGAGGCTTGTGGACCAGTGAGGCGAGCTTGCTATGTGCTTGGGCCCTGTTTTTCTACTTTGTAAATTTCCCAATGCAGACAAGGTACGGAGTAATCCCGTGGATGAGCTGAGACCCAGGCTGTCGGGCAGAGAGGATTGTGGATTTTAAAGCGGCATCATTGGGCCCGCATTCATTCCAGGATGTTTGTCATGAAAGAGAGGCCGTGGCCAGCCGAGCTTGGGAGTGATGAGATGGTGAATTGTACCGCCATCAAGCTTTTATTCTACAAAACAACGATCGAAGTGGCCATGATTAAAATAGTTACTACAAGTTCTCTTATATGACGTGAGTGTCTTAGAGTTCTGGGACTACGGCACAGCTGCCGATTTGTCGCAGATAAGAGGTGCGACAAGTATCGATGTCGAAAGGGAAAAACTACTAAAATCCACTGTCGTGGTTGCGAATTCAAAAGATCTTCAGGCGACCGATCCGCGGCCGGGGCTTGGGGGCTATCGTGGCTGGGTTTCGGCCATCAATAGAACCAATCAACTTACTTCACATTGGGCTTGAGGAAGTAATATCATGTGTAAGGCATGCTACAATCGATTATTCACCGGGACTGTCGCACACATTTTTTGTCTTCCTCAAACTAGGCAGCAGTCGGATCTAGGCTTCAAGCCACACTGCCCCAAGCTTGAAAGCCAGGGGGAGCCCGGGCTATCCAAAGAAATAGAGGGGAATCTCTTTAAGGTCGGTGAAGGATGGCACACTACTCTGTATGTTTGATGGATTTCCGATATCCAACTGTTGAGTATTTCGTTTTTCTTCATATCATCGATTCCTCTTCCTAGGAATTTGGATGACTCAATCAGCCTTGCTACTTGGGCAGATTAATCCTTGTAAGTACAGGCCAAGTACACTCATGCAGGCTATGGCCTTCATAAGTAACTGGGGGCCAGCAAATTGGCCGTCGACTACTTACAGACGCGCGCCTATGTGATATTGGCTCTACGAGTTTTTGAATAAGTATTGTCCCTTCACATACTGGGATTAGTCTCCAATAATTATGGCATACAGGCTGGGCAACTATTATCTGCCAACCACTATGTGTAGCCTCATACTCCACTAAAAACTTCTACGAGAACATCAATGGCCAAATCCATAATTAGACAGAGGCGCTAGCTAGTAGCCTGCATGTGGATACGTCGACTCCTAGCTATCACTACAGTTGGATAAGATTATGTATTTGTTAAGTTTTAACCCTGCTCGATCTGCCTCCCAAGTCGCCCGGCAAGGCTTGTTACAAGGCAAATGCGGCAAGTTGCTCCGTCTTTTTTTTTTCTCTATCTACTTATACTCTACGAAGGAATTGGTTTCCTCTTTTCATGACGACCTAGCACCTCAAATCGAAATATTACAACAATGACTAAGCCATGGCAAACGCACAAAGAGAGAATTATAGCATTGTATGAAAAGCATACCTTGGCGCGGGTGAGGGACATTATGATTAAAGAGCATGGTTTTAAAGCTTCGTACGAACTTGTCGACTCTTAGCTGTGTGCTGAACTGACCGCGGGCGGGATTAGGACGCGTGCGTATAGAGGGCAGCTGACCAAATGGGGCGTTCGAAAATATAATTGCAGAGGGCGAAACGGGCGTGGTTCGGTATCATCCGGTGATCAAGATGGTTCACTAAGCGGCTCGGATTCCGGTTCCTCTCCACCTTCTCAACTTACTATCAATACAAGCCATGAATTAATTCATTATCCTACCGGTGGTAACGCGAGAGACAACGAGCCTAGAATGGCAAATCTGCTGGGACGCTATGATCAGGGAGGCGTCAACGCTTTTCAGGACTACCCAGAGAAGTAATGAATCTACCAGGGGCCAAAGGCCTGATCAAGGAAGTAACAGGCTGACTTTAGTAGTTATGGCAAGACTGAAGCCGCCATGCCGCACGAATGGGGCCTCCCGTCGCCCCAGTCAGCAACTGTCCAGACACATCTCGGTCAAGGAAATGTGATTGGCGACCAGGGATCGTATTACACTCATCCTCTAATATCACCAAATTCGAGTACATTCAGTCCGGCAACATCGTTCGATTCTGGAGATGCCGGGTATGGCAGACAACACGGCGCTCAACCTATTCAGTACGGGACTAGTTATCACGAATCAACGGGTTATTCCACGAACCGCGGATATAGACATGAGCGGTCTACTGTTGAACATTCATTACACCGGAACTAATCAACCATGAACATCACTTCCCAACAATCGAGTATACATGTTCCCCGTTCTGATATACTCCTTGAAGCTGTCCCGAAGGACCCTGTCGGCCTGTTTTTGGCGCCTGGTTTCCCTGTCATCGTTATGCAGACGGGAGTTGAGAAACCGCTAGATGGAGTTGAACACAGCATTCTTCATTCCCACAACGGCAGCAACATCCCATTGTAGTACAGGAGGGAACTGTACACAATGCTACTAAAATCCCTGCTCGGCCCTTTCGGAAATTACCCTCGTTCATATTGGGCTTATCGCGTATTAAGCCTATCGCGGTTATATGACCTAAGGAGTTAGACGAGTCCCTACAGATTTAACATACGAGTTATCACTAACCTTGCATTTATGTATTGCGGCTACAATTCGGAGGCGTAGATTGGTTCAAACTAACGAGAAATGAGCAACACCTCTTATCCTGTTTCCTTGTTCTCCTTCGTTCTTATCAGGTTATCAGTATCGCCGAGGGCTTTGCACACGCAATGATCGCGGCTGGGGCTTGCGAAAGAGATTTTACTAGCGCTATAATTACTATCATTTAATGCAATTGTACTGTTAGACAAAATGATTGTCTGTTCAACAAATCATGATTCATCTAATTCTGATAATTAAGTAATATCTCTCGGCGGTGTAGTTACGGAAAGAAATATTGTATAATTACACCGTAGAAACTTGCTACTCTTGTGGGCACGAAGTAATATCATTGAACCTTAGTAGCACTGCAGAGACTTTGTTGAAGTTCTCACATACATCTTGAGTTTAGGATTCTTTGTTAAAATGGACAGAAGGGAATGGTGCTTGTTCGCATTGGCTGGAACTTGCAGGTCAGCCTGTTAAACTAATTCGGCATTGTCCAATGATCCAATTGCTTGTCTCAAAACAATCATCTCTACCAATTCAAATGTTAATTTGCTCTTTGTATCTTGATAGTGGCTAATATGCTCGGCTAACTGGACGTAATCGTTTCACCGCGACAACAGCCATGTAAAAGATAATACAATAGCTCCAATCTTGTAATTATGCTTCGCCTAACGGGAAGAAACAGTGCGGACTTAAAGCGATCGCTCTCAGAAGCCAACGGCTCTATTAAGAGTGGTTCATACCAACTTCTTCCTGCTCCTCCAACCCCGGCCCCTTATACAGGTGTTCACAAGTTATTAGACCCGGTCATCTCTCCACTCAAAATGATGGGAGTCTTGTCGCTGAACTTGGGCACATCCTCGAAGATCGTCGCCACCTCGGGACTCGCCATGCCCATCTCGGAGTGTTCTTTGCTCTCCCATTCGAGCCACGCTTGCACGGAGTGCGGCGTCTCGGGGCTGGTGTAGTGCGCAATCTTCCAGCCCTTGAGGCCGTGCGATTTCCATATCTTCTCAACTAGCGGCATCTTGAATAGTTTCGGTGTCAGTGTATCATACTTTGAGCTATAGAAGAGGCCTGTTCACATACATGCGTCGCCAGATAGTAGTCCATGTCGAACTTGGTGTCTGCGGGGTATATCACGGTGACAATGTACGTCATCTTGAATTATTTTTCGTGATTATTTTTCGTGAAACCTCGTCTGCGCTAGATTGGCGTGATGATGCGAATTATTGACGATAAGCTGAACCACCTCAGATGTCCCTGCTGTCTCAATTTTTGATGTTGTGAATGTCGTTAGGGATTGCCGGAGTTCGTGAGGGGAATTTCTCCATCTTTTAAGCTTCCAAGGAGACCAGGGAGGAGGTGGAGTCGAGCGAATCGGCTGGGATCCGTTCTTCGGCTTAGAGCTGCTTAAGTCACGTCGCGCATTGTAATACCTCCGATTGCATGGTGACGTGGACGTAGTAAAATATTATCCATTATGTCTCGAGATACGATGCTTCGTTGACTGTATAATAATAGTATTTTATGATAGATCAGGTCAGACCGGACTCTCGTAAGAAATTGCTCCAATAAAAAGGTGCTGACTGAATTGCACTGCTTGGTCTTGGGGGAGCAAACTGCGACTTATATATGCGCTGTGAGCACTAAATCCAGGTCCTGGTGACCCCACCAAGGAATGCGAAAGGACATACTGTAAGAATTCACGACCCCGCCCACAACGTCACCAGTTATATATTGTGCATATCGATGTGAAACCGCTCTCCGAGACAAGAGTATGATGTATCTCATTCCACGTAAGCTACCATTTGGGCTTGCCTGCTGAATGTTAAGCTACTGTTAGGGGCTGGGCCGGGTATTCAAGGGCCTAATTGACGAATGCACAAACTCCCTCTTGGATGCCGCATTGCTTTACAACTTTGGTACACCACAAGCGGCGAGCGGCCTACGAGATCATTGATAGTGACCAACGATCACGAAAAGGCCTCTCTGAGAATAATGATATAAAAATCATAGATCATGTTAATATTGGAACGGGATATCTGTTGACATATGATTTATACCTGCTCGAGGGCTTCAAAAAGTGGTCGGGGGTATCATGCGGAGAGGCCCTAGCTTCGCAACTTGTAAGGCTTCATCGCTAGTACAAAAGAAAGCTCACGATTTTCTTATAATAAAATGCCCAACGAAGGTAGACTAACAACTTGAAAAACTATTGTTTAGTCATTTTATAGATTATGGTACCTCGTTCGGAGCTTCGGGAAGATCCGCCATTCCGAACATCTGGAATATCATGGCGCTAAGCAACGATTGTAGTATTAGCTAGTAGTTACACTCATTATGACCAAAATTGGACATGCTGGCAGACTTCCCCGGAACCATACCAACGCATCCTCGATACGCTCGCAATACTGGGCATTGAAAACGTCAACGTATCAACCTCTTTTGGATCGTGGAGGCTGCTCCTCCGGTCACGTGATGGCGACCTGCCTCTAGACGTAGGGATGCGGGATCTGAGGGGCCGTATTTCCAAGAGATCCGGGGATACGGATGTGAATCCAGTCTCGTAGAAGGAGAGCGGAACGATGTGGCGAGGGTTAACACTTACAAGTGGTAGGCCTAAGGATCAACGAAGGTGGCTTAGAGATGCGCATGAATGGAATTAGTCTAGGCATAGATCTACTTGACATGATATTTTGAACAAATCATTATTCCGGATTCGTTTTGCCACCAATGGCCTCGTTGGGGTCACGGTTGGAGGTTCCGGGCGACAATGGCATAATAATGATGCTTATATAACACCTTGGAGCTGCCGATCGCTCCAAAGCTTTCGTCTCCTCCAAGCATTTTGGCAGTCGACGATCACGAGAAATATCTCAATAATTCAAGATGGTCGGATTCAAAGCTGCTATTGTGTCTTCGCTGGCGCTTAGCGCCTCTGCTGCTTCCATAGGCGCACCCGTTGAGCGGTCTACCGACATCGCGAAGAAATGGGCAGGATGGAAGAGCATTAAAAAGGCTTTCATCTTGTAAGTATTTAGGATGAATAGACTTTGGTCTACCGGGATCAGTTGTATTCACTTGCTAACTAGAATGTTAGTGGAGATAGCTACACACAGACAGGTAAGATATAATCTGGTGCTTTAGCAGTCAATAAGGGAAACATTACCGACCAGTTTCAGGTTTCAACTATACCCAGACGCAGCCTTCAGCTGCAAACCCTTTCGGAAACCCGACCTATCCCGGTTGGACATCGTCGAATGGGCCGAATTGGGTCAGGTAAGTGTTTTGAATTCCCTGCACATGAGATGTGTCAAAATCGAGGGAAAGGATCGCAGTCTGAAGCATTCACCCTCGAGCTGAGTTGACAACTATTCGAAAACTGCACAACTTATCTGACTATCAACGGCTAACACTCGGTTAGCTATCTGACGTTCAAGTACAATGCCTCGGCCTTACTGACTTATAACATGGCCTATGGAGGCGCAACGGTAGACTGTAAGTGAATTATAAGATGGCCCGCGAATGCGACTGAGTCCAACTCCGCCTTTGGCTGACTCTCACAATCATAGCGGCCTTGGTCAAACCGTACACGCCAACCGTGTTATCAGTCAAGGACCAGGTGCAAACGGAGTTCATTCCCGGATATACTGGAAGCGCCAGCAAAGTCAAGTGGACCGGGGCTGAATCGCTCTTCGCTGTCTGGATCGGGATCAACGATATTGGAAACACCTACTACAACGGCGCCAACGCGACCGATGCGCTCAACACCCAGATTTTCAGCGTCCTTTCGGGTCTCATAGACCAGATCTACACCGCTGGAGGCCGTAACTACGTCCTCATCAATGTGCCGCCTCTAGAGAGAACTCCCCTGATCGCGGAGCAAGGCGATTGGGCAGTAACCACCTCCAAGGCGGATGTGCTGGCTTGGAATCAGAAGGTCGTTGATCTTGCCAAGACTCTTAAGAAGAAGGCCGATACGAACGTCTGGGTGTATGATTCATACAAGAGCTTCGGAGAGGTGATCGATAATCCGGCGTCGCATCCCGAGACGGCAGGACTCAAGAACACTACTGAATACTGCGCGGCATATCAAAAGTAAGTTATCTTCTGTCACCCCCCTGTCCTCCTTCTGTCCTGCTTCTGTTCTCCTATCCTGTCATCTCTGCAGACACGCTAATAAAGCTTAGCGGCACCCCTGCCCCGGATACACTTGATCCTAGCTGTGGTATCCCAGCCAACCAGTACTTCTGGCTCAACAACCTGCACCCAACTTCGGCAATTCACGAAGTAGTCGCGAAGGGAATTTCTGATCTGTTGAAGTCTGGTTCTAATGTCTAAGGCAGATGATGATGACCAAAAGGGAGGGAGAGAGTTGTACTTGAATAAGCTGAGAAATACGGAGTACTTATCTTGTGAGAATACAGGCTCTCATGATTGACCTACGAGCGACAACAAAGTGTGCTTACTCTGTAGAGGGACGAAAAAAAATATGACGTTGCATGAAACATGAGAAATCTTCCTATCGCACTGGCCTAATAACGCGTACACCATCAGGCTTTATGAATGAGAGATGGGCTGGCTACTACTGATACTTGACCAAATAGTTCTAGAAGGGGCGATTATCCAGCAAACTGGTAATTGCCCAAGTCCTAGATAACAGGGCTGCTCCAAGCTAATCTGATCAGAGGCCAGCGCCATAAGCAGCCCCTACGGTTCTGGCTACGGGTAGCAACAGCCCTGGAACATCAAATTAAAGCGTGGAAGAAACAGAAACAGGAGCCTTATCACGTATCAATGACCCAGTAATGATGGCAAGGTTTCCAACCACGGGCGTATCTGCAAATTGATTTAGTCCTCACCGTTTGAGTGTACCGTAATAATTAATAACCACCCAAATCTGTCACAAGATACGAGACGTGCTGGTCGAGCCCATTGGAATAAGACATATTTATTACAGCATAGTGAGCTGCGATTCTAATTAATCAAGCTATCATCATGTCGGGCTGGCCCGCGAGGCCTCGGATGCATTCGCGATCCGGTGTGATAGAGACGACAGCACAACTCCGTCACATGCGCAAACGCTTGACTCGTCGGTCGCAAATCAGCATCGCTACTGTCTTCACACCTATGAACCCCAATGAAACACCGGAGGAGCATTTTCCCTTACAGACTGTCTACACTCGGACCCCTCACCCTCGGTTCGTGAATCGTTATGACAGTCGCGAGATACTTCTCGTGGTTGACGGCAGCTGTGCCAATAATGGCAGTACCGAGCTGCAATCGACTGGCGGCTGCAGCTTCACCTACAAAGGCGCCGGAGAGTCAGGCTTCACAGTAACTTTCCCTTTCTCTGACGGCGGACGGGACGCAGGCGGCACTGTCGGGTTTCCCCTCGAAGAAAGAGGTCCTGATGGGGAATATTACGCCGCCAGCAGCAATCGCGCCAAGCTACGAGCCGTGATTGCGGGACTCCAATTCCGGGAATGGCAAGAAGAAGGATGGAGGCGCATCGTTGTTGCCACGGATCTCGAGTATGTCGTGTTCGGGGCGACGAGATGGCTAGCTCTCTGGGTCAAGCGACGATGGAGAAACCGTAGAGCACAACACATTGCTAATCGGGATCTGTGGGAGGAACTTCACGGGGCCATCGCTAGATTGGCAGGTCTGGGGACGGAGGTATCCTTCTGGCTTGTTCCATCGCGCGGAATGATCAAACAGACGTCTGCTCTCGTACAGGACACCAAAGACGTCGCTAGAGAGGCGGCACGGATTCACTTCGACTCGGCGGCGGAGGAGTTTTCGAGACTCTGCGGTATCGAAGTTTGAAGTGTCGTACGGTATGTAGGATGTTTACCGACTCCTTCGCGCCTATGCTGGCGATCCCCCAATGCTAATTGGGTACCATTACTGTAGGCGACTCCGAATGCCGACCCATGTCTGCCGTCGCAGCATCCAACCACAGCGCAAAGCGCCTGCAAAGTGGTAATGTCGCAGACGATTCGCTCTCAAACTCGCTGGCTACTGCACTGAACCACGTCGCTCAAGATAGCCGTACGTCGACATTTATATCACTGCAAATCGTACGTGGCCACGAACTTAGCCGGCGCATGTAATGAAGAAGAAAACGGATGATCCCACAAGACAGAGAGAACTGGTGGCACAACCCTCACGGCTCACTTGAGACAGCAAACGACTGCCACCTATCTAGTCCAGTCTGGCGCTGTGTTCGCGTACGTTTCAGAGAATCTGCTAAAGACACAGGAATCGCGGCTTGATCTGGAATACGATGTATCTATTTACGATGTAGTATTAGGCGAAGGCCGGCCAGCCAGCCAACTGCGTCAATGTTTCAATCCTTCAGAGCTTCTGTTAAACAACTAATATCTATGTCTAGAATTGGAACTCGCGCTTACCGATTGAGGTTTCGTCTGATAGTGACCGGATTCAGCTGCAGCATATGAGAGCCGTGCAGCAGATACCTAAAGCACCATAACTTGCATGCAACAGCAGACTGTCTTGCATGCACTAAGCGCGCACTGAAGCCGAAGATGCAGGCAGCACGGGCCCACCCGTGAATTCACTGGGGCCTGACTGGAGCACTAGGGTAGCACTGTACCTGGCACCGAACACCTCAAACACGTCCCGATCTGCAGGGGCCCTGTTTCACCTACCAACAGTTCCCATCGGACAGCGGCCGTCTGGCTGGCACCATAATAATGGCAGCAAGCAGGGGACGAGAGGGAACGATCCAGAAATAGCCGAGCTGGCGCAGCATCAGAGGCTGCTGGAACGCCACGACAGAACAACTTGCGGCGCTTGTGCTCCTCTACAGGCTCACAGGCTCCCTTACGCAGGCAGTACCACAGTCCCAGTGTCTAAGACAGAGTGCCCGCAGATCCACGGCGGATCATGGCGGATCACAGCGGATCGTAGCCATCCCTGGCTAAGAGGCACAAGCCTTTTCGGTTTGAGGTAAGAGACGTGAAACCTGCACTTTTCCCCCAGCACTCATATACCGCGGATCCTCATAAGGCCGATCGTCCCATATAGGACTGCGTCATGGCAACGCCTCTCGTTACGACAATAATTGTCTTCTCTCTTTTTTCGGTCTGAGCGGACGATTCATCACGTCTCTGCAAAGGTAGAAGCAGCATTCATCGCACTCCAGATGGGATAATCACTGCTCACGTTCTCTCACGATTTCGTCACTCGCTTCTTTCTCTTCGTTGAACCTGGTGTTCTTCTCTTATAGTTCCCGACCAAGATGGCTGGCCTTCTGGACGGGATTGGTGGTCTTCTAGGGTCAGATGAGGATCCAGGTGTGGACTCAGGCCTTGGCGGCGGGATAGATGAACCAACTTCAACGGCGGCAGATTCGTCCCAACCAGCAGAGACAAGTAGCCTAGATGCTACCGGTACCCCGACGTCGGCTTCGTCGCCTCAGACGAACACACCAGACGCATCAAGTGTCCAATCTCCCTCATCAGGGCTTCCTATCACGACACCACAGTCGACGGCACCTGCTCAGAGTTCAGTTGAGAGCGCCCCAAGCAGCGGAGCGACCGATGCTTCAGGGACGCCCTCGGCGACACCCTCCTTTAGCTTTCCCTTGCCGACTAGTCTATCGACATCGCAGACCACGCTTGTTACGTCTACTATCTCATCAAGCTCACTCACCGAGAGCATTGCCAGTAGCCTGAACCTACCAAGTTCAGCGCCGAGCTCAGTCCTCAGCACGCCATCACCTACTCCTGTGTCGCACATAACGTCAGCAGCTATCGTATCAACTTCGAGTTCGGCTGGAGCCACGCCATCGGCCATCGCAAATGGGAGCAATAGTCAGCTAGTTCAGGACCAGACCTCGGGCAAAACTAGTACCAGTACCTTGCCAGTAGCTGCCATTGCTGGGATAGCCGGAGGTGTAGGCGGAGCAATCCTGATTATATCAACTCTATTCGTCCTTCACAGAGTCTGGAAGAGGCGAAGAGATGGATCTGGCGATGCTATGGACAAGCTGGACCAGATGTACGAGGCCGGTCGGCCGGAGGGTTACGTGGCCTCTACTGATAGACTGGTTCGCTGGAACAAGGGCTTGTCGGGCTTCCATCATCCCGACCAGAGCCAAGCGTACAAGGCATATAGAATGTGATTTTCAACGGTCTGATTACGAATTTACGGGTTGGGTTAATGCTAGTGGCTAGATACTAAGCACGGGAGTCGGGCGTAATGATTCTCTCGAGATAGGGGCTCAACGATGTGTTTGCATGAATGAAATAGCGGTGTATACCATTACGTTATCATAACACTCCTTACCACAGGCAATTGAACATCTCTAGAAGGAGATGTTTACTATGTCAATATAATTGTTAAGATCATCATCACGAGACCCAGTAGACTCTTTCCACCCCCGCCTGTGCTTCCATTCTCTCGGATCGTACAGGTGTGATATGTTAATTCTAGATCGACCCAAAGGTCTAAACAACTCTGCGTTTAGTTGCCAGATATCGAAAATCGACTCATCCTCATAACGGTACGACCTATCTATGCATTGTGTCGGCGAGAGTCGGCTACACAAACACTAACAAGCGTACGCGCCCATGCAGCTTGCCATCGAGCATACCAACTACTTCTTGAGCTTTGCTTTACACTCATGAGCAAATATACACACACGTTCGGTTAAATTGACTTCTTTGAGAAACTTTGAGCACCTGAGCAAACTTCCTTCCAACTCCATATTGAAATCATGGGGCGTGGATTTGGCTTATTGATTTCTAAGATTAGGACCGCGAATACCGAAGACTATTCATGTGCAACTTATCCCTTACGTCGCTCGGTAAATAATAATACTGCAGGGACGAACTCAGTAAGGCGCTTAGCCGACCAAACAGCTTGCACCCTCCGTTCACTTCTGCAAGGGCTCTTCCCAGCCAGTCTAGACGACGGACGACAGACACATCGTAATTGCGCGAAGTAGCGCAATGCGCGGCTCTGCAGGGCGATTGATGTAAGGGATTCACTTTAAGGGGGGCCTTGGACCGGTAAGGAAACTTCACACGCCGCGCTCGGGATCAATGATACGGATTGCAATGAGGAAAGAGATCCCGAGCGCGGGTTGTGTCTCGGGAAGAATAGGATTTCCATACATGTTTACCTGCTTGTCATGTCTGTTCTAACGATCTACCATCTGCTAGCGCAGGGGCAAACTTGCAGCGTATTCCGGGTCGGGAGAAGTCGCCGCATTCCCGCGTATCCCGCCGCCGCCGAGAACGTTCAGGCTACGCAGGAGGAGAAAGTGGCGTGGTAATTATACGAATACCTTATGATTTTGTTAGGGCGATTGATTGCATAAGACAAACGCGCACCAGTATTTCGCCCGAGGAGTGCCTTTGGCGAGGGCTTGTCTGAGCCTGAGCTATATCTTATGGTAATACGATGAGACTAGCAGCTCTACGGCGTTGTATCAATTGCTGGATAAAGGTTTCCTTACCAAATGCGCTAAATGACTGGCGCTGAATGATAGTGAAGATGAAACGTACAGCAGGGAGTAGGTTCTGCTCATGATATCTTCCATCTATTCTCTGGAAACTACGATGGGAATCTTTCGTTCTTCATCAGGATTTGCAGGCTACGAGGAAAATCATTCATATCGAGAAAATTGTCGATCCAGCTAAATAATGAAAATGAGGCTAGAGTATAGATGCCAAATCGAAAGTTGAACAAGTTTTTAAAATATAGGTAGTCACAAGCCAACATGATGGCGAGAGACACTCCTATCTATCAACCTAGGACGCATATTATGATGAAGAAAGATACAATTTGAGATAAAATTTACCCTTAACATCATTTCCACCGCTGTAAATAATCTTAGCTCATAAGTAAGTGCAGGTATTCAAGCTTCCGACTTACGAAGTTTTAGTCTTATCGTGATATTTTAGAAAGGGGTTAATGTTCGGAAAAGGAGAACCCTCGAGATCCTGGTTTGCTAGGTTTTTCGATCTTCTGCCGAACCACACTTGAAATAAACGGTGGGAGACACAGAAGCAAGACACACTTGACATGCCGTCATATCCGTCTATGAGCTACACAAGCTGTCACACTCATTTCCCTCCTCATTCGTGTGGCGATTGCCTCTCGAGATCTGGTCGTAATTCATAGAGTGTCCGGGGAGTGTATTAACTACGAATCCTTGCCAGATCGATGCTTTACCGAGATGATATTTTGAATTGTTTTCTTAGCACGCTATATAGAACTTGGTTGTTCTCGACGAAATTATCCCAAAGCCCCTAAGAACCTGGCTGATTGCTAGGCCACGGTTCTACTGCGGCCGAATTATAGAAGCAGAGTAATCCTTAAGTAAGACTACGAAGATTACAGAGCATCATAAATGGTATCTAGAAAATATATCGTCGGTAGTAAATCCCTCTAACTGGTTCATTGGAACCGAACATGGCCTCAGTATGACACATAACCGAGCTCATGGCGAATCGGATGCAGTTAGCCACGAGTCAACGTGATCAAGCTGTACCACCAACCACTTTACCTACATTCGCGACTAGGTAGGGCCTTGTTGAAATAATCACAGAGTTATCTAGGTACGGCATCTGCAGCAACAATTGTGGTTCAGAGACAGAGCCGTGAAACTTTCAGGGATGACCTAGGTATCTAGCGAGGCCACAGAGAGAAGTCAGAAGCGCTCACAACAGCGTGAGGCGGATATCACTGATCAGGTTTGCTCCATTATGTACTTCACGATTCACAATGTGGGTTTGACAATGGGGAGCGTGTGCTGATCTGCGTCTCACCAGATAGCGGATGGGTTGCATGATCTTATACGCAACGAGCATAGTGCTTCATCGTAGCGAGGTGAGATTCTAGGAGGATAATGAGTTAGCAAGGTGATCACAATATTACAGCTCTCTGATCGGAAGGAGCATTGGTAAAATCAACAAATATGAATTGCTGTCAAGTTGCAGTTGAAGAAGAAACAGAGCGGTCTAGGTCTTTGCGCTTTAATGTCTTACCGTGATCCCAGTAGGGCGGTCATGGCATCCGCCAAGAATGGGGTAATATGGGGTATGGGGAATCGTGGAAGATTATTGATGGACCATGGTAACATGGGCGAGCTGCAATTCGAGTCTCTGAGAACAATTTTCATACAAACAGATTGATTTTGCCGAATGATCTGATTATGATTCTTCGAAATCTATAGCCCAATCCAGGATGACGGACAAACAGGCGCGGTTTAGCATAAATACTAACCGTTCTCCCCGCGCTGTGAGCAATTATGCCATCGACCAGCAGAGTCCGTGGTCACCAACTCTGTACAATACTTTGGGCCTGAACCTAGAGCTTGACTTCGGCTTCTGGTTTTATTTCTGCTATACCATTATTATTTATATACGTTGAATATCACAATGATTCCGGACCCGGGTCAGACTCCCACCACACCCGTCGATGGTCTCGGCTTTGTAGATGAGTCCCTGGGACTTATCACCTTGAAAGATGACTTTTTCCCTCGAAATTACTGGCTGGGCTGCAATGTTCGGGTCACTGTTGGTCTTGATGGAGGCGGCCTCACCAACGCCGGTGGCGACTTGCCGGATGTTCGTTTGTTCGCTGAGGACGGCAAATTCATAGGCATGGAGGCCGACTGGGGACCAGTTCAACCGGGAACTTACGGTGATGTCAATGTCGATTATAGATGGATATATCAGTTTCCTCTCGCATATACATTGTTCTCGGCTAATACCGATGCGATTTGCATCGCCTACACCGCGGTCGTTTGTGAAATGACCCCCCGAATGGTCTGGTTCGGAGATTGGGGTTGGTATTGTGGTGGTAGTTGGTACCATTCAAATGTTTTAGTCGGAGATCAGAAAGGGCACAAGTGCTTTTGGATCGATGCCAATGGAGATCAACCCCAGACTGGATTCCAAGTTCACTGGGCCAATTTCACGCAACGGATTAACAGCATACCAGTGCCCGAGGACCCAGCGGCAAAGAAGGCCCGGGCAGACGAGATTTGCAAGACGAAATATGTATTTCACATGTCCGAAAACGATGATCCGCATACAATTTTCGTTAATAACCCCATCGAGCAAAACCCCGATCCCGGCGACAATATTCATCCTAGCCATTCTAAGAGGGGGTATGGACCCCCGAAGTCCTCGAAGTCCGCCAAGTTTCGATCTAGAAAAAATAAAAAAAGTACCTCGTCGAGAATGAGCAACCACCTGGTCATCAGTGGCACGGAAAAGCATTCCTCCCGAACCCTTTGCGACAGCGACACTTCGTGGGGGCCTGATTTTCTGAACATGGAGACCGGAACATTTTGCCGGATGACAGACAAGACTCACTGGTCAGTCTGTGATGGGGCCAAGACCACTGATAACTGTTTCAACACAGATCTGAAAGCTCTCGTCATCAATGGTGTTTCGGCTAGAGATAAGGCTTATGAGAGGATCACCGACTGGACCGCGAAAACATAGCAGTGTAATATAGCGGTAGATGGTCGAGTGTCTGATTTAGCAAGGTCTTAATTTACAGTGAAGCTTGGCACAAAGCTGAACTAAATATTTTTCCTCCAGGGTATTTTTTGGAGACTTGCAAAGTGAATTTGGTCGACTTTACATCCTTGTTGCCTGTTGTTCAAGCTTGTGCTGAAAGACCAAGGATCTTGCTACGACTTAGGTACGATAATTATCAGGAGGTACCTTAGGTACATATGTAAGCGCGATGGAGTGGGTGGCTGAGCCGCACACAAGCCACATCAGTTCAGAACAAATAGGTTACCTAGGTAATACATAGTAGGTACGGAGTAGGTTGCGTTAAGTACCTAGCTTCGCCAAGCCCTGCTCTTAGACCCAGACCCATACAACACCCCGCAATACAGCTGGCTGTGCCCCTATTCACAACCTTCGCAATAGGGCCTTCGGCTCTATCTGCCAATCTATTCAAGGCTTCGTTGGAACGCATCGTGCGTTTCATTTCAATAATCCCAAAGCATCACCCCACATCCCGAACAAGCTTTTCCCAGGGGGCCTGAGAAGAACAAATGTGACTATTTGAGATAGCTTAGGTACCTAACCTTTACTATGTACCTTGTCTTTTTCTTGTGTGATATATAACGGAGTAGTTTTTTTTTAACGATATTAAAAAGTTAAATAAAATGTATTAAACTGTTAAAGTAATTTTAATAATAAGTATACGGATAATTTATTAAAAAAAACTTTTTAATTAAATTACGAGAATTATTAGTTTATATATATATATTTTAAAAATAAATTAATTTATTTTTTTTTATTAATATTAATTATTTAAATTATTATAATTAATAAGTTTATATTTTATTATAACTATTATTTTATAATATATTTTTTAAATTTAAATTATAATAAATTATTAAAAAATTAAAAATTATAATTATATAACTCGCGTTTATAACGTTTTTTTTTTAATATTTTTATAAACGTGTTATATAAAATTATAATAATATAATAAAATAAAATTATCGTAAAATTTTTATTGTTATATAAATTATTTATTATAATATTCTTTTTTTAAAAATTTAATAAAATAATAAAAAAAAAACTTTTAATTTAATAAATACGCGGTACGTTTCGAACTTTTATATAATTATTTTTATAATTATTTAAAATTTTATTTTTTTTATTTTTTATTTTAATTAATTATTTTATATTATAAATAATATATAAAATAATCGATTAAATAATTAATATTTTTATTAACGTTATTTTTACGTATAATATATAAATATTTAAATATTTTTAATTCGTTTATAAATATTATATTATTTTACTTAATAATATATATTATAATTTATCGTATTAATTATAATTAAATAATAATTATAACTTATAATATAATTAAACGTTATATTTTTAAACGTTTTTATAATAAAAAAGTTTTATATATATATATTATATTTATTTTTTAATATTATATATAAATTTAACACGTTTATATAATATTATTAAATAAATTAAATTTGTTTTTATTATTAATATTATTAAACGTATTATTTAAAACGAAAATTTAAAAATTATTATTATTTATATTCGCGTTATTAAAACTATTTTATATAAAATTATTATTAATATTATTAAATACGTAATATTTACGTTTATATATATATAATTTATTAATAAATTTATGTTTTATATAATAATAATAATAACGTTATTTTTAATTTTGTTATTATTAAAACCGGTTTAACGTATATATATTAAAAATCTTTTAATAATTTTATTAATAATCGTAATAATTATATTATTAGTTTTATTAATAGTTATAATAATTATATTTTTAATTTTATTAATAATTATAATTTAAAACGCGCGTTTTATTAATAACGTTTATATTTAAAACCGGGTATTATATATTTAATATTTTATTAAAAATACTTATTATTAATATTATTCGGTTAATTTAATAAATAATATAATAATATAATAAATTATAAACGTTATTATTAACGTTATATTTCGGGTTATATTTATATATTTATATATATATTATTTTTAAAATATAATATTTAAAATATAAATTTAATATTTTACGTATAAAAATATTAATATCGGGATTATTTAATTTTATTTATATTTAATTTATTATTTATTATTATTTAAATACGGTTTAAAATTAAAAAAATAATTTAATACGTTTTAAATTTTTATTTTTAAAAGTATAACTAACGTTTCGAACTTTATATATAAAAACTATAATACCGAATTATTTAAAGTTTGTTTTTTATTCCGAAAAACAAGTACGCCGGAATTATTATTTTTTTTATTTGTTTTTTTACTATTTTAATCGATATTATTATTTAATTATACTGATTTATTAACATACCCGGGTCGCCGGAAAAAATAATAATAATAATAATAATAATAATAATAATAATCGTTTTAATATCGATATTATTTAAATCGTTTTTTATTTTATTATTTTTTTATTTTAAAATATAATAATAATTATAGTTTTATTAAACCGGCGTATTTTTAAATAAAAATTATTTATTTATTTTTTAATATTTATTAAATATTTTTAAAATTAATTAACGTTTTAAAATATTTAAATTATATTTATAATAAATTTTTCGTTAGTTTATTAATTAATATAATATTAATAAATAAATATTTTATTTTAAAAATGTTTTTTTAAATTTTTTATTTTATTTATATATTTATAATATTTATATATTTAAATTAAATATTAATTTTTTTTCGTTTGTTTATAATTAAATATATAATTTATTTATTGTTTAAAAAAATTATTTATTTATATTTTATTTCGAATTAAATATTTTTAAATAATTTTTTTAACGTTATAATTTTTTTATTCGTATAATTAATTATAATTAATTTAATTTTAATTATTAAAATTAATATAATTATTTATCGAATAATTTTTTAAATAATAGTTTTTTTATATAATATTATTATATAATTATACGAAAAATTTTTAATTTTTATATTATTAATAAAAAAAATATTTTTTATAATTAATAAAATTTAAATTTTAAAAATTTCTTATTAAAAAATAATATTAAAAAACCGATAAATAAATATATATTATATTATTTATTATATTATTTTTAAATATACCGGATTTAAATTAATTAAATATTATAATAATATTTTTATTATATAAATTATATTTATTCGAATTATATAATTTAAATAAAATACCGATTTTATATATTTTTAAAAATATTTAATTTTTTATTTTAAAATTATTTTAATAAATTTAAATAAATCGTTTAATAATAAAAATATTAATAAAATTTAAAAGTTATTTATAAAATTAAATTTAATTACGATTTTTTTAATATATTAATTGTAAAACAAAATTATTATTCCGTTTACGCGATTTTTAAATATTTTAATTTTTAAAAATTATAATATTTCGTTTTATTTTTTAATTTTATAAACTTATTTAATATTATTAACGATTTTTATAACTAAGTTTTCGTATTTTTTATAAAATAGTATTATAAAGTCGTTTATATAAAATATTAAAAAAATTATACGTTTTTCGTTATAAAACAAATAAAGTTTTTTTTCGAAAATTATAATCTTAATTTAATAAAAGTTATTATAAATTTTTTATATTATAAAAAAAATAAATCTTTAAAACCGTATAAAACTTTATTAATTAAAAAAAATAACTCGGTTTTTATTATATTTTTTAATAATAATTATAATAAATTTAAAAAAATTATTTTTTTAATAACGTATAATAAACTAAAGTTGATTTTTTTTAAAACGTTTAAAAAAACTATTATAATATTATATTAATAGTTTTTTAAATCGAAATAAATTTTAATTATTATTATTAATTTAAAAGTTTTCGTTGTTAATATAATTATATAAATCGATTAAAACGTATTTTTAATTTATAAATTGTTATAAATTATAAATTTAATTTTATATTTTTTTAAATATTTATTATTATTAAATTTATATATAAACATTTATTTTAAAAAAAACGGAACGTTTAAGGTTTTTTCGCGCGGGATAAACTTTAAAACGTTAAATTTTTATATATTACGTAATTTTTTTTTAACAACTTCCGCGAATTCCTTTTTTATAAAATATATAACTAAGTTTTTTTAAATTCCTAAAAATAATTTTAATAAATCGTTTTTATAAATACGCGTTTTATTTTTTGTTTTAAACTAGTTAATTTTATTTTAATAAACTATTATAATAAAAATTACGTATAAAATTTTATACTCCCGGTTTTTTTTATAAATAATATTTTATTAATTAAATAAAAATATTTTTATAAAAATCGACTAATATTAATCCGTAAAAAGTTAAATTTTATTTTTTTTATAAATTATTATAATAAATATTAAAAAACTCGTATTATTATTACGTTTTTTAGTTTTTATATTTTTAAATATTAAACCGCGTATTTTTTTATTTATCCGTGTTAATTATAAAAACGGAAAACGTATAATTATATAAATAATATTACGTATTTCTAGTTATTACGAATTATTAAATAACGTTTTTTTAAAATAATATATTATTTAAAATATTTATTTATTATATTAATTATTAAAAAACTTTTTTGTTTATTTATATATTATAAATTCAAACGTTTATTAAAAAATTAAAAGTTTTTAATTTAGTTAACTAGTTATATTTATTCCCGAGTTTTATTTTTTACGTTAAACGTTATATAACTTATTAGTAAATAATATATCCGTTAAAAGTTAATTTTATAAAATATCCGAAAACCGTATTATAATAAATAAAATATTTAAAATATTATTTTATAAGTTTTTATAATTAATTTTTAAAAAAATTATTATTTCGTTTTAAATACGTTTTATAATCTCGAGAGTTATATTTTTAATATTAAAATCGTAAAAAAACTCTTTATTAAATTATATATCCCGAATAATTATTATTTTATTTAATCGAAATATTTAAATTTTATATAAGTTAATAGTTTTATAACTAATTAAATAACTTATATATATTTTGTTTTTTATTTTATAAACACGTTTATTTTTATTAGTTAATTTGTTTTTATCGAAAATATAAACCCGGTATCCGTAAATATATATTAAACTTTAATTTAATTTTAAAATTTTCGTAATTTAATTAATAATTTTTAATTAATATTAACGATAATTTTTTTAAAATTAAATTTATAATATTTGTTTAAAAGCGTAAAAATCGTAACGTTTTAAAAAACTTATATTATATAATTAAACCGTAACTTATATTAATTTTAATTATAATATTATTAAAAGTTTCGTTGTTTTAAATATTTTAATTAATTTCGTTGTTAGTTTTTATCCGGCCCGTTTAATTATTCTTATTAACTTTTTTTTATTAAAAAAAGGAGTTTTTACGTTTATATTTTAATTTTTAATTTATTTTTTAAATATTATAAATTTTTTATAAAATTTATTAAAAATTACGATTGTTTTATTATCGTTATATATTTTATAAATATTAAAACTAAATTACTTAATAATTTAATATTTAAAATTTTTTAACGTGTTCGAAACTTAATAACTTATTTTATTAATTAAATTAAAAAAATAATATATATTATTATATTTATTTTTAATTATTAAAATTTAAAATAAATTATTATATTTTAATAAATAATTAAATAAATTTTAAAAAATCTTTTAAAAAAGTTTAACCGCGGTATTTTTTAAAAAATTTTAAAAAATTACGCGAATTACGTTCGTTATAAAGTAATACTCGCATTTAATACGTAAAATTTTTTTAATTCGTACGTTTTTAACGTTATATATTAAAGTTTTTAAAAATCTACAACCGAAATAACTTAATCGTTAATATTAAAAATTTATTATATTATATTTAAATTTAAAAAAATTATAAAAAAATCGATAAAATTTATTAATTATTTAGTTTCGAAATATTAATATTATTATATTAGTTGTATTAATTAAAATTTTTTTTAATATAACATTTAAAAAAATTATTAAATTTTTATTTAAATAAAAAAAAATAATTTATATTTAAAAAATATTAAATTAATAATATATTATTTTTTAAAAAGTTTTATTAAAAAATATAATTAAAATTACAATATTAAATTTTATTTTAAACAAGTTTAACTTTAAAAATAATATTAATATAAAAACTTTTAATTAATATTATATTAATTAAAATAATATTTTATATTTTATCCGCGTTTTAAAAAACGTTTTTTATAATTTTTTTATTATAATTTTAAATAAAAAAAAAAGTTATATTAATATAAATTATTTTTTTATTAATAATTTTAATAAAAAATTTAAAAATTAATAATTTTTTATAATTAACAAAATAAATAATATTATAATTATTAAAAAAAGTATTATTATAAAATTTATATAGTTTTATTTTTATTAAAATAAATATTTTTTTATAAAAACCCGGTATATTTAATAAATTAATAATATTATTTAATAAAAAAAAATTAATAATTATAAAATTAATATTTAGTTTTTTAAAAATTTAATTTAACGTATTTTTACTTTTTTTAAACTTAAAAGTTTATTTTTTAAATTAGAGTTTTTAACGTAGATTTTTTTATTTATTAAAATTATATTTGTTTTAAATCGTATTAACTTTTTATTAATTTTTTTTAACGTTTAATAATTATTAATTAATTTATTTTATAATTATATATTATAATATTTTATAAATAATAAAATCTTAATTATAAACTAGTTTTAATAAATAAAAATAATCTTTTTTAAAACTATTAACGTTATTTTAATAATTATTACGTTTTTTATTAAATTTTTGTTTTTAAACTAATTTAAATTTTAATTGTTAACTTTTTAATATATTAACGTTAATAATAAAAAATCCGTAATTTTTTTTAAATATTATTATTTCGTTCTCGCGAATTATATTATTAAAAATTTACTTATATGTTTTTAAATCGGGTATAAACGTTTTTATATATTCGGTTTTAATAATAATTATAAATTTACTTTTAATTTAATTAAAAATTAAATAAATAAAAATCGCTCGTAAAAAATTATAAATAACTAACGTGTTTTTAATTTTAAAAATATTTTTATTTTTAATATATAAATAAGTTTAATATTATTTTACGTATTATATAATATATTTCGTACTTTTAAACTCGGTTTTAAGTAATATTGTTTAATATTATTTTCGAATAATTAATTAAATTATAAAATCGGTTAAAATAATCTTTTTTTTAATAATTTAAATAAACTATCGAATATTAAACTTTTTAACACTTTTAAACAATTTAATAACTTGTTTAATAATATTATTATTAATTGTTTTAATAATTTAATTAACGATAATATTATAACGTTTTTTTTTAAAATTATATTAGTTTTTAATAATATATTAATTTTCGAACTAAATTTTATATTTATTTTTTATATTTTTAAAAATAAGTTTTAATATAAGTTTTTTTTATTAATAATATAATATTAATAAATTAAATAATAATTTTAATTATTATAAATAAAACGTTATATTTTTTTTATATTTCCGTTTTAACTGTTTTATAAATAAATCGTTTAAATATAAAAATAAAATTATTATCGGTTTTTAGTTTATTTAAATCGATTAAAAATTAAATAAAACGTATTTTAATATAAGTTTTTAAATAAATTAATTATAATTTTTAATATTAATACTTTTTTAAACTTATATTAAAAACGATTTTATTAAAAATATTAAACTTTTCGATATTTATAATAAAAGTTTAAAATTAATAATTTTTAATATAAAAATAATAATTAATTAAAATAAAAAATTAAAATAATCTCGTAATATTTTTATAAATTAATTATAATAAATAAGTTTAAATATAAAGTTTATATATAAGCCGGGCTTATAACTATAACGGAATAATTTTTTTTTAATAATATTAAAAAATTAAATAAAATATATTAAACTATTAAAACAATCTTAATAATAAATATACGGATAATTTATTAAAAAGGAGACTTTCTAACTAAGTTACAAGGACTACCGGCTTATATATACACATTTCGGAAATAGGTTAATCTATCTCTTTTTACTAGTGTTAATTACCTAAGTTACTATAACCAATAGGTCTATGCCCCACTATAGCCGCTATTCCGTGACAACAACCTACGGCCGATCAGTGATGAATTACACCAGATCAGCGAGATGCTCGCCAGTGTTACCCGAGCTGTGACTACAGTCTCTAAGCAGGACTGGATCCTAGATAAACTCGGGTTCGAGGAGATGTCAGACCGTGAATATGCGATAGATGATGCTCATAAATCCACATTTCGCTGGCTTTTAGAAGATTCTTCTGATAGACCACGATATAGATCACCGGCCATACGTCAATCAAGTATTTCAACTACACAGGAAGCGAATCTGGCGTTCCAAGATTGGCTAAGCTCTGACAACGGCATCTTCTTCATATCTGGAAAGGCAGGCTCTGGGAAGTCGACATTAATGAAGTTCCTTGCAGATCATGCGATTACGAAACAGTGCCTTGAATCATGGGCAGCTTCGACATCATTGGTATTTGGTCGATTCTTCTTCTGGAACGCGGGCACCGAGATGCAGCGATCTATTGAAGGGTTATATCGTAGCATGCTCTCAGAACTTCTTCGACAGTGCCCTGCTATGATGGAAGTCGTGTTCCCTCAGTATTGGAGCGAAATGTTCAATCCCGGTGATAACAAACCGAGAGAAGGTCCTTTACGGCTCGCAGAACTGGAATCAGCATTCAGACACTTGATCAGCAATGGGGACATTTTTCAACAATATAGCGTATGTCTGTTCATTGACGGACTGTATGAATACGAAGGGGACCACTGGAAGCTAGCAAAACTTCTCAAAGATTGGGCAAAAAGTCAAAGCATAAAGATTTGCGTATCGAGCCGGCCGCATAATGAATTCATCCAAAATTTTGATGATCCCCGGAGACACCTCAAACTTCATGAGCTAACACGAAAGGACATCTGGAACTTAGTCGAAAGCGAGCTGGGGAACGACGAACGATTTACCAGGATGGTGACTCGAGACTCAAAATATTCCAGCCTCATCTCATCTGTGGCAGAGAGAGCAGATGGTGTTTTTCTATGGGTTCGCTTAGTAATTCGACAACTGCTAAGTGGTCTTGGTAGCAGTTACTCAATAAAACAACTCGAAGAGGAGCTGGTAGGACTACCACAAGACCTCAAGGCACTTTATCACAAGATGTTTGCATGTATCAAAGGATCGGATGCAAAACGGGCTGCGCAGACGTTTCTACTGCTGACATGGAAACCGCACTGGAATTATGGTCAACGTGATATTCTAGTCCATTCAGTTATTGATGAGGCACTCGACGACACCTTCGATTTTAAGAGACTATGCTTGGGCGAGTTTGGCACCTTTTTGAACAGCGAAGATATTACCGAAAGGATACGCGTTACTATCGACAGACTAAATAGCAGATGCAAAGGGCTCGTTCAAATACATATGGGAGGGCCAGTTGGCAAGCAATATATGCCGATGAGGTTCATTCACCGCACAGTCCATGAGTTCTTCTCCGAAGACGCCATGCAGGAGGAGTTGTTATTGACAGCGAAACCGTTTAAGCAGATGGACTTTTGCATTGTGGCCTTGCTCCGACTTATGGGATTTGACTTCAGTTCGCAAGTGAGTGAAAGCGGGGACAAGCCGGAGGGTTGGGGTTATGGCATCGGCCTAGACGGCCGCCTCTGGATGCCACGTCAAATGGTACTTAGGATCATCAATCTGATATCTGACTCAGGGGACCCTTGCACATATAAGAAAGAGCTGGCCGCAGCACACTTAATTATGATGAAATTGGTCCCGGGCCTAAACGACGATTTTCGGGAGCGTTCAATGAACTTCTTAGCGGGATGCAAGGAGGTATCTGATTTTCGTCCTGTAATATCTGGCAGAATGTTCGAAACATTCGACGAGATGTGGCTGGTGCTTTGTTCTGGTTGGGGATTGCAAGATCCTATCATCAGTAGATTGCCAACACATCCTGATATGGTAGCGTCCGAGGTGGGCGCCCAAATTCTTCTTCACGCGTCTGTGAACGCAATGGGGCCTTTAGCTAGACCTCATCATCCAAAGAATGACCTTCTCAGCGCACTACTGGAGAAAGGATTTCTGCCCAATGCACGTCTTCCTAGTCAATTTAGGCTGTTGAACGTAGGACCCGTTGCTGGGGGATCGGATTTGGAATGTCCCCTTTGGAGGTTGCCTCATACACGCTGGACCGTCTGGACGCTACTACTCCACGCCCTAACGGCCGTGATGCATTGTGGTGAGCCATTATTGTGTCTTCCTGGGTTCTTCGAGACATTCCTTAGCTACGGTGCTGACCCATCTGTTCTCTTTGTCGGCTACCGCATCGTGCCGAAAGATCATCAAACTCTTAGTAAAACTGGCTGGGTAGACCTCGATGGGATATACTATTTCGACTTGAGAAAATTGATAGAAAGTTCCTACCAGCCCACAAAATCTGACATTTTATATGAATTGGACCGCAAACAGCGAAATTCGCCTTGGAACGCGCTGTATGATACGCTAGCGGCATTGTGGTCACAAAGTTCTATCAGTAACATTCGCTATATAGAAATGCACGTCCTCCGGTCATCTGGGTTTGTCACCGTAGCGATCATCAACAAAGCAGATCTACGCGACATAGAGACCTCGGGGTTCAAGCGGTGGGCTGAGGACCCTTTAACCCGGTTCAGCATCGCGAATATGTAAGCCATTTGCACTGCACACTGATATTCAGAGCTAATCATAGTGATACTAGGATTCGGGAAGTGAGCCTTTATCGTGAAAGATCTGGGTTGATCAGCACGACGACCGAGTTTTACTGGAATTGCAGCTAGAACATTAGAAACACACAGCCTTACTGCTGCATTCAAAGAGGAAAAAAAGATGCATCAGCCGTGAATCAAACACGGGGCCCATCGATGGCAACGATGGATTTTACCACTAAACCACTGATGCTTGGGCTAGGAGGCCAACGATAATTGCGGTTGTAAGTTTTCGTCGAATTAGGGACTATACCGGAAATGAGGGGTTCTTTAGTTTACCGTGGTGAAAAAGGCTATGTGTATTAAGAATTAGCCGAGACAATAATCAAAGCCCACCTGCCTACTTGTTCACTTGATAAACTATGAGCTAAGGTCGGCACACTTTTCTCGGAGGTTTTGATCTGTAGGCTGTCATATCAATGGCCACACGCAGATATATACCTACAGTGTCCTCTTTGAAATTGAGGGCTCAGAGAGCAAGTTCACAACTCTGTTACGTAATAAATTCATTTCAGACCGAATCTTATCGCGCTATGTCTTCCTCCTGATATATTCAGGCGCACGAACTAGAAACTTTTCCCTTCAAACTTCCTTTCGCGGGAGAAACGATCAAGAAACATTTCTCATCGCGTACTGAAGCCACCGCCCAGCAACGCTCACCCGTAGCATCGCGACACGACGGATCAGAAACGATCCGCTACCAACGCTCGAAATGCCTTCCGTCTACCGTCAGTCAATGGGGTACAAGTGGTACGATGGTGGGGATGCTCAGGGGCTCCGACAAGGTGGTTTGCCGGCGTTCAACACGGACAATCAAGGACGTATTACCTTGAGCGCTGGCGAACTTTTTTGCCGCTGCCCCGGAGATGATGGCAAGACCTTGTGCAATAATCGAAACAAGTTTTCGAGTTTGGGCGCCCTGAAAAAGCATATCCGAGGCGCACATCAATGCGATGTTGCTGTTTCCCACCCCGGTGGGTTGACGGTCCGAGACGATCGTCTGACCTATGAATACTGGCGTGACATCTACAAGCTCGCGCACGGCACCGACGCGGTACCAGAGACGCCTCGGAAGGCGAAGGCTGTCTGGAAGGACACCGATCTTCTCCCAATCCCTTATGTTGAGGGCGAGGATGGGCCCACGAACGTAATTGACTATGACAAGATGAAGGAGAATGTTGGTATCGAGGGGTACGATAAGTGCACTGCCTGCCGGACCTAGAACGTCCAAGGTCGGGACTGCCCTCCCCGAGCCGGGTTTAATCCCACCTGCAAAGTTTGGAGAGCCCACGTCCATCCAGAGATGGACGACATCGATGAACTTCTAGAGTTCAACCCAGATGCGAGAGCCCAACCCCGTGGCCGCCGGACCCGACGCCCGCGAACTCCCAGCAATTGAACAATGCGCCCTGGTCCGGTCCTCACATATGTGTAAAGGGGCAGGCTGGGAGAGCGGAGGCCTCGTGGTTAGTTCCATGGGCCATAGTATTTCCGACCATTAGCCGAACAAAGCCTGCCCGCTATATAGCACACGCTGGCACACCTAACACACACTTTAATCCCTCAGATAGAAGTAATCCAATATACCACTTCTTGGAATCCGTCGATCACCTTGCGAAGCTATTGCGAACCATTGCACCGAACCCCTTACACTAGGATTTAGGCATGAGGAAGAAAATCCATTTTTTTTTAAAAAAAAAAATGCCTATTAGATACCTGGCGGATAATGTAGGCGCAAGTGTGTTAGATACCGAGATTCCTGCTTCACGGCCGGCATGCCGAACTTACATAGGCATACTTGATCAGTTATAACGGTTGAGTTCATAAATCCGTTCGTTTGGTTAACCCCATCCGCCATGGCCATGGTTATTTCGAGAAGGATTTCGTAAAGAACCCTACCGACTTTGAATGAAGAGAAAATACAGTGAAAAAATTTCTTTCAATTGGATTTTCCTTATCGCAGTAACTCTTCTCCATGATGGAATTACGCCCCTATGTAACTAATACTTCGTATCTCATAATCGAAGTCGCCCAGCACAACTCTTAGTCAGTGGATAGATCCACCTTTTGTTTACCCACTAACCGAAAAAGGGTCATTATGGAGAATACAGGGAAGCGTTAGTCACTAATTTAGAGTACAGGTACCTACGGAGTAGACCTCTGCATATCAAGCTCCTCATTCTCCTCGGGAAAGTACGTGCATGTTGTCAGATCTATCCATTGAATTTCTTATTTTGAGTCTAACACATGGAGCTCCGGAGACGGAATAATCAGGTGCTCGCTCTTTATCATATATCCCCAAGCGTCAAAGGAGCTGTTCAATAACCCTGTAATACTTCGAAGATTTTCAGTCTTCGACCTTTTGATACCGACAGCCCGGGTTGAGCATGTCAGACAACCAGCAACAGCCACCCGAAATGAACTCATCGGCACTTCGTGCCGCTAAGACGCACTTGCGCACTCTCATGAAGCAGCGATTATCCGCACTATCCCTGGACGCCGTGACATCCCAGAGTGAGTAACTAGCTGCCCCACAATGCAACAAGCTCACTCTAAACCAGTCTCCCCATTTTCTAGGCAATGCCGCCTTCGAGGCCCTGTCGAGGCTAAAGCCATACAAAGAGGCGAAAACAATAGGCGTGTATCTATCTATGCCCGGCAGTGAGATCCAAACAGAGCCCATCGTCAGACATGCAATTGCATCCGGCAAGCGTGTGTTCGTGCCCTATCTACACAAATCCGGGCTAGCTCCGGGAGAAGGGCCCGTGCGGCTGATGGACATGGTAAGTCTGAAGGACATTCCTGATTACGAAGGGCTGCAGAGGGATAAATGGGGGATCCCGAGCGTCGACGGCAAGACTGTCCATGAGCGACAGCGGAGCATAGGCGAGTTGGACGGCGAGGCGTCGGCTGATACGCCGTTGGATCTGATACTTCTGCCCGGGGTCGCTTTTGATTTGGACCCTGAGACGGGTGCAGTCCGGAGACTGGGGCATGGGAAGGGCTTCTACGATTACTTCTTGCACCGCTATGCATTGGCGACTAGGAACGGGGTTCAATCGCCCAATGACGGCCGGTCTGTATTGCTATATGCTCTAGCTCTCAAAGAACAACTTCTGTCTCCCGCGTCGGGGGAGGCTATCCCTGTTGGACCTCATGACCAACCACTAGACGGCGTCATTCTGGGGGATGGCCAAATTAAAGAGTCTGGTCATACTCAGACAGATTAAAACGAGCATGCTGTTCATCTCTACCCGTTCATTTTTCTCCAGCCCATGCCCGTGTGCCAATACATATGCCACGGATGGCCGTGCTAATCCTATGCTGTGTGTCGGAATTTTCGTTTGTTATTGGAGAAGGCCTCGTTGTGATTTATTTTTGCGTAATCATATGGCCTCCTGGATTAAGGACACATTGTCGCCCTTCAATAAAATTTGCCCTGCGAACAAACCATTAGCGTCTGCTTGTCGTATTCGTCTCGACGGCCTGTGAACCACGTACCTAGTTCTCTCCTCTTTTCTTCGGGGTTCGATTTTGTGATTTGCTTGACTTCGACGGCCTCGTCTATGACCAGGTTCATGAATTCGTCAAATCCCTATCAGTACGACACGTTAGCTGAAGCTGGCATAGAGTGAAAAGGGTATAGAGTGCAGGTGGTGTGGAGTGGCTTGCAGGCAAGTAGCGTACCCTAATCTTTCCCTCGATCCTGATTGACAATTGTTCGTACAGCCAGATCTTGACGGGCGCGTGTGTTTGCAGGAGCTTGAAAATGAAGTTGATGGGCGGCAGCAAGACCTTGCGCCCACCGCCTCCACGGCCAGTCATCTTGTTAGAGAGTAATTCGGGTCCGGATGATCGAAATTGGCTTGCGGAGGAATAGCGATGACCAGGCGCGCGAGCGGGGGTGCAGTATGTCGTCGGTCAACGTAGATTAGTGGGCGAATGACGCGCGTGAGGCGTGCTGGATTGTGAAATTTGGCAAGGCTGGTTGTTTCTGCAGGTAAAGGCTGAATGTGATGGATCTCCACAAACCTAGCTGGGTACCTTCGCTAGGAATCTTTAGATAGGGAAGGAGGTAGGTACCTACCTAGGTAGACTTCTGCACGCCACATCGCTACTACCTAGGTACCCATCACGGGGGACAACTCAGCCACTCATAGCTCTCTAAACCTGCCTCGCACCTACCCGCCTAGGTAACCTACGGGGGTACAGGCAGTCGGGCGGGCTGTTACCTGCGTGATCAAGTTCATTAGCGGCACCTAACTGAGGCTCTAGGTTAAATACTGGATACGTGCATTAGTTTTGGTTGGCCCCTCCTTTTTATTTGGGGTGCTTGTGATTTCAAAAGCTCCCTCATCTTCGTTCCCAAGCCCCCTCGACGCCTACTTCACCATTTTACCCTCATTCGGCGATCCTGGCAGCAGCCCATCTTGCGCCTATCCTCGTTACTTGGAGCCACATCCGTCTGACCGCTTCGGCCACATATCCGCCTGCAGTACACCCACAGCCGCAGAGCAGAATATCGATACCACGTCCGCCACGGCGCCACGTCTGCGACGATCCTCGCATCCTCGCGCACGTCCCCGGGCAGCAACAGCAACGGCTGCTGCCGCTCTTCTGCGTACCCACCCCCAGTTCCTGACCTGATCCGACCCGATAGACGCCGCACATGATGGCTGCAAACGGCGCCCAACAGGCTTTCGCTCTGGCGGATGTGCTTCAGGCCACGCTGACGATGCGGGGTGGGGACTCGGACAAGAAGGGGAGGGCTACCAAGTATCTGGGCGAGTTTCAGAAGTCGGTGCGTAGATTTACGATATCGCGGATTCGCAAAATCGCAGAGTCGCATGATCCCAGGAAGCAGCTGCACGGCTCAACGCGCTCCCGAACCACGAACATGTAGCTAACTGACATGTGATACCAGACCGCCGCCTGGATAGAGACCATCAACATTCTGAAGTCTGCTGCTGACCCTGCCGACAAGCTCTTCGCCGTCACCACGTTGAAAGGAAAGGTGCGATCAGAAATTCCTTACCCAACCTCTCGCTGCGCTGCCGCACGCACCTGCACTTTGCTCGTTGTACCCTACATCTTGTACTAACCAGCCGATTCGACGCCAGATCACCTTCGACCTGCAGAGCCAAGTTCCGCCTGGCGAGATCGTCGCCGTGCGCAACCAGCTCCTTGAGCTTCTTCAGCTCTACGCCTCTGGCCCCAAGCCTATTCGGGTTCAGCTCTGCGTATGTCTGGCTATTCTCGCCATCCAGATGAAAGACTGGAAGGATGTACTGGCCGTCGTCGTGTCGTCGCTCGGCAACCAGGTCACGAGCCATGCCTGCATCCTGGATTTCCTGCGAGTCTTGCCCGAAGAAGTCACAGAGGGACGCAAAATCACCTTGACAGTACGTGGATCGAAGCACATCAACTCGACCTTTACCTCTTCGCTCGTCGGCGGTACTCCGTGGTGGCGCGACACACCTTGCCTCAGTGTCTAATCGGTTCTCATCTAGGAAGAAGAGCTCAACCAGAGAACAGCAGAGCTCCTACAAGACAACGCGCCACAAGTTGTCCAACTCCTCATCAACTACGCCCAGTCATCTCGTAAGCATGCTCGATGTACCCTGCACCCTGCCTGGACCTCCCAGCTGACTCTCGACCCGTAGCTGAAGCCGCAACAAACCCGCAACTCTACGAGTGCATAACATCGTGGCTGCGAGAGGTTCCTATGAGCGATATCATCAACTCTCCCCTAATAAACTTCATCTTCGGCGCGCTTGACACAGACAGGTCCATACAGGCGGCCGCAGAGTGTATTTCCACCATAGTTGCCGAGACGAGAGAGGTCGATGAGAACGTCGACACAATACAAGTACTTCTGCCCAGAGTCTTGGCACTGCGCCCCAAGATTCAGAAATTTGTCGACGAAGGAGACGTGGAATCCTACAAATCCTTGACTACGGTCTTCGCTGAAGCGGGAATCGCATGGGTTGTCGCCATTGCGCGCGAGCCCGCCCACTTCAGATCATTAGTCGAAGCCATCCTGGAATGTGCCGCGAGGGACAAAGAACGGGATGTTATTGAAAACACTTTTGAGTTCTGGTACGAGCTCAAACAATATCTTGTTCTCGACCGATATATCCAGGCTAGAGCCGAGCTTGCGGATGCCTTTTCGAAACTCATCGACATATTACTAGAGCACCTACAGTACCCTGAGGCCGAATCAGGCAATGAGAAGGACCTGTTCGACGGAGACCGAGAGGCAGAAGAAAAGTTTCGCGAATTCCGGCATCAAATGGGAGACACGCTCAAAGATTCGTGCGAAGTGCTGGGTGTCACGCCGTGCCTTGGGAGAGTGTACGACGCCATTAAAATTTGGATGCAGAAGTACGCGAGCATGGCCACCGATGTCACTGTGCCACACTGGCAGAAGCTAGAAGCACCGCTGTTTGCGATGCGCGCGTTGGGTCGCATGGTGGATCGAGAGGAGAACATCGTCTTACCACAACTCATGCCGCTTCTCGTCCAAATGCCCAGCCACGAAAAGCTTCGTTTTGCCACGATCATGATACTAGGCCGATACACCGAATGGACTGCTGACCATCCCGATTTCCTAACGCCACAATTCAACTACATCACTTCCTCGTTTGGCACCGAGTCGAAAGAGATCCTCCAAGCCGCGTCCATGGCACTCAAATATTTCTGCACAGATTGCAAGCACCTGTTGAGCGAGCAGGTTGTGCCGCTACAAGAGTTCTACGAATTGATCATCGATAAGCTACCGCCCACCAGCCAAGAAGAAGTCACAGAAGGTGTTGCCAATGTCGTTGCGGTACAGCCGAAGAGCGAACTTTACAAACTTCTCAAGCTCTTCTGCGGGCCATTAGTACAGAGATTGATGGTCAAAGCAAACAATGCAGTTGACAAAGATAGCAAGCTTGTGCTTGCTGACCATATTCAACTGATCACGACGTTTACACATATCGTAGTCACAATCCCTCCGGTGGAGAAGAACGAAGAAGACCCGGCCATCAAATATTGGCAAGAAGTGTTTCCCATCCTGGCCAAGGTGCTCACGAACTTCCTGGACTTTCCGCCCATATGTGAAAGAGTCTGCCGCTGCTGGAGATTGATCGTGATAGCGCACAGAGGGGCCATGGCGCCGATTCTACCCGACATGGCTAACGAGCTCGCCCGCGGCTTTGCTCAATCGAAGCAGGGATGTTTCCTGTGGGTGACCGGCGCAATCTTAAGAGAGTTCTCGGATGATCGGGAACACGTCGACGCGGCCCTGACAGATGACATTTACGCATTCTTTGAAGCGCAGGCAACCAATGTGCTGCGCTTTCTCAGCAATTTGACACCACAGGAACTACCTGATGTCACTGAAGATTTCTTCCGCCTTGTAGTCGATGGGCTACTCTACTATCCTCAAAAATTCATCCCATCGCCTCTCTTTGCGCCTATCTTCGAAGCGGCCGTATCTGTGCTCGTATTAGAGCAGCGCGAGCCTCTTTCTGCCACGCTCCACTATATCCGCGACGTTCTAGCATGGGGAGCTCGCTACTCACCCACATCGAACGATTATCTCCCGCAGCCAGTTATCCAGCAGCTCCGAGCCACCGTGAAGGCTCTTGTTATGGCCCAAAGCGAAACGTTGCTAAAGCGGATCCTCGCCGGCATGATGATAACATTCCCCGGCGACTGCTTTGCCGATGCGAGCGGCGCATTACTTACGCTATTTGAAATGCTGCCGGATCATACTGTGGCACAGGTTGATTCGACTCTCCGTCTGCTCCCAGCCGGCACCGTCACCCCGGCTGAGGTGGATCGGCTCATGACGAAGATCAAGAGTCGGCTCAACGCCAACGATACTAGTGACGTGCGACAAATCCGATCGATCATGCAAGATTTCACCAACACGTATCGCCGAAGATACATCGCCCCTCGAGACGGGCTAGGTCAGTTAGAAGGCTCTCGATTCCGGTTTGACGGTTAGGAGTCGCAAACTGTCATGGAATGGGATTACATGGCGTATTGTTATTAGGGCGTATGCGCCTTGAAGCCAAGTGCACAGCCATCCTCTACACGAATTTTGAGAATGCTATTACGAATCCACATTCAACCTAGGTGAAGAAAGGATAATTCTCTATCGAATGGAGATGAAAAAACGAGAAGAGTTTATTTCCGACAGCATGTGACGGGAGTCTGTAATTTTGACGGGGTACATAGATGCGCTAAAACACGCAATACCAATGATAGTGAACTAGAAGAGCGATAGGGGTGCTCAACAACCGACGTGGGCCTGGTATATATAGTGGCGAAAGGTGTCCAGGTTGAGTTGACGAGACATCTTCGCCTCACTTGTGAACTCGAACTTCGAACAATACGCGGGGTCTTCTTAGCGACGGGTATATCCTCCTTGTTCATTCGGACAAGGATTACATTCCCATACTGCCATTGTGGTAAGAGACGATGGTAACGGCGTCAAATCAGTCCCAACCCGCAAAGTTATGGCATGCGTAAGCTACCCAGACAAGGAAGAAGACACCAGATGAATATGAGGTCCTTACTAACATAACACAGTCTCAGCCCAATGAGCGAGGTACGCTGGGAAAAGAATGGCGATTACCACGCAAGAGGCGGTCCACCTTCGATGTGCTATCTGCCTCTTCGAGTCGTATACAGCATGCTTTCTCAGGTTTGCTAAAGCTTGGCAACAATGAGAGATCAGACAGGCAGGCATTTAGTACCGGGTCAAGCGAACAGAGGGGTGTTATCGTACGTGTTTAATTGCAGCAAGCTTATAACATTAGAACCCGCTTTCGCATTAGCCTCACGGAGAGATGGGATAATAAGAATTTGATTTCTCCTTTAAAACTCGGTATACCTACTCCGAGTTAATAAGAGCTTTGTAGACCCGGTCTGCCTTTGAGCATACACCTTTAATTAGTGGGGTAATGTTGCCCGGAGCTTAACGGCAGTAGCCCCACTTCGATAAGGATAAGAGCTCCGCGGAAGAGCACCCAAGTCGACGGAAACTTGAATAAACCAACCCACTTGCTCAGTAATTCAACACCCTTGAAATGGTCTGCGCAATCGAGCTCAGCTAACCAATTGGCCACGACAATGCGCATCGATTCTGTTGCGCTCGACAGCACAGCTGACTAACAGCGGTCACCAGGAGTAACAGTGCCACGATGCAGCGATCTACAGCGATAAGTCGACCGCGGACCCTCTGCCAAATCTGCGAGGCGATCTCTTCACAACGAACCCAATCCGTGAAAGTGAGGCCGCTGCTGGCCGGCGGTCGAAATGTCTCCCTACAACGCTCCCGCCATAGTCGGCGGGCAATGAGCCCATTCATGTCACCGCTCAGCCGCGCCTTATCTTCGTCGGCATTTCCCCAGGCCAAGCAGGACACGGTCCAGACCGAAGCCGATCATGGCGCCGCGCCGCGTCTGCACCCGTCATCTGTCGCGGATATAATGGGCTATCTGAGGACGAGTGTGTCGAAGGTGCGCGATCATCGCGGCATCCCGTCCGAGGAGACAGTGAGCTCGGCTCTCGAGGTTTGCGATATGCTGGCCAACTGGTTCACCGACGAAGCAGTACGGCCACAGATTGCTCACGCCATCAGTGAGATGGATTCGACTGCCTCATCACTACTCTCGCTCGACGGCGACAAAGCAGGAGCAGCAGCACCTTCAGCAGGGCAAGCTACAGCTATATCGCACGCAGCCGAAGGGTCCTCGCCACTCCCCGGGGCGATCGAATATTCAGGCAAGCTGCGTCTCCTGATCGACAAGATCTCCGAAGCCGCATACCTGATCGTAGCGCACCCACCCGTCTTCATAACGCCCAAGCTACTGAAACAGTACGTCCGGGTGCAAGCGAAGCTAGAGAAGCCGGAGACATTACCGCGAATATTCCAGCTCTACGCCTCAAAACCCTTACCGCGCGAAGGGTCTGGACGATTGAGCTATACGAAGCAGAACCCGAACCGCGCGGCCAACGCGATATCTGCCGAAGTCGTCGAAGCGGCGCTGGACGCCGCGATCGCGACAAAGCACCTGGACGCCGCCGTCGGCATCGTCGAGGCCGGGTACGCGAGCCCCGCGTTCCAGCGCAACAAATTCATCCGCGTGGCCCTCCTGCCCCTAACAGGCATCGCGGCAACGCCTCTCGCCGCGTACGCGCTGGCGACGAGTTTCTCGGCGATGCAGGAGCAGATGGACAGCGCGACCGCGACGACGGTGGCGTTCGCGGGGATCACGGCCTATGTTTCGTTCACGGCTATCATCGGCGGCGTCGCTTTGACGACTGCGAACGATCAGATGCGCAGGGTCACGTGGGCCCCGGGCGTTGCGTTGCGGAAGAGGTGGATTAGGGAGGAGGAGAGGGCGGCGCTGGATAAGATCGCTTGCGCGTGGGGGTTTCAAGAAGAGGGGAGAAGGGGGGAGGAGGAGGGCGGCGAGTGGGAGGGGTTGAGGGAGTTTATTAATCATAGGGGGATGGTGCTGGATCGGGTGGAGTTGATGGAGGGGATGCAGTGAGTGATTGTGAGGGATGGAGGATATAGGGAAGGGGGTGGAAAGGGTATGGGTGAGGGCGATGGGCATAGCAGCGGTGAAAAGGTCTTGACCAAGGTCAGTATCAGGACCAAGATCAGGATCAAAGATAGGTATAAAGGCTGGAGATGAGGATATCAAAGCTCTGTTAGCTTGTACGTGAAAGTGTAACTACATACGCATCTACGGAGTATACTATACGACAAGTGTTCCGTACACCTCACTACTATACTCAGTATGGCTATCTGAGCCGATATTTACTTACTTGCCTTGCAGACCTTAGCAATTCAGCGAAAACCTATATCTACATGGTCTCATCGTCCACTCCGTACGTACATAGCTTCATAAATAAAGTGCCATCCCGACCAAGAAAAGGAGAGACAAGGGCCAAAAAAAACGTACAACACCCGGGATTCGCTGGTCGTCACCGACCCAACTACTAATCGAGCGGTACCCAGCTTAGCTATGGGGGAGCGGACGGGACCCCGCGTTCTCTGAGTCCTATGGTCGTACGTGACAGTATTGTGTTCATTGAAACTTATAACAGAGGTGTGTACTTCGTAGTGCCGGCTCAGAGGGTCAGGATATTGAGCCGGAGCAGACTGCTGCCGCAAAATAAATGGAAGCTTCACGTCTCTGGACTCTTGCCAAGCCCTACTAAAATTAGCGCAGTTCGTTCATACTGCCCGATTAGGCAAGTTAGTCAGCCACACTAAATAGCACATCATTGCCAGCCACAATTACATCTGCCGCGCCACCATTTTTTAGCGTTCCCGTTGACGATAACGGCCGACAGGGACCCCCTACAGCGCCATTAGTCAGCATCAACGACATCTCTAACTTCATACATACCGAAGTCAGGTCAGTTAGGTCAGGCTGATTGTTCCCATCTCTGCGAAAGGGGGGACTACGAGGCTCGCCACCATGGCAGCGGAGGGAGAGACTCAGCCACTGCTCGCTGAAGCTCGGGGCCCTGGAAATGAATCACCCTCGTCCAGCAATCATAACGGAGACGGACATGAAGCCATCTTAACAACGGCCGCCAATGACGCCGAAAATGGCAACAGTGGCCCGCGCTCCGCATTCTCCAAAACGCTCGGCACAGCGGAAGCCTTCGCAATCATCATCAGCATCGTGATCGGCAGCGGGATCTTCACCTCCCCGGGGTCCATCGACACGAACGTGCCATCCCCCGGCGCAGCCCTGATCATCTGGCTCATCGGGGGCGTATTAGCCTGGACAGGCGCGTCCACGATGGCGGAGCTGGGGACCGCGATCCCGGGGGAAGGCGGCGTGCAGCCGTACCTGGCGTACATCTTCGGGGATGTGTTTGGGTTCCTGGCCGCGTGGACCTGGATCGTGGCCGTCATGCCGGCGACCCTGGCGATTCTGAGTATTGTTTTTGTGGAAAGTATTTATTCGGCTGCTGGGATTACGGGGGATGCGGGGAGGGTGGAGCATAAATTGCTCTCGATTCTGATTCTGGTGCTGGTTAGTGTGGCGAACTCGGTGAGCACGAAGACGAGTACGAGGCTGAATGGGTTTTTTGTGGTTACCAAGTTTACGGCTATTGTGGCTGTTGTCTTGGCTGGGGTTGTGGTGTTGGGGATTCAGGCGACGGATCCGGAGAGGGAGGATGTGGGGGGGCGGGATTGGTTTGTGAGGAATGTGAGTCGTTCCCTATGAGATCTCTTCGTGGCGGTTTACTGACGGCAGATGTCGAAGTGGTTCGCAAACCGACCGAGTGTCAATCCTGATGGAAGCGAAACCGATTGGGACGATATCAGCCAATGGGAGCTTCTGGGGCATTACTCGGCCGCTCTCTACGGTGCTCTGTGGGCATACTCCGGTTGGGACAAGGTAAGTAGGCCGAGCAAGAATTTGAGACGCAAGCGAGTAGTAGCTAACACGACGAAGGCTATATATATCTCTGCGGAGCTGTCTAAGCCAGCCAAGCAGCTCCCACTCGCCATCAACAGTGCGATTCCCACGATAATATTGTGCTTTATTACGGCAAATGCAGCCTACTATATCCTGCTGCCGTGGAACGTAGTGTCAACAACGGACAGCGTTGCCGTGGTACGTGACGAACCCCTTAATTCCTACGCATAGGAACTATAAGCTAACGCATAAATTTGAAGACTGCTATAACCCGTCTTCTAGGCCGCGGCCTCGGTATCGTCGCCGCTGCCGTCATCTGCCTAGTCGTCGCCGGCTCTCTTTTAGGCAACTCCTTTGTGGCCGGCCGCATGGCCGTAGCCGCCGCGAACCAAGATTGGTTTCCCCGCGTTTTCGCGCGCTTAGGCCGCGTCGGGTTTGGGAAATCCGCCACAGCGGAATCCGAATCCGAATCTCAATCCGAGGCCGGAACAGAAGCAGAGACGGAAACAGAAACCGAAATCGGAGAAGCCAACGCGGACTCTTCCGCAGCACCAGCCCCAACCATATCCGAACCCGAATCTACATCAGACGCCCCCATCAACGCCATCATTCTCTCTGCCCTGCTTTCCGCACTCTACATTCTTCTCGGCAACTTCCGCGCCCTCCTGACTTTCAACGGACTCGGCGAGTATTCCTTCTTCTTCCTCACCGTTCTCGGCGCTATCGTTCTCCGCGTGCGCGAGCCCGCTTCGCAACTCCCGCGCCCGTACCAGCCTCCAATTCTCGTCCCCGCAATATTCGCAATTGTTAGCGGATTCGTGGTCGTCCGCGGCGCGATCTTCGCACCGGTTTTGGCGGCGGTGCTGGTTGTGCTGTGGGGAGTGGGAGGGGTGGTGTATTGGGTAAGAGGGATGGTGAGGCGGAGGGGGAGGTGGGGTGGGATTGCGGATTGGTGATACCCTCAGTGGAGTTGATAGGGGGTGCTGGTGAAAAGGGGGAGAGGTCGAGAGAGGAGTGAGAAAAGAGCAAGAGAGAAAGAAAGAAGAAGAAAAGGGCCGTAAAACGTCTATTATCTAAGACTTAATGCGAGGGAATGAGAACGTTGATTTTGTTATATTTTGGAAATCTGTTGATTGGTAACTGTCTTCAAAAGACTTGCAGTAACGTGTATACATGTGTATCTATGTATTAGCATACGAGTTTCACAGGAGAGCTATTAGTTTCTTCATAGACGTTTCAGATTTCCAACTGTGTATCTTGATATTGTTACTTCATTTATCAATTTTCCGGAGAGTCTGATAAAGAATATAGGACTACTAGAGAGTATGTGCGGGAGTAGAACGTTGTCATGGCTACAGTATTGCAGCAGCAGCTACTCCACTGCGCCAACCTTCCCAAAACAGATGTGGAATAACCAGGGTGGCAATTCGTCATCTGCAGCAGACTATACATGGGGCTCCCAAGGGGTATCAGATATGCCCAGCGTTCTCTCCCCGTTCCGCCTACAGTAGAATCATTGGTTCAACCAATTTGGTTGTGTCATAGTGGACGCGCGTAGGTTAGGACTTTTCACACCCAAGAATAGATACGCGAACACTGAGGCAGACGGGCGATGTGAGGTGTGTCGGATTATTTCTAATAATAAGAAATGCACTGGATTATGCAAGTAATTACAGCCAAATCTTTTGCCCATTTGGCGCAGTGGGTAAGTCCAACAGGCTACCCAGGCAACTTTATTGCCCTAAGTACCCCTGCTGCCTGCAAGATTCCGGAAATCATGTATGCAATTAAAAGAGTCTCATCTACAGAATGCAACATCACCTGCAAGGCCTCCCGCTGAGAGGGATGAAAGTGAGGTGGTGTGGGGCAACATCAGCAGCATTTGCTCCGCCACTTAAAAGCCATTTAATATGACAAGAAGCGATGGTATCAGGTCTTCATCCAAACTTATCTCTTCAGAATATCATCTTCAAGCCCAGAAAAATATACAGAGAGATCATTATAATTGCGCTTAATGCGAGCCTGTCTTCGATGGCATTCCTCATAAACCACGTCATGGAGAAGCCTCGGAATGGTGGATCAGCCAAGCACTCTAATATAGGCCGTGTTTTCAATAAGAAGCGCTTCGATGGCTCTTATCCGCTGCACAAATTGAACAATTCTGCGCCGCACCCTGATTTGCAAGAAGCTATGACTCGTAGATTCATGCAGAGCCTTCTACCACTGGAGCAGTTTTACATCAGTTCGTCAACGGAACTTCCACTTTCAAGTATTAATTGGGAAAAGTCCAAAGCACAGTTGATAGTAGAGGTGGCTATCATAACACTATTTAACCAAGGTGGCCCTTGAACCTCCCTCCAGCTCCAAAAATTCTATCACAATTCATAGGCTAATTTGGGACTTTTTATTACAGATATCAAGCTTCGTCAACTATACTCTGATGCTCGAACACACTTATCGCCGGAACTAGCAAGAGAATTCTTAAGTCGTAAAAGATTAGTTCGCATACTAACTGTGCTCAAGACATTAGTCACGCAAGGTGAGATCCACACATTCTCTCTGCCCCTTCTCAGAGGTAGTGCTCGCTCACTTTCCGTACCGTGAATAGAGTTATATATCAGTCACATACACTTTCATGCTGAGTCCTGGCTGTACACAAGCATCTTCAAGGGAGATGTCGGAGCATACTCCATACTGCCATCTGGCTCACGATATCATACGTCTGCGGATCCGAAGCTCCCTCGGAGAGTACTACAATTGTACGGGAGTAGGCCCCAGATGATCCGTCTAGTTGTGACGGCACCAGAAGATAGCGGACTATATTTCGCTCTAAGTCATAGATGGGGAACATCAAAGAAACTCCTTTTAACAAAGAAAACATTCGAATCTCTGAGATCAGGGATGGATGTTCAGGGACTGCCACAAACTTACCAGGATTCTGTTAGAGTTGCGAAGCAATTTGGATGTTCATTTTTATGGATAGATTCACTATGTATCTTCCAGGATGACATCGGTGATTGGCTCTCGGAATCGACACAAATGGCCAGCATCTACCACAACGCGGTTTGTGTCATTGCGGCCCACTCGGCATATGACGACAGCCAAGGCTTCTTGCAACCAGATAAATCATTAATCGTTCCACATCACAGCTATAGACACGGAATTGGGACTTTCAATCATCTTGTCAACGAAAGCCACTTGTCAAAACGGGGTTGGGTGTTCCAGGAACGTATTTTATCAAAACGCACGCTGCATTTCACGCCCGAAGCAGTATTCTTAGAGGATGCGTCTGGTGTCTTACAAATACACGAAGAAGGTCTTCTACGCCCTCAAGATTATGTACCTGCAACGGAAAACCGGCTCAACCTAGACGACTGTCTTCACGATCCTGCAAGCTGGTACAAAATCATAAAAAGATATAGCGGCTGTGAACTGGCTTGCGACATTGACAGACTCCCGGCCATTACGGGTCTCGCTCAAATCTTCAAAGATCGTACCGACCCGGGAAACTTCTTGTTTGGGCTCTGGGATAAGTCTCTTCACATGGGTTTGATATGGCGCCAATTAAATGGATCGCCAATAACGCACGCTTATCACTCAGGTCTGCGTTGTCCAAGCTGGTCCTGGGCGGCGTGGACTGGCTCTATCGATTATCCAGTCGGACTTGAGGCTTGCACAAGTATGATAGAATTTGCTCCCAAGCACGAAGCTCCTGCCGTAATGGCTTTAGATGGCTTGCTTGCTCAATACTCGAAATTGGTCATATCTGGCGAATTATTCGAACTGAACCAGGTCGAAGCTACCCTTGAAGCCCTATCCGAGCACCAGCAGGATCCTGGCCAATATACACAAAGGGCGTGCCTAATAATGTCACAGTGTCCTCAGCTAAGGTTTCGTGCCTTTATTGACGGATCTCATGTTGGCGCACACCAAAATTACAACAAAATAGAGCTATTGCCTGTTGTCAGCCTCCAGAGACAAGAACATATAATGGTGGAGATACCAGATAGGGAGGACAAGATGAAAACTGTCATTCATTCAACAATTTTTTATCTCATTCTCGAAGAAACAGAGACTCAAAATCATTATCGGCGTCTCGGTATGGGGAAATACAACAGTGGCAACGGGGAGTCTGCACCGGACAACACACCCTATTGTCTGAAAAATGGCAGAAAACGGACCATAGTTCTCGTTTGAGCGCTGATTCTGTGCTTGGTTACTCCTGAGCGATCATCTTTGAGTTTGGTCTTTGCAGCTAAATTATCGCAAAACCGACCGGCTGAGATGCACAAGGGTGATCTGCTGCACTGACATCTTCAATGACTTTGGGGGGGACTGTAGCTACAGCCACATTCAGAGTAACGAGGCATCTGATGTTGGTGCCATGACTCACCTACGCTGCGACTGAGGACCTCGATTTGCAAATCTTCCTAGACCGAGTCTCCTCTGGCAATTTCGAGTTGAAAAGGTTCATCGGGCTTGACTGCGGCATTTTGCCAATAAGAAAACGATAATTCGACGTGCCATCGTCTCACATATTTCAGGGGTATTACATAGTACGTCTTACCTACTTTAATCATAGACAATCTCTAGAGAAATCTCTAAGATCAGATGTGTCCGCCTCGCAGAAATATTTCCTGAGGCTGGCCTCGAGTGATTATTCACAGGCGACTAGGGATAAATCTATCCCGACGGATACTTCGCCATATAAGTAGCATTAAGGACACGAATATCCGCGAGGGCGACAATATCTCACAACTCAAGATTGAGAAGCAGCTCATCTCATATCCTGCTGTCGATCCGTCTGCTGTTATCGAAGAATACGACCAGAATTATGGCGACAAGATCCGTGTCTTCATTGAAAAAGGAAGAGAAGACCAATGACGAAGAGCTCTGCGCTTGGGTAAGGAAAGTTCTTGCTCAGTTTCAGGCCCCTAAGTGTGTTATCATGTGGCTTGGGTCGAATACCGAGTTCCGAGTATGGCCGAATACAGGCAGTGGAAGATTGAGAAGCCAGATTTAAAAAGATAGCACTAAAGATACGCCTGCTATATGAAGAACGGGCTAGACTTTAAGAAACCTACGTAGGTAGACAGCGAATATACTTGCACAACTGTGCTACTAATAACGAACCTTTGAACCAACAGCATAATTACGTGTTGCTCACACAGATATCATTCAGTGTTTACTAGCGCTCGAAACATAAAATTCCTGAAATAGTCGTAGAAAATTGTTATCTTACATTTTTCATGACCTCTCTAAAATCGTAAGCTTGTATGAACTAGAAGTGAAGCCTCTATGGGATACCTACTGTGACAGTCTGACAGAGCGAGTGGCTTAGCCACGCACACAAGCCACTTTGTGGCTTGTGCTACCTACAAAATTTGCGTAGCTTCGCAGACCAGTTTCCTAGACTTAGATTCTACACCTTCACCTGCAGTTCACACACAATACAGCTAGCTGTTTTCACAACCTTCGAGATAGGGCCTTCGGCCTTATTTACCTACTTTTCACAGGGACGTGTGCGTGCGTTCCATGTTAATACGCAGAATCGGATGCCCCTAATTCCTGGGCGGTTCTCCAAAATGTGGGATTCTGCCTTGGCGGTGGCTGGAGACTTCAACCAATGGTGCCGGCCAAAGCGGCAAGCCCTGAAAATATGCCTTGCCAGCCGGAGAATACTCGGAATATAGTCAGGATGGAAATCCTCATCGGGACACTGTTTAACGAACCTTTTCAACACAGTTGCGAATGATTGAGACAATATCATCTCGCCAACTCCGCACTACGGTTTTTAGCTGAGCCTTAATTACCTACGTCATGGCTGACTTGTCGCTGGGGAAGATTCAGGCTGCACTGGCTTCTGCAACAAACGAAGTGACAGTCGCTGCTGCAAATATTAATTTCGATTTTACTTTGATGAAATTCGAGGCACCGCCTGAGTATCAACCAGTTTCGAATAGTCTGACGTCCAAGCGCAGAGAAAGTGCGGAACATGGAGACATCCATGTTACAGCCCGCCGCCTCACAGCACTCTTCGAGGGGGTATGTCCAAGCACCCCGGACCTGATAAAAGCTTATGGAAGGAGAGCCTCTGAGATCTCGGAATCCGCGAAGAAGATGCCGTCAAAGGTTAAGGGCGGCATGTTTGCAGAGTATCTCGGGATTGACGCCACATCTATCTGGGCTGCTGCGACTTCGAGCCAGTCGGGCAACGCCATTCAAATTCACCTTCTCGCCTGTCTACTAGCACGCATGTGGACTCACGCAGAGGCAGTCTCGATCTGGGACCAGATCGTCACGTCAAGGCGACATGAGATAGCCGAGAAATTAAAGGACAACGGCAGTGTTTCCTTCTCTGCCCTAGCGGCTGCTACCCAGCAAGAGGTCTCGCTCGGGAGTCTTGCGAATTGGGACACGAGTGCTCGATCATGGCTCAGAACTGCAGACTCAGTAAAGAGTATACAGCAAACTCAATTTCAATTGATCTGGAAAAACCTCAGCTTGCCGGTGAACAACGAGACTGGTCTTTACCGCAGTGTCATGGATGCATGGTCGTCCGCCGCCCAGGTGCTCAATCGAGTCATCGGTGGCGCGCCACATGTTGTGAACGATGGAGCTGTTTTGCTCGCCATGTCTTCATGGCACATATATCCAGACCTTCTCGTCTATGGGGTCGACGTGGCTCAGAAATCCACTACCGAGGTGCTGATGAATGACGACCTCATTGCCGAGGGAGGCACATTGTCCCTGGGTCTGTCGAAACCCGGTAAAGCATACACCAGCGTACCGGAGACAGAGAACACGGGGGTTAAGTGGTCGGTGCCCTTGGACAGGCTAAAGAATTACGGTAAATCGGTCCGGAGGACTCGGACGCTGCTTGATGATGGACACCGGCTGTCTTTTCAAGATCTACTTTCAGTGAATCTAGGCGTTATCCTAACCAAGTGGCGGGTGGCTCGGGGAGACAGGGATTGTTACATCGCTCTGATTATCAAAATGATATCGTTTCTCAAACTCTCAGGCCAAGTGACTCCCACCAGCAATTTCTATGAGCCCAATTGGATGAACATGCTTTTAGAACCGGCCTTATACCATACGCAACTACCCGAGAAATCGAATTTTCTCCTTGACCTGGGATCGCGTCGTAAGATTTTCGTTGAGGAGTCAGAGAGTGATGACGGCGAATTCACTTTCTCCCGTGGACCAGATTGGCCGCACCTTTTCAATCTCTGCCGCGTGGACGTTCTCCAATCTATTCTCATCGGGGAGGCGGCGAACGTCAATTTCCTGCTCCACGTCTATCATCGCCATTTTCAAAACATTCCGGACGCCCTCATCGCCGGCTTTTCGAAAGGGCGCGATGTGCAAGCAACCGTGTCTTCTTTTTGGACGACAAAATCACTGAGCTTATACCCCCCAGGCTCTAACCAGACCATCGAAACTCAATGCTGGTCTCCGCCACCCTCTTTTCATGACCATCTTCCTAATGATTTCAAGCACGGCGATGATGTGAAGTATCATATTTTAATGGGAGATCCGCGCTTCGCTGCGATCTATGTAAGAAGCTCAGTGATACATAGAGACCCGACCTTGCAAAACTGGTTGTCGAGACCATGGGACCCAGACGAGATACTATGGTGTCTAGAGTCGAGTCTAGTGTCACAAGAGAGGCTTAGGAAGCGGTTTGAGCCGTTCATTAATTTCCATTGCGGTAGACATCTCTGTTTCCTAAGGGCTATATCCCATCTATACTCGAGTGAGTGGATGGAAGGATCGACAATCTCCTCCAGGGTCCTTGACAGACCATTGCTCCGCCCGTGGAAAAAACGTCGGCCGTTCTACCCTGTTACGAGGACCCCAAGGGAGACAGAGGAACCCCACCATTTCATTTCTTATTATTTTATTACCTTATTTGATGTATAACACGGATAAACGGATGTGTCAAGATTGAAAAATTGTAATTAAAGTATTTATTGATCACAATTAAGTAAAAACATTAATTAATTAAAGTATTTATTAATTAACGTTAATTAATTAAAAAAAATACTTATATTAATTATTAATTATTATTAATTAAAATTAAATTTTATAAAAAAAAAATGTTTATATAATTTAATAAGTTATTTTATATTTAATTATTTATTTTTATTTTTTAATTATTAATTTAATTTATTTTTTTATTAAATAATATATTTTTTATTTAAAATTAATTATTTTTATTATATAATAACGAGGAATATTTTAAAAACTTTTTAACGGATATTTATTAAAGATTTTATTATTACTTATAAATTAAAACCCCGTGCGTTTTTTTATATTATTATATAAAAAGTCCGTTATATTTTAATAATTTTTTAATTAATAAAACTTAATACGAATAAATAGATATCGGTATAAAAAAGTCTTAATAATAAAAAATTATAAAAAAAAAAATTTTAAAAAATATATTTAAAAAATATTTTAGTTATAAAAAACTAATAAACGGATATTTTAAAAAACTTATTTATAAATTATAAAATTTAAAATTAAAAAATAAAAAACAAAAAAACAAATAATAATAAGTATTCCTATTATAAAATAATTACAAAAACAAGTTAAAAATATAATTATAATAATAGATCTAAATATTATATTTTTAATTTTTAAACTTTAAATAAAACGATAATTATTTTTAAATAATAAATTTATAAAAAAAGTTTTAAAAAATTTAAATAACAACGATTTTAATAACGATTTTAATAATAAAAACTTAAATAAAAAAAAAATCTAAAAAAAAAAAAAAACTTTTTATTAATTTTAATATATAAACTTATAAAAAATCGACTTAAGATTATAACATTTAAATAATTAAAAAACTAGTATTATTATAATAAAATATAACAATTTTATTTAAATTAACAAATAAACAATTAAAACAAATATTATTACTAACGGTACGAATATTTAATATAAATATAATAAATATTAAAAGATTTAAACTTATATTTTTTAAAATTTATAACAAAACTATAAACGTTAAATCGTTTTTTATTTAAACATATCTATATATAAACTAATATATTAATATTATTAATATAAACGTTAAAAAAATTATAATAATAACGTAATTTTTAATAAAAATAATATTAAAATAGTTTAAATTAATTTTAAAAGATTATTTAAAAAATATAAAAAACGAATAAAAACTAAAAACTAAAAAAATCTTCGTAATATATTCCGGATTCAAAAATTATATAAAAAGCTTATTCGGTAACAAAAAAAAAACAAAACATACTAAAAAACTACTATATCGGTTAAAATAAACTAAAAACGTTATAGTTTATACGATAGAATTTAAAAAACTTACAATTATTTTAAAACTGCCCGAAGTAGTATTATTTATTTTATTTTTTAATAAATTAAAAACTTAAATATAAAACGAAATATATTAAAATAATAAATTAATAACGTTTAATAAATATATAAAAAACGTAATTATAACGGATAAACGATCGTTCGATAAATATATAAATAAAAAACGAACGAATATTATAAAAACTAAATATAGAATTTAAAAAACTTAAATAAAACAAAAAAACCCGGGGAAAAAGTTATTAAAAATAAACGCGGTATAAAAACAAATATTAAA
>MU390282.1:0-139603 GCA_022578715.1 Nemania sp. FL0916
CCTAACCCTAACCCTAACCCTAACCCTAACCCTAACCCTAACCCTAACCCTAACCCTAACCCTAACCCTAACCCTAACCCTAACCCTAACCCTAAAAAAATAAAAACCTTTTATAAAAAGAACAACAAAATTATTTAAAATTTATTCCGATTATAAAAATCTAACTATATTTATAACTATAAAAGATTTTAATAAACAATATAAAAACTAGTTAATCTTTTTCGCGAAATTTAACTTTAAAATATATTATATTAAAAAAAAAAATAATATTTAAACAAACATTTTTAATTAACGAAAATAAAAAAAATTTAAAATTTTTAAACGAAGTATTTAAATATTACACTTTTAAAAAAATAAAAGCTTATATATACAGGTTATTTTTAAAATTTTTTCGGAAGTTTAATTATAATAGTTATAACAAATTTATAACTTTTAAAAACTAGTAGAACTACGTAAGTAGAAAAGGTTAAAAACAAACAAACTAGTTTATAAAAAAAAGATCTACTTACCCGAGACTTTGCGAAAAAAGTTCGTTAAAAAATTTTATAAACACTTTTTATATAAATATTAAAAAATAATTAAAACAATTAAACATTTACGAAAAAAATACGATTTCCTTAGGTTATAAAAAATTATAAAAAAAATAATAAACGTTTATAATATTTGTAATAAAATTAAAACCGCTCGATATAAACTTTACAAACTTTTACAACCGATATAGATATTTAATAAAACATAGTACACTATTATTTAAAATTTTATTATTATATTATTATTATTAACCGACCCGGTTATAAAAATATAATACGATAGAATATAAGTTATTATAAACCGATTTACAAAATACGGCTATTTTTTACTTTTTAAAAGTAATACTACTGTTAAATAACTAATATACACCTTTATTCGTTAATATTTAAACAAATATAAATTATTTAAACGGATTATTTTTAATCGAGATATTTTTTTTATTTTTAAATTTAATATAAACTTTTTTAAAAAAATTAATATAAAATTTAAATTTTTAACCGCTTATTATTTTTAAACAAATAAACAAATAAAAAAGCTAAATTAAATATTTAAGTAATATTTCCGAAACTATATTAATTACGAACAAAATAATTAATATAAACTCCTATTTACAACTTAGCTAACTTATAATATTTTTATAAATAAAAATATAAATATATTATTTTACGAAATAGTTTATAAATATTAAACAGATATAAACCGATAAAAAAAATCTCGAATTAAAGCTTTTATTATTAAAATAATTATTTTAAAAGTTAAAATATTCGTTATAAAAATTAAAACAATATAAGCTAGGTTATAAATTATATTTTAATTTATTTAATAACGTATGTTAGAATATTATAATAAGAAAAAAATTAAAAGATTAATTCTAATAAAAAAAAACAAAGTTTATTTGTTTTAATAAAAACAAAATTTAAATATTAATATTTTTTAAATTAAAACGAAACGATTAAATAATAAATTAAATTTTAAAAAGTTTAGATTTTTTAAAATTAAAAAAATTGTTTTATTAACTAATTATAAATTATTATTATTAAAAATAATACGAATTTATTTTGTTTTTTATATTTCTTTATTTAAACCTGCGTTAAAGGATATATTATTAAAAATATAATTTAAAATTAAATCTAATTAAAACATTTATAAAATCGAAAAAATCTTAAATTCCCGTTAAAATAATAATAAATTCGAATATTTCGTTAAATAAATAAAGTATTTATATATTAATAATATTTAAAAATTTAAAAAATATCTAAAAATTATTATAACGATTATTAATTAGTTTTATTGTTAATATTTTAACCGATTAAAGTTAAAAAAACAAAATCGACTTTTAAAAAAGCGTTAAACGTTTTTTAATTAAAACTAAAGTTTAATAAAACTAGTGCTATAGAATTTATAAAAAGATTTATTATAACTAAGTAAACTTTTTCCCGTTTTCCTTCCTCGTATTTTCGCTCGATTTAATTTATTTCCTTTTTTTTAATAAAAATGTTAATTCCCCGTTTATATAAAAACTTTTTTTAAATCTTTAAATAATAAAAACGTTTTAAACGTTTATTTATTTTATTTTTAAAACTATTTATCTTTTTTTCGTATTTTTTTTTAATAATTCGTATATTATTTTTAAACTTTTTTTTAACTGTTTTTATTTTTTTTTAAAAATTTATAAGTTTTTTTTATATTTTTTCTTTCGTTTAATAAAAACGGGTCCGTTTTTTTATAATTACTATTAAAATCGATATAAATATACTGTTGTAATATTTTTTATTTAAAATATAACGATAATAATTAAAAAAATCGTTAATACGGAAATAAAAAAAAAAACTTAATAACTTGTAAATAAAATATAAAAAGATTTTAAAACTATATTATAAAATATATTTTACCCGGGTAATACGCGTTTTTTTTTATTAAAAACGAGATCTTTTTTATATACGATTAAATATAATAAAAGAAATATTTATAAAAAAAAAAAAATGTTTTCGGGACGAAAAATATAAAAAAAAAAGGTATAATATTACGATCTAAGGTCTGTTCTAAGCTTGCTTTATTAAAACAAATGCCCGTATTTTAATTATTACTTACTTAAGTCCTTATTCGGGCCGAAAGATTACGTAATATAAATCCCCAGGATCTTTTAAATCTTTTAAATCCTTAGAATCTATAAAATTATTAAAAACCGTAAAATTATTAAAAAATTATTAAAAACGTAACAAACGGAAAAAAACGTTTTTTATTTTTATATAATATTACGATTTCTTTTTAACTAATTATTCGTTTTTGTTCTTTAGTTATTAATTTAACGTATAGTTTTTATTAAATAATATATTCCTTACCTAGAATCAATTGTCTTTATTATATAGTAACAGGGAGTATTTTAAAAACTTCCTAACGGACACTTATTAAAGATCTTATTATTACCTATAAATCAAGACCCCGTACGCTCTCTTATATTGTTATATAGGAGGTCCGTTACATATATAAACGTATTTAAATAAAAAACGATTTAACGTTTATAATTCCGTTATAAGTTTTAAAAAATATAAGTTTAAATTTTTTAATATTTATTATATTTATATTAAATATTCGTATTATTAGTAATAATATTTGTTTTAATTGTTTATTTATTAATTTAAATAAAACTGTTATATTTTATTATAATAATATTAGTTTTTTAATTATTTAAATATTGTAGTCCTAAATTAATTTTTTATAAGTTTGTATATTAAAATCGATAAAAAGTTCTTTTTTTTTTTAAATTCTTTTTCGTTTAAATCCTCGTTATTAAAATCGTCGTTAAAATTATCGTTATTTAAGTTTTCTAAAGCTTTTTTTATAAACTCGTTATTTAAAAATAATTATTATTTTATTTAAAGTTTAAAAACTAAAAATATAATATTTAAATCCGTTATTATAATCGTATTTTTAACTTATTCTTATAATTGTTTTATAATAAAAGTATTTATTATTACTTGTTTTTTTGTTTTTTATTTTTTAGTTTTAAATCTTATAACTTATAAATAAGTTTTTTAAAATATCCGTTTGTTAATTTTTCGTAGTTGGGGTATTTTTTAAATATATTTTTTAAAATCTTTTTTTTTATAATTTTCTGTTATTAAAACTTTTTTATACCGATATCCGTTTGTTTATATTAAGTTTTATTAATTAAAAAACTATTAAAATATAACGGACCTTTTATATAACAATATAAAAGTACATACGGGGTTTTAATTTATAAGTAATAATAAAAACTTAATAAGTATCCGTTAAAAAGTTTTTAAAATACTTCTTGTTATTTTATAATAAAAGTAATTAATTTTAAATAAAAAATATATTACTTAATAAAAAAATAAATTAAATTAATAGTTAAAAAATAAAAACAAATAACTAAATATAAAAAGAATTATAAAGTTATATAGAATTTTTAATAACCGTAAGTTATAAATATTTTTTTATAATCTTAGATCAATTAAAATCTTTCCTTTTTTGTAATCTTAGATTAATTGAGATCCTTCTTTTTTTGTGATCTCAGATCAACTGAGATCCGCTTCCGGGGTTTAGCCGGGCTGCTTAGGTAATGTTGAATTATCCTTGTTGCATCGTAACAATACAGCTAGCCTGGACAGGCGGTCCGGTTCTAGGGGTGGTCCGCTTCACCCCCCCCGAACTTAGCTGGGGTTCTTAAAGTGTGTCTCCCAGGGGCGAGAAAGACTGCGGCTCTGTACGCACGGGCCATTTGAGATTAATGCCACTGAGGCCGGCCTGGTGGTCACCAGGTGTTCAGCTGGTGGTCAGCTGGAGGCTGCGGGGCCGCTATTGGCAATTGCCGTGACGCTAGCCAAACATTGCCACCACGTCTTTGCGACGGCGAGAGACATATCCAAGATTCCCGATGCGATTTCGACCTTATCTAACGTGAACATCGTCCAAGTCGATGTCTGATCGACGGCTCCAGCCACTGCGGCCGCCACCACCGTGAAGGACAGCGGTCGAGGCCTAGACGTGCTCATGAGTCGTGAATAACACCGGTGTCGGGTATTATAGCTTACCAATCCTCGGCATAGACGTCAACAAAGCACAAACTCATGTGATGCGAGTTTAGGGGGGACATTAAAGACTGCGCAGGCCTTTGCGGACCTCTTGATGGAAAGCCGCGGGCGGGTTGTGAATATGATAACCATTAGAGCCTATGCCATGGATTTGTAGGCCTCAACCCTGTTCTCATACCTCTAAAGTCCCTGTTTCGATTACTACGATTGACTCTGATTGCTCTATAGCGACATGCACAGGCTCGAAAGCAGCATTTTACTACTTTCAGAGACGTTAATACGATTCGGACTGGTCCTGTTCGGCGTCAGTGTCGTAATCGTTATGAAAAGCATCATAGAATCCCTCTTCCACCATAATGATTTGTTCAAACTACCTCCTATGTCATATTATACGAGAGCTGAAGATACAACAGCCAGTTGTGCTTATAGAAAATCCCAGCCGGATAGCATGACGGCAGAGCGCTTCTCCGAGCTTGTGCTATAAGACATCGTCGATGATGGCAAGAACGGCGTGGTATGGAGAAGTCTAAATGCAAGTTCGTCGCGAATAGCTGGTCGATTGATGCCAACCTCTTTCATAGTAAGTTTTCAGATCATAATTATATGATACTTCTTAACTGAACCAGGAGCTGCCTCTCACACCCATCTCGCGCCGCACACTTGCGTCTCCTCTCAAACGCCGATGCGATTTCCTGCCCACCCACTCGCATCCATGCCGCGAAAATGATCTGATCTGCAGGCTTCGCAAGAGGCGCACTTCTATGCACCCCACATCAGCATCTTTGGGGCAGAGGTTTCCAGAAAAGGCAGTTCAAGTAGGAAGTACCAGCCAACTTGGCCAAAAAACCTAACGTAACGTCATTGCTGACCGCAGAAATTATCCTTACCGGACCTCCAAGTCCGACCTTTGATGTCTCATAAGAGCGGTCTACATATTACCATTCAGTGTATAATAATGTCAACCACTCCGGCCTCTTTTTTATTGGCGACTTGCCGCAAAGCCTATTCAGCGTTACAGTACAAGTAAAACCGCTGAATATCTCATTATCCGATATCTGATAAGTGTGACGGAAAGGGGTCTACAGGCCAACTGCTCCAAAAGGGTTGTTCAGTATTGTTGATCCAGCGGGCTGGCAGCAGATCACCCTATATTATAATGACGTTGGATCTGGCCTGGTGACGAAGGATCCGAAGGATCTCCGAAGTTCAGTGTTGGCAGTTTAAGCTACCCAACTAAGTGGGCTGCGTGCAGCTCCTCCGCGACGCTAGACCCCTTAGCTCCGGAAAACTCCCGCATATTTACAATGTGCCATTCCTCCGGGTAAATTGTACACCCGTTCCGTTGATCGGTAAGCACGCGTTACCCTCGATCTTGGCCCAGCCAAAGGTAGGCATTGTGTAGGTAATCATGTTGCACTTAGGTTGCTTATCCGGCGTTTCTAGACTCTACCATAATTTGTGATGTATTGGCCGCATCGCGTTCCTTCAGCTTTAGCAGCTCCTGGCAGTAAGGGCTATGCATTCTAAGCCAAGTGCCATATCTGAGAAAGACAAACGGTATGATTGCCATGGCAAGACTGAGGAAGCCTAGAAGACTGCACGCCCATGGAATTCCGAGGCTCTCATACATCGGACCAGCAGCCAATGGAAGCAGAACAGCAAAAATGCTACGACTAAAGGCAGACGATGCTAAAGCCGATGCCGCAAAGATGTCGTACGCGTCTGCGAGATAATTCAGCATGGATATGAAAACTAATTCGAGACCCATGCCGAACGGAACTCCGGCAAGCATGGGGACAATCCAGTGGGTGTCTGATCGTGCAGACCAACCCTAAAGCATCTAAATTAGCTCAAGATCCTCGCGGGGTGGTCTTAGAAGTCTTACCAGCCAGAATAACGATGATACATTTAATGGCCCGCTGATACACGCCAAAGGAAGTCGACGATATTCCTCGCTCTTTGGCCACGAGGCATTGCGCTCTTTGGCTCGTTCAAGAAACGTGTCGTACCAGATTGCTATGCCACAGCCGATCACGCCACCAATCCCGACTGAAATCTCAGTACACAATCGAGTTAGTTTTGGACATTTGACTCACCTGGGACCAAGGCTACACCAGCAAGTCCATCATTGAACCCGTATATGCCTACAAGGAGTCAACATACAAACACAACCAGTGAATACTGAGAGTTACCTTGAAACACAATGGGGTAAACTTGGAAGAATATATAAAATATCCCAAATTGGAGAGCCAAGTACGTGCAAGTGCAGATAACGATAGGTTCTTTGAACATTACCACCTATATGGTTAGCTAACCTTTATAGGAAATGGATTATCACATACTGGTCTTGCAAGCTTCACTGTTACGGTGTGCTTCCATCCATTGTCCTCGAGTTCAATGGGCGCATATACGTTCTGGGCATAATTAGGCGATGCTGCTCTTATTCGTTTTGCCCGCCGCAAAAGGATGACTGGAGGATATGTCTCTGAAGCATATATCAGTTGATGTTATCGAAATCAATGCCAAGTACCGTACCTGGAAGAGCAAGAACAAGCGGCCAAGTTGTACCGGCAATTATCAACCCGACCCAGAACGTCCATCTCCACGAGACGGGTGATACGAACCCCGAAATGATAGGTCCAATGATTGGACCTAAGGAAGTCAACTGGATCTCGTTAGCATTTCGAAGCCTTCCCTCGTAATATGCTTACTCCTATTAGGGCTATTGCTTGACCTCTTCTCACAGGATCATCATAAATATCGGAAAAAATGCCGCCCACAACTGTTATTGGTGCCGATGCAAAGGCACCCGAGAGGAAGCGAAAAATCAACAGAGCTGGCCATGTCGGTGCTAAAGCGCATGCCAGGGTGAAGACTGTAAAGCCGAAGAACGTCGAAAGCATCACGATTCTTCTGCCATACATCTCGCTGAGTGGACTGAACAATGGCGGCCCGAAGACATATCCTATCAGATAGACGGAGTTCGGCAATGCCAATTGTTCGGCGCTGAATACATTGAATTCTTTGGATAGATAGTGAGAAGCGCCGCTTGGGAGTGAGGAACCAAGTGTGCTGTTGGACGCGAGTGCAAGTCCGATTATCAGGACGAGAATCTTCCTGCTCTGTTGAAAGTGAGAAGCTAGATATGACGGTAAAACCCGAATTTTCCACGTACCGAACTCCAATTTGCCGCGCGTTCAGGGTCTTTTTCAGAAAAGGCGACCAATCTCACATCCTCCACATCACTATTGACCGCCATGTGGACAGTGGCCATCGTGGTGATGTGCCGTCGTGTTGTGTCGTGATTTGGGAGCCCGGTAGAAGATGAATAAAAAGGGATTGTGAACCTTCTACGGGCTGGTTATAATACGGACACCGAGGAAAATCATTCTACAACTTCCTAGACCAGGATTATGTCCCTTTTTTTTTTCGGTGCATGCATCCTCAGATCCTTTGCCGAGATATCTGTCAGCTCATTGTCACGTGGATGATCTCCACAAGTACACGCAATGTATTTGATAGGTAAGTAGCCAATACGTTTCATCTGCATCCTAGACCTACAGAATACATCATCTTCTATCGCATCCATCTCTTTGACTACCGTTTCCACACCGTGACTTCAAAAGTGGAAAATCGGGGCATCAAGGATTTGAAACATAGGGATATGCACCCAATCAGCTTCGGATATGTTAATGGAGATCCAGTCTGTTCTCTCTTCGCTCATCTTTTCCACGCGCATTTTAGCATTAGGCTTGTCATGACATCTTGAATGAACGCAGGGGGCCTAGGAATGCGAGTGCTGGCCTGTGGTTCGGCCGGCGGCGCTGCGGGGAATTAGACGTGGATCGGCCGTATCCTGTTCGGCTCCCGTCGGCATGCCGGTAGCATGTTCCACCGCCCTAGCCGGAACAGAGCTCGTCATTGAACACCAAAACCAAAATCGGCGTCATATCGTCCGAGCGTGCGTAATGGAGGATGAGGCCAGGATGGGTGGCGGGCTGATGGAGAGAGAGGGTGAGGGAGGGCTTGTGTACGTGTGAAAGTGCGTATCGCGGGCGTGAAACTTCGGGTGCAAGTCTGCGCGCGTGTGTTCGTGTCATATCATGCGTGGACCGTGTATGCATGCAAGCAATTAAAGGTGGAGTGCAGTTCTCGTTGGATTCGCTGCAGTCAGCTTATGGCTGTATGGATTCGCCATCATATGTGCAGATCAAGCTCTCCTATACCATCGCATCACATCTCATCCCATCCCATTCTTCTAATACCGGTCCTATATAAACCCCTTTACTTGTATCCTCTTGTCCAACTCAAATCCTCTTGTATTCCATACTTCACGTCCTTGCCTCAGCAGTCAGCATCTCCAGAAACGATACCACCGCTTCCACTGCCACATTTCCCCGACAATGTTGTTTGAAATAGCACCCCTCTCCCACTTGCTGGTCCTAGCAGTCCCCTTCACTATCATCGTCTTCTTGGTTCGCTTCATTCGACAAGCAGCGTTCCGCAAAACAGGACCGAAAATCCCGCCCGGTCCGCCGGGCAGTGATCATGCGAAGTACTTGCAAGCTGATCGCTGGAATGTGTTTAGGGCATGGAACGAGAAATATGGTATGTCTGCCCCCTTCCCGGCTGTATAGAGAGAAATATGATTGCTGATATGGGGTGGGGGATAGGTAATGTGGCGAGTTTTTACACGGGGCCGCAGTTGAATGTTTGTATGTTAATACCTGGTCCTAGGGAAGCGAGTAGTGATGGGCTTGGAAAGGGGTGACTGATGCGATGGGTGCTAGTACTTGGAACTATGGAGGGAGCTATAGATCTCCTCGAAAAAGCCGGCGAGACGTTCTCCAGCCGTCCCGACTTCGTCATGGGGTAAGATTAAAATCCTCCCCAATCTCCTCCTCTCACCCCCTCAAACACTGAACAAACACAGCGAATTTCTTTTCTCTCGACTCCGAGGATTCTCCATGGTCTACGGCCAAAAATGGCGGAATTGGCGCACGGTGGGTCTTCTTGTTTTCTTTTCGACTATTCGAAAAGTCAAATCATGATTGGGGGCTAATGGAGGTGGTGTCACGCGATAGATGCACAACTCGCATTTCAGCGCCAAGGCATCGCCGGCGGCGAAGCCGATGCAGGAGAATGAGTCAGCGGTCCTTATTAAGGATTTGTTGGAGAACAAGGCGGAAGATGGGATTTTGGACCGTAAACATAAGATTTTGAGAAAGTAAGAGTACTGAGGAATGGAGATTGGTGGGTGTGATAATTAGAGCCGGCAGTGTGCTGACGAGTTTTGTAGGCATATGGCGTCTACGATGTTTCAGATGGCGTATGGACGTAGGGTTACGTCTATGGAGGATCCGCTGGTTATGGAGCATGACGAGGTTGAGGAGTGCAAGTACCTCATTCTTCCGCTTCGACAGGGGCTTTGCTGATCGTTTTAACAGATATTGAAAGGTACGTCGGAAAGCATGCCGTTATATATAATAGATGACTGTTTGCAAATTTTTCACACTGCTTTTAGTACAAAGTAAGTATCCATTACGGACTCAGCCTTCGAGTACGGACTAAGTTATTATAGGGTCCCGGGCCGCTTCTTCCTCGAGAGTGTAAGTTCTTCTAGCAACGATTAACTTTGATCTAGAAATTGGAACTAACTACGAAAACAACTAGTGGCCTCAACTACTATGGCTCCCAGTAAGCAGCGCTTCTCCCTCACAATAGCAAAAAATCCACTAATGCTCCTCTAGAAACCCCTTCAGTGGTTCAGCTGGGAGCCCGAGAGACGCCGAGACACCAACACAAGACTCTACATGACCGTAATGAACGACGTCAAGAAGCGAATGGAAGAGGGCACGCAAATCCCATGCACAACTCAATGGGCTCTGGAACGACAAAAAGAATTAGGCTTCGATGACCTGGAACTGTCTTACGCGCTGTCCTCTCCGTGGGCTGCAGGCATTGGAACTGTGTCTACTGCGATTGAGATTGCTGTCCGTATGTTTACCCCCTCGATGATTCTGTAATGCCTTCCATTATTCATTTTCCAGGAAGCGCGGACCTCTGACCGTGTTATGTAGTCGCCATCTTGCACTACCCAGAAGCCTACGCGAAAGTCAACGAGGAAATGGACAAAGTGGTAGGACGAGATCGTATGCCTACTTTCGCAGACCAGCAAAACCTACCTTATCTAGAGGCTTTCATCAAGGAGACTATGCGGTATTTCTCCCTGTCCCATATGCCCGTACGATAATGTTCTGACGTGCATTTTGATGCAGATGGCGCCTCGTGACACCAACAGTCATTGCGCACTCTTCTATCCAGGATTATACGTACAAGGGCATGTTCGTTCCGAAGGACACGGCGATTTATCCTAATGGCACGTGAGTCTTCCCTGAACCCCAAATCACAAGTTCATTCATCCGTCCGGCGGTTAATAAATATGAAACCCTCGTAGGATGATCATGAGAGATCCAGCAGTATTCCCCGACGGCGATGCGTTTAAGCCGGAGAGATTCCTGAATGTCACCGATCCAAGGCTTCAAACGTACAAGTTCGGCGTCTTTGGTTTTGGGAGAAGAATTTGTCCGGGCATGTATGTTGCGCTGCAGTCGCTGTATATTGCTATGGCGCGGTGAGTGAAACCTTTCTCCCTCATCCTCTCTTACCCTCTCCTTCAAACCCGACTTCCCACTGACGCCGGCAAACAGTATACTCTGGGCATTCGAAATCCTCCCCATCGTTGAAAACGGTAAACCCTACATCCCCGACGCCGATGACTTCAGCTACGGTCTCGTCAGCTACCCCGCGGCACTGAAATACAGACTTGTTGCGCGGAGTGAGAAGCACAGGGAAATTGCAATGAGGGAAGCGGAGCTGGCGGAAGAAAAGATGGCGGGGTTACCGGGGTCGTATTGAGAGAAAGGGAGAAATGAGAGAGAGGAGAGAATAAATTGAATGTGTCGGCAGCCTAGCGGGATTATGGATACTCGATTTGGACCAGCTGCTCTTAAACCCCGTTTCCCCAAGACATACAATAATGGAGTTATTTCCGAATATGTATGAAAGCGAACTTAGTTCACCGTGAACACTCACCTTATTTATTCTAAGGTTTACTATATTATCTCTATTGCTTTTCATCATTATAATATGCAGAAAGTTTCCAGTCATAGATGAAATAAGGATATGTTAAAGCACAAAGAGGTTACTTAGGAATGTATCAACCTGAGTTATAATTATTACATGAGTACTTACGTATTCTGTATACGTATCATTAGATCTTCTGTCTTGGTAGTGTTGCTCTGACTGAGTGTTGACCCGCGAGTACCACCAGCGACGCTATATGAGCGATCTGCGCCACCCCCAAGGTTATAACACCCGATTCTGCTACCCTTGCGAACATGTACTCAAACGACTTAACTGGCGCCACGCTCATCGTATGCTTCTAAAGCTGATCGGGTGCCGTGCTAACGTCTTAATATCCCAGCTCCGCAATCGTCTTATAATTTTAATCGTCTGGTCGTAAGTCGTTGTGGAGGCCTCGGGGAGCATTGTTACCACAACAGTGCTAAGCGTGCAAGCCGACGTCGAAGCAGCTCTTTGTGACGTTACTCACAGTTGATAATGACGAGGTCCCGTTCACCGCGGGTCTCGTTATAGCTTATAATGATAATAGTATTCGTGGTTGCATAGTGGCTACGCAGCTGTGGCCGGTACTAGATAATAATTATGGCCAGGCAATACGCGTGGAAGATCTCAAGCCCACAGATTAGCTAAGAGCAGCAAGCACTCGCGGCAGCCAGCTTCACCAATCCATTTCTTCCTCTTTTCTTCCTCTTGTAATTCACATACTGTGACAGAGCGAGTAGGTTAACAGGGGGGTTTGATTGCTTCTAGCCTTTGCTTTTGGTCTATAGCTGTGAGTTGCTCTCGGTCTCCGAAGGAGACCAAGTGTATAGATAGCAGGCCCGATTTTTACCTCACTTTCTTGAATATATTATCGATCCATTGCTTTGCTACATATTTGATCTCACTATGTGTTATATTTATATAATATAGCATGCGATCTGCCTTAATACGTTTGTAGAAGATGGTGTAAAATCCAGTGAATCGCACTGGCCGTAACATATAATTAACATCTAATATCCTGCGATTACCCCTAAGCAGTCCGTAATGCGGCCCATGCTTATAGGTACCACAAATTGTTCATACCCCACCAATTGGTTTTTTCATTCTGTCCTGTCGTATTCCTATCTTATACGCCATATCCGCATCATCAATCCCTTCATGTGTCGCTGTGATGTACTCCTTGAACGCTGCCGACATACTAACAACTTGGCTCAAATGTTTCTCCTTAATCTCTGGGATAGAATCTTCGTCCCTGGCACCTTTCGCTCGTGCTGCCTTTGAATCAAAAACAGCAAGAGCAACAGCAGTTTGAAATGCTAAAATTGTCCAGTCAGCTTTATACGAGCAGTTAAATCTTTGTACGTACCGTTACGAATTTCGCGGCCGTTCCACTCTAATTTTCTGATCTCCAAATCTTTTTTAACATACTGCTTTGCGTCGTACTCGTAGAGAATCTGTGGTCCGCCATTCTTGTGGTCCTCCTTGAGTTTAGCAAAAAGATTGTCCCAAATCTTTCCTCGTGCTTCCTCGTCGAGGCGCTGGTATCCAATGGATACATGGATGCGTGACATGAAAGCCTCGTCAAAATGGCCAACCCGGTTCGTAGTGAGAAACAGGATGCCTTGGAAGTAATCCATTGCTCGTAAAAAAACTGCAAGAGATGACTTTAGTAAGTCCCTTATTGATCTGTTTTCGACAGATACTCTTACTGGACACGATACTGTTACGCTTCAGATCATGGGCAGAACGCCGCTCCAGATAAACGTCCGCCTCATCGAGCAACACAATAGCATCCCAGTCCTTAGCGTCTTGAAAAAATCCCAGCAAATTCTTTTCTACCGTGACAGGTTCATGGCCCAGATCAGCCGCTGTAATACTTAGCAGCGGTCTTTTCGTGTACTCTGCGACAGATTCTAAAGCAACGTTAGTATTTTCATAAGATGATAAGTCATTCATCGTACCAGCTGTTAATGTCTTCCCAGTTCCAGGAGGTCCATGTAAAAGGAAGATCTGGCCTTCGCCCTTTCCCCGGATGAAATCGGCATTGAAGTGTCCCCCTTGGCCGCTGTCTGCATACGTCTTAACAATCGCTTTGATTGTATCTTTGTTTGTTTCCGGCCGCATGACAAGTCTATCAATTGCATTTTCTACAATATCCACATCTACTAGGCCGCTAACGTCAAGCAGATCTGTAATAATGTCAGTAGTTTTGCCACATCGACATGATACCGAATCTGACTTACCATATTCACGATCCTTGAGGATAAATGCATCCATGTGAGACATGCATAACATGTATTGGTGCTCCGATAGCCCCTCGACTTTCTTTGGATCAATATTGTCATAGTCGCTGAAAGTTGTAGGTATATACTTCTCGGTCACGGCATAAATGCGTTCACAATCATTACATCTGCAGCGGGGTGCCCGGGCTCTATCGCCGATAGTCCTCTTAGCTTTCGGATATCCCGACCCAAAGTACCGCTTTCCATGCTCCATCGGATCCCCATCATCACTATACCTTTCCTCTAGTTCTTCGGCGTCGTAATCTTTCATGTCCTCGGCATCATGCTGGACAACTACTCGAGCTCGGGTGTACTTCTCGGCAGTTAGCACAATAACCCAAAAAAAAAAAAAAAAAAAAAAAAAAAACCTGAAAATTATGACTTGCTCACTTGCTTGGAGCCTGGTTTCATCCCCAAGCCAGTGTATTCCAAATACGTAGGACCTTGCGCAAATCGAAATGCCTTACGCCCGCGTTCAATAAGCTGCTTTCGTCGCGCGCCACAATCTTTTTCGTCTCGGAACCTAGTAGGGAACAAAGGCAATGAGAATAGATCTCTATCATTATCGAACACCGGAACATGTATGTTTTTCAACTGTCGTTTTAAGACTTTGCCGTCGTATTTAAGATTCCACACCCAAATGGAGTAATTCTTAGCGCCGGCTAGCGACTCATTTGTAGACTGGTAGTCGACTCCGCCAAATACTGACTCAACGACGTATGCATTTAGCTGTCCATGTTCTTCAACGTATACGTCAGTTCCTGGTTTTAATAGTAGCCAAATTCCTGCGAAGGTTGTCGCAGGTATTTTTTGGGCCCACTTAGCCTCTGTCGATTGCACGCGAACGTGACGCTCCTCGTCGAGATACTTAAGCAGGAAATCAATATGCCGGTCGCATTCCGCGTTGTATTCAGGTGTATGATTTGCTCGCGGCCCAGTAGTATCTTTCTTATAATCAGATAGCTCTCGTTTGTAATGGAAAAGATCTTGATAAGGATGGGGAAATATCTCGTCCCCAGTTTCCCCGGCGCTCCCGCCAGACGGCTCTTCAGATGAGTATTTGATGATCGATCGTAGTGCATTGAGCAAGAAAGGCGAGTGAATCCGTAGGAATGTCTGGCCAATCTCATCGCCGTCATTCAATTTAGGTCTGCCCTGGGGGGGCTTGCTAGGGATGCGCCATGATCTTCGCTCTTGCATCGTGACAGACGTAATCTCTTCCAAGATAGGGACTTCTAGGCCATCGCTACCCTTCTTCTCTAGTACCACAGGTTCATCGTAGGATTTGCTGTACATAAGCTGGGATATTCTAGATTCGGGGTGTTCTTTTACGCGAAATTCGACCGTATATTTGAGCTTAGTCGTGTACAGAGCGCGTGACTTATTATTCTGTTTGTTTAAACCGTCGGCCGTATCAGGTGACTCATCTTTCTGTGACCGACGCCGAACAGTGATTTCCCACCCTGGCTCAACCAACATCTCCCAGAATTGAGGTAGAATTTTGTCCCTGGCCGTAGTGAAAAGCTCATACTTGCCCTCATCAATCTCTTGTGTCGCCTCTTTATTATTTCCGTACGAGGCTCTAATAAGGTCTTCCATGCTCTAATATAAAGATTTAGCGGTCGTCCACATAATATGGTCCCACAACACACCTTCCATGTTCGACAGAGATCCAACGGCAGAATGAATGACCCATCCCCAGAGTGTCTCAAGATGATTGATCGTGTATGCTTGGCCGGGCCTCCGTGAGAGAGCTCCTGGTCCTCAGATGAGGCTTCTGTGTCTTCCTCTTCCACAGCATCGATTGTGGCTGCAACTGAAGGCATAGATAGAGCGGGAACTTTGTCGGCTGTGGACATCGAAGTAGAATTGTCCTCGGCAGTTTCAGTATTAAAGTTCTCCATCTCCGCTGAAGAAATCATAATGGTCTCAGTCGAGTTAGTCCTCTAATAATATAGTTGTTACAACTTACCTAGTTTCACGTCCTCTAGCATTTCAGGCTCAGGTCTAACCGCCATTTCCGACAAAGCACTATTTTCGAGCCTTTTAGCTGCAGCAGGATCCATTACATCAGATGAAGTATCCATCTTAGAAACAATTAGTTCTCTTTCTTGTGAATTAGTTTTTCAGTATCGTACGTGTTCACTTTGTAGCCAGATATTACAGGCAGCAGGAGATTCGAGTTTATCGAGAACCAGAAGAATTGGGAGACACCCGATGATGAACAATTCGTACCGGAATAGAATCTTGACTCACATATTAATATTAAAACATCAACAAGGCGAAACCAGAAGTGTGCAGTGTAGGGGGTACCCTTCGGTAACGCCCGAGAAATGTTGGTCTGATTGCTGACAATTTGGCCGGGTCGGAGGAAATTGTCCTTGGGGGTAGGGCTTTAAAGAACAGCATTACACAGCCGCACTATCCGAGCTCACTTGAGTGTGGTTGCATTATGCAATAGACAAACCAATATGATTCGTCAATATACGGATTAGGATAACAACTCCGTATGTTGATAATGCATGTCATCCGCTCCGTAGTAATCTGCTGTTAAGTTGCAGGAGAAATGATGCAAGTGGCGAAGCCATGAGATGCTCATTGGTAAATTTGCTGCAATGTATTATTGCCGAACTGCTACCATATTTCACCGGCGCATTGAATATACATGCTCCAATAGAACTATCGACACTCTTATCTTAGAATGGATATACGTTCGCTCACACTAAATTGCTCCCCGCAACCTAGATGAAGTCCTAGACTAAAGTGACCTACATTAGACAAGTATTAGAAAATACCCGCAGCACTTATACTACGCACCCCTTGCTATTGTGTCAATCGACAATCTCAAGATGGCTGGTTCAGGCCCGTTCATTGACATTCATGAGGCCGAAAGGTTCGAGGGAAGAGTTGTCATCCGCCGGTTCACTGACCAGCTTACAGGAGCTGACGAGTTAGAGCGGTCGACCAAAGCGGCGCAAGATGAGAGAGACGAAGAAGAAGAACGAGAGCAGAGGAAGCGTCTAAGGCATCTCTACGAGGGGTCAGAAGATAGTACCAGTTCGTGAGTTCAGACTTAGGTCCTCGTAATATGCTACGTCTGACAATGCCAGACCAGAAGACTTTGACGTTGCAAGAATTGCGAGGGAGGCGCTGGATGGGGTTGTGAGTAAATTTAAAGCAGACGCAAAACCCTCACTTCTTCAACGTATGAAGATATCATCATCCAAATCGGAGAGAGCTACGGCAATTGGACTTTTAGAAAAATCGGTAAACAACGATGCCGACGACCTTAAAGTAACCGTCAGTACTATTGAGCAGAAGTGGAAGGAAGGCCATGGGCGAGTAAGCAACCTTTGAGTGTACAATCGAGCCTGATGTGCTGATACTTTCGATCAGATATATCAAACTTTTAAGCGAATATGTCGCACTCTCGATGACCACAAAGGCGTTTTTGCAGTTTTCCCATCGCAGAATATGTACACCTCGGTATTATCTGCAAGCCTTTCTTGTCTCGTGAAGGTAAGTAGCTAACCTAAAACATACCCACGATTAAAGATATTAGCTAACCAGACCAGGCAGCTAAAAACCACAGCGACATTGCAGAGATGCTTTCTGACTCTGTAGCAAGCATTTCCGACAAGGTTGCAACGTGTTCCAGCTTCATCATAATCATCAAAACTCGGCGTATGAGGAAAAGGCTTGCCAATATCTACGCTCGCATGTTCGAGTTCTACCGGAACGCCATAATGTGGTACCTAGACTCAAAGCTCTCTCGAGTCTTCTCTAGCTTCAACGAAAATCTACAGAAAGCGTACGCTAAGGCATCGGACGACCTTGAGGATTCAATCAAGGAGCTATATCGTGAGGCTTCCGTGGGTAATGCCGCTATGGTTGCTATGCTCCACAGCGAGGTTTCATGGTTGAAAGAAGAACTACAGCGTCAGCGGCAAAACTATAGCAAACAGGACACCTCAGCCGGGCATCGAATGTATACCCTTATGGAAGCCAGTTGGATGAACACCAGGCTTTCCAAAGGCTTTCTAGAAGCTCCAAATTCCAACCACCTAATAACTTATTCCACCTCAAGCCTAGAGGACGGGGCCGCCTCCGGAATGACACGTGCTGAAGCCCGCGCCTTTAGCGATGCCATCAAATCATTTATCATCGGTGACGAAGGCCCAGGATTATTTAGCGCCGGGGGCGGTTTCTGGCTCGCCGAGGACGAAGTCTTCCCCAAGATACGTTCGTGGATGGTGGAAAATGAGGCCTCCCGTACGATGTGGGTTTCAAGTCCTTACGACCCAGAGGGCACAACTAGCGCGCGAGCCGCTGCCTTGGGAGTCGTGGCAGCGGCATGGCAAGCAGAGACACCGCTCATCTCTCACTTCTGCAAACGGCCGCAGCCTAGCGAAATGCGGGCAGGGATGAGTATCACACAAGTGGGATTAGTCGGGCTGGTGCACAGTCTTATCGTTCAGCTGTTGCAATTCGGCAAGGCGGAGGAGCACTTGGAAATCAGTGCAAGGACCCTTGCGTCTTTGAACGGGAGCAACGAAGCATGGGACACGAGTCTAGAAGTCTTCCGGTTGCTGCTCGACCACACGCCTGCGTTGATGTACTGCGTGATTGACGGACTGAACGATCTCGAGTGGGGAGGCGGGGGGGAGCAGTGCCAGCAAGTTTTCAATATCTTACTTGCACGGCAAAAGCAGGCGGGATCGGTTTTCAACATTCTAATCACGACGGCAGGCCAATCATTCGTCTTACCATCTAACATCCAGTTGAAAGATAGACATATCACAACGAAGGGACCCAGAGAGGTGGCGAGATATGGAAAGAAAGTTGAACTGTAATTAATTATCCGCCGCTGCCTGTGGAAATAGTATTGATTTGAATATTATGTCAAGTTAAAATATCTGAATGTAGTGCTCTAGGTCCAATTACAACTGAGAAGGAACACGTTCTTGAATTACATTATAACTATTGACCTTCGACACTATGCCTCCTCTGTCCTCACTCGGATTTTGCCAACTGGTTTCATAGACAGTATTGAAAATCAGCAAGCACTAAGCACAGCATCTACCCCTGGACTGTTCGGTAACTTAGCTCTGACAAATGCATTGATTTACTCAACACACTTGGGCAGAGAACCACGGCCACCATCGGCTTTTCAAATAGGAAGCGGTGAGGTATTAATTAAAAACGTTATATTGTTCCCTGCGTAGCAGCAGTGTAGTTACCTAGATCAGGCCGTTTCACGTTGCCGTGGCTGTTCTTGCTCCCGAGAATTCTAGGAGTCTTGAAGAGCACATCTAAGTCAACACCGGACGCCTCAGAGAACATCGACTAAACATTATACACTTCCACCGATAAAAAACGTCAGAAATGCCGACCATGCGCCCTTTGATGGCTCAATCCTCTAATATCTACGTTGCACCGAAATATGGCTGTACGCCGAGCCCTCCGTCTTATGATTTGGTAGCACCATCACTTGTCCCCCATCTCTTCGTCTCATCTCCACCCTCCCAGTCTTCTTCCACATATCCCAAGAGTTTCTTCACCTCTGCCACCTTGGCCGAGTCCCCCGTGTTCTTTCCGATGTTGTCGCTAATCTTGACAGCAGGATTCCCGGTCGCCGAGCTCAGCTTGATGACAATATTGAGAGGGACGGATTTCTTGCCAGTTGTCAACTGGGTGAAGTCGTTGGTCAAGTATGTCCCGACACCGAAGCTTGACTGGAAGCCCTGCTCGTCGGAAACGCGCTTGTACTCGATACATTTCTCAATGTCCAGGGCGTCGGAAAAGACGATCGTCTTCTTCTCCTTGATGCCGTGGTTGTCGTAGAACTTCCGCATTATCTTGACAAATGTGGCGGGGTCTCCTGAGTCTTGTCTAACGCCGGTGAAGACTTGGGCGTATGTCCGTGATGAATTGCTGCCCATGGGTCTGCTAAACGATTTCAGGAAGGCAGGGGTCCCAAATGTGTCGGTCAAGGCAATTCCCAGCACGCCCTCGCCAAAGCAGGCTACCCATCGGCGTAGGGCCTCCTCATTGGCAGTTTCATAGTCATTAGTGATAGCGGCAATTCCCATGAACCATTCATGGGCCACTGTGCCGATGGGAGCGAGATTAAACCGCATGGCCAGGTGCACATTGCTCGTGCCCGCCAGCTTTCCGGGCAGGCCAATGTCTGCAGCAAGCTTGCTCGCATTCACTAGGCCTCGGAAGACCAATGCTTGCGTGTGGTAATCTCTGCGCCGCCGAGTGCCAAACTCGGATAATGTGCAGCCGGCTTTCAATATCTGCCGTCCCTTCTCAAAGGCCTTCTCCTCTTGCCCCTCGTAATTCCAATCGGTGTCCATAAACTTGAAATAGGCCTCAGACGTCAGGGCAAGAAGGGGGATCTCATATAGGATAGTGTCGACCCACTTGCCGCTGATCTCGATGTGGATGTCCCCAATCACATCGTCGGCGCCCGTGTCTTCGCCTATCGGTATGAAACTTGGCTTTAACTGCTCCCGTGGCGAGAGACGGAATTCGCTCAGAAAGTGGAGATATGCAGCAGTCAGGTATGGGCAGTGCGTCTTTAGAAACCTCAACTCTTCATCCCTCAGAGAAATATGACCAAGCTCTAGAGACACCATGTTAGTATCAAGTGTGGCACTCAGCACTCACGAATGACGCCGGCAAGAGCACGTACTGTAGATCTGGTCACGCAGCCAGCCGAAGGCCTTTCTCGAGAACTTCTTCTCCGGCGTTCGATTCGTGAAAGCGTAGGTCACTTCAACGTCTGGATAGTGCTGGAAGACGGCATTCTGCATAGTCAGCTTGTAGAGGTCGGTATCGAGGAAGGAGAGCACCCCCTCGGGGTACTCTGATGACCAGTTGAAGTCCATGTCTCCGGTGATCAGAGCAGTAAATGGTGAGTAAAGGAGGAAGAGATCGGCTGTCCTTCAGTCCTTCAATGAAACGAGGCCCTCGTAGGGGGTGAAAGCTATGACAGGGCCACAAGGCTGGCCTGCCAATCAGGCGACAGCGGGCGATGTAAGGGCGATGGGTGACGGGATATGCCGAATGAGCCGCTGCGAACGCCAATGACGTTGTCAAAAATCGAAGACGACTAGGTTTAAAACTAGGTCGGACCAGTCGGGGAATCCCAACAGAAGGACTTCCCACCTAGCTGGTTCCGGTTGGGGGCCCTGTGGCAGAGACGTTGCACGGATAGAAGTCAAGGGATGACCCTAGACAGTTTAGACTCCAGTCTCTAGAGGGATTAGCTACCACCGACGAATATAATCTTTCTGGTGGGACAATGATATGATTTGAGAAATGTCGAGCTACCCGAGCCTTCTGCGACCATAGACCAGGCAAAGCGCAACAATTTAAAGGTCACGACGTGGGAGGACATGAATGTTACCAGTTCATTAAAAAGCTTCGTTTCTAACGTAAGTCCCACTAAGTGAAAGAAAGGTTTAGGTACAGTACCTGCCTGTCGGAAAAAGTCTCACACACCTAAACAGGAAACTAACCCTCTATCTGGGAATAGCGCGACTCTTGGCTTCTATTGGAATGAGGCCGGAGCATCTGCCTTGCTGTACTTCGTAAGTGCCTATGCGTGGCCGCTTACGCATACAAGAACCAGATATCAAGTTATTGTCAAACTTGACTGCCAATTAATTACGCAAGATCTACGGAGTACGGAGTACCTACTGGCCAATCTGCTAGCAGCAGCTATTGAAAGTGCGCAGATGGCCTGCACAAGTGAGAGGTAGGTGTACTCCGTACTTCGTACTGTGGGTTTAGAGAGTGCAGCGGCCTGCATGCGACTGAAACAAAGATGCGCTATTCCCAAAAAGAATAGCAGAGAGCCCATTTGAGCTCAATGGGTGTATCGGTACAAACTGTTTGGGATTATTTTCCGACATGTTATCCTCTGTGGCCTTCTGTTCCTCCTTCAAGGAATACGAAATCATAACATTCTCCAAATTATCAAGAACGAAAAACATTTGATTGAGAGTTTTACTATGAGTTCTTCGCCGAACCCTCTGAATGCTCAGCCACCGGTTTAGATCGGCTTATCAATGGCAGGTGCTTATGTAACAGTCTGCAGATTAGGTACTTAGATACATCGCGCTGTGGATCGAATCGGACCGGCAAAACTTGCTTCCCAGGCGCGCCCAGGTGGAGCCAAGCGCTCTCGAATCCCAAATCGTGGCCTCAATTGCAACCCCGGATTTGTTTGGAGGTAGCTCTGCCAGCTCGTGCCTTTTCAGACCCTAAGGTATCCCGACAACATCACCCACGCGACCTACCTCTCCCACACCGGTTTCCTTCTCGCCTCGAAATCTTCACCGTACTCAAGAGCGCGCCACTGTCATTGTCATTGTCATATTCTTTTCCTTCCATTTATCTCCTTTCTCACAAAATGGTATGTCTTGCAAGATCTCTGGTCTCTCCTCATCACCCGTCCATTTTATGGTCCACCATGTCGCAATTGACACAATCATGACAATCACTTGGATCTATCTACATTTTGTACTCCATGGCTACATCTCTGTGGAGCCTCGAATCTGATGTCGCAACCCTGTGTCTAGTCTTCTCCTCGCGCTTCGTCGCCGGTATCGTCGCCCGCCGCGTCTGGCGCCAGCACCGGCCGTCCTTCATCTCCAGCCCCTCCGGGAGGCGCCCGAACCGCCATCCGACGACGAGCCGCGGCTGATCAGAAGGAGAAGATTGCCAATGCGCGACCCAGCAGCACGAGAGCCGCCGGTGCCGGTGGCAGCAGCAGCACGATGCTGAGTACGTGGAATAGGGGTAGTGGGCCTTGGCCGAGAATTGAGCGCTGACAGTGATGCAGGGCTGTACACCGACGAATCCCCGGGCTTGAAGGTCGATCCCGTCGTCGTTTTAGTCCTCTCTCTAGTCTTCATCTTTAGCGTTGTCGCCTTACACAGTACGTTGCGCGCATGTCCCCGTCCGAAGACACGACGGGGCGGCAGTCACTAACTCGCTTCATAGTCATTGCCAAGATCACTCGGAAGTTCTCTAGCTAGGCCACCGAACAGAATATAGCGACACAGGAAGCTGGATAGTAGGGCGACGTGTGTATCCGTCACAATCACGAGGCGACGACATGGCGGTGGGCCCCGATTTCCGCGACTCGCACTACGGCATCGTGAGCCAAGATGAGTGAGGGAAACGGTCGTCGCCAGTACGAACACTATAATTGAGAGCCATATTCAGTCGGGCGCTAAAAACTGAGGTTATCGGGGTTTAATATCAACTGTATCATACACAAAACTTGCAGGCTTAGGTTAAAATTTGGTTCACGCGTATATTGGCGTCAAGACCTCCATGCGCGTAATGGTGGCATCGATCTACTCTTTTGGCGGCTGCTCAACTTTTTCATCTGGGTTTGCATTTGATGATTGTCTCTTCCGTATCTGGCAGGCTCTGGGACGTAGCCCAGAGCAGCCAGAATTGCGAAATATCACAGCTGATAGGCTGAGCTCACAATAGCAGTCGGGAGCCGAAGCGGGAAGTTCTAGCATCGCAACTGACTGAAGTCACGATCATCTGAGATTGATAGCCCTGAGGTAGTGGCAGCTGAGAGAATAGCTAGGATATCAAGTGTTCTATGCAGTAAGTAGATAATACTAATAGTTAATGTGCTTCTTGCTCGCGCAGATAGCTAGTAGGCACATGATGGGAAGCATCAAATTAATTCGTTCAGGCTCTCCCATATGTACAGAGGTACTCCGTACCTACTTCGTAGACTTATCCGACCTCAGTAAATGGACCTCAGGAGAAGTGGTAGCGGATAAAATGGGTCTCAATTTACGCGCCCGAATGGAAAGAGCATACATACCTACGTAGGTACCTCCTACACTAGGCCTCTGACTACCTAGGCCCACCCCAAGAGTTATTAGCGGGGTCTTCGCGGCCCACATTAGCCTTTAGATACCCTAAAGCGTACTGGCGTCTACAATTTCCCGCGGCGCACATCCCATCTCCACCTCCCCACATCTTTATTCTTGGCACCCTTCGCGACCCCAAGATCCATCTCCCTTCCATCAACGTACTTACCTCTGAATCACATCATCATCACCCTCGCTCAACCACGAGATTTCCGGCACAAGGCTACGTTTTGAACCAGCATCTCACATTGGCGAGCATCTTTCTTGATTTCTGCATTCGGTAATCATCCACAAGCGTTGAGCCGACCTCTGAGAGGAACCGCCACGTCGCGCGCGCTGCGGCTGCTGTGCTGTGCTGTGCTGCTGTGCTGCTGCCTCCTCCTTCGCGCCCTCATGTGAACAAACTCTACGGCGACCTGGCACCGGCACTGGCCCAGCTCAGCCTAGCCCAGCCCAGCCCAGCCCATCTCCGACGACTTATCTACCAATTTTCACTGGCTCTTCTCTCCGCTATCTCTCTATCTCTCCCATCCGCATTTCATCTCCTCTACTCTCGCCATGGAGAGCTCCAGTCGCCACGACATGCTCGATGCGCCGAGTCCCTTCATTAAGCAGGAAGCCATGGACGACCGCAACGCCTCCTCATTCGAGGACATAGATTGGGCCGAGCAGGAGCGGAAGGATGAAGAGGACATGGCGAAGCTAGTAGGCGACCCGCGCTCGACGGCGGCCAACAACCTGGACCTGTACGCCTTCGGTGACAAGGACATCGACCAGACCGACAAGGCCGACGACGCCATCGACTTCGAGGACATGAGCGACGATGATCTCGCTAGCGATGCCGGGTCTGCCGGTGCCGATGCCGATGCCCTGCGCGATACCGGCCCCTCCCAGCTGCCCGGTCTGACCGAAGACGAGGCCACGAGCCACGACACCGACCACCTGGACGACCTCTTCGGCGGCGGCGATAACGATTTCCTGCCCTCATCTCCACTGCCCGACGATGTCGATATCGATGCCACTGCTGACAGCGACGGTCTTTTTGGCATCGTGAAGCCCCTGGCCGCGCCTGACGACCAGCGCGTCGCCAGCACGGCACCCGACGACGACGTAGAGCCCGAGAATGAGAACGAGCAGGATGTCGAGATGGGCCCTGGGGGCGAGGTTTCGGACGAAGCTTGGCAGAAGATGTCCTTTCAGGAACGCTGGAATGTCAACTTCCCCCAGTACAGCGTGTCTATCGACAAGTGGGTTAGCCAGACCGACGAAGGCATGCAGAAACCACTGCAGAGCACCGAAGACCTGCTGCGCGACAAGTTCCCCCATTTCGCCAAGCACAAGACCCTCCATTTCAACAAGCTGCTGCCCGCGTGGCCCGCCGAATTCATGTACAAGGAGCCCGCGAACAAGGACAAGGACCCGCCTGAGTTCGTGCCCACCAAGCTCGAGCTCGAGCTCGACGCCGACTCGTCCAAGCTCTTCCGCATCCCCGACAACCCTCTCGGCGCTGCCAACCAGCGCGCTACCTATCACGACACCGATGATTGGGCCGCCCGCTTCGGAGGCATCGCTTTCGTCGATGAGGACGAGTGGTCCGACTCAGATGACGGAGAGCTCGTGGGCGGCTTCACCCTTGATGAGATAGCCACGGTATGTCAAGACTGGGGGCCGCCTATCGATAGAGAGCCCCCGTCGAAGGCAAACCCGGCGGCGAAACGCCCCGCCGAAGACGACGACGAAGACGAAATGGACGAATGGGATCGCGAGTTTCTCAAATCGCGGCCTAAGCCGAAGCGGCCTAAGTACGAGATCGGTCTCCCTGACATATCAACGTACGAGGCACGGGGCATCAACGATTTTGAAGCGGCCACGCGGCGATTAGGCAAGCGCGTATACCTGGACCGGCGAGATCCATATCTACTACTAGATGACGTGCAGTCGACACGGCCCGCGAAACGTCAGAAGTTGGAGGAGAAGACCAAGCGGATGGCCAGCGGCCAGCTCCGTAGAGATGTCATGCGCCACTTCAATATCTCCAACGACGACGCCTACGACGCCTTGAAGAACAATCACAAGAGCAAGGTCCGAGCTACGCTCTCCAGCGTGGGCGTCGAGCATAGTTTGCCCGCTCAGAAACTGACCTTCCCCTTCTATCGCACGAAACTCGACGGCCAGCCGTGGGAGTTCCATCGCAAGAAGTTCGATGTGAACAAGATCTTACGGCACCATGTCGGCATCCGGAAGCCCGGCAAGGTCAGAAGGAAGGATATCAAGGGTCGAAGCATACAGGATATCTTCAAGACTACGAAAGACCTCAGCCTGAACGACAACTCTACCGCTGTGCTCTTCGAATATAGCGAACAATTCCCCGCTGTCTTGTCCAACTTCGGCATGGGTAACCGTGTCATCAACTACTATCGCCGCAAGGAACGGGGTGACGAAGAGAAGATGCCGAAGCTGGATATCGGTGAGACCCATCCCCTCCTCCCCGAAGACAGGTCACCATTTAGTATCTTTGGTACTGTCGATCCTGGCGAGACTGTGCCCACTCTTCATAACGAGATGTATCGTGCCCCTATCTTCAAGCACGAGCCACGCCCGAACGATTTCCTTCTTGGATACACCACCAACAATACGGATGGTCCCAAGTGGTTTCTTCGCAATATCGATCATGTATACACTGTCGGTCAAGCTTTTCCCTCGATGGAAGTGCCCGGGCCGCATGCCCGGAAGGTGACCAATACGTCGAAGAACAGGCTAAAAATGATTGCGTTCCGAATGATGAAGCAAAAAGAGTCTCACGATGTCTCTTTGAAAGAGATTACACCCCACGTTTTCGAGAAAGAAGATCCACAGAATCGGCAAAAGCTGAAGGAGTTCCTCGAATACAATAAAGACACCAAGACGTGGCGCCTGAAGGAGAGCGAGGCCATGATGGACGAGGCCGCGATCCGCGCCATGATCAAGCCCGAAGATGTATGCCTGGTAGAGGCCATGCAGGTCGGCCAGCAGCTGATGGAGAATGCTGGCTTCGATCCGAAGGACAAAGACGACGCCGAGGATGGCGCGGATGAACCTCTCGTCGTCCAGTTGGCACCGTGGCGCATCTCCAAGAACTTCCTTGAAGCGAGCGCCGGCAAGGCCATGGTTGCACTCCATGGAGAGGGCGATCCTACCGGCCACGGCTTGGGATTTAGTTTTATCAAGACCTCTATGAAAGGAGGTTACATCAATGCCGTGCAAGGCCCACTGGCCACATCGGCAGACGCCATCGAGCGTGAGCGCAAAGCCAACGGCGGCCATTCCTACAACGTCAGGAAACAGCAGGATATGTATAACGCCGCCATCCGTGACATTTGGGAGAGGCAGAAGACCACACTCAGCGACAACACAACCCACGACGATGCCGACGTCCTTGACACGGCCAACGAAGACGACCGCTTTAACCAGAGGCCCGCCGAGGCCACCCCCGCTCCGATAGATGACGGGCGAAGTCAATTCAGTCGCTTCAGCGCGACCAGTCGCAACGGTAAACGCAAACTAAAAATAATAAGAAAGAAGAGAGACGACGCTACCGGCGAGATGACAACAGAGACAGTCATTGTAGAAGATCCTCTTGTCATACGCAACTACATGAAACAGAGAGCTGTTCTCACCGCAAAGGACAGAGAGTGAGTCAAGATTTCCTCAGTTCAAAATCCTATAAGAATGCAGACTCATCGATGAATAGTGTATATACCATGCAAGCCACCGGGGATGCCGACGACAACCGTGATAAGGTTAAATTGTAAGTTTTCGTCTTCCTTTCCTGTTTATCTCGCGATTTGAGCGTGAAACGTAGTATAGCGCACACTCACATGGATACAGGGTCGATAGAGAATTGTCACGCTTGCTGAAGAATCAAGATCGACGCCAAAACCGCGAGAAGGGCAAGGGCAAAAAGAAGAACGGAAACGGAAACGCGAATGCGAACGCGGCCGCATCCCCGGAGCCTTCTGGCGATAAGACGTCAGGGGGTACCACCCGGAAATGCGCAAACTGTGGACAAGTGGGACATATCAAAACCAATAAGAGGTACTGGCATTCTTGTTGTTCTGTTCTGAGCCATTTCCACTTTCACGTCCCTTTGTCTCCTGGTTCTCCAAACCATCCACCGGTTTTCAAGGGCTTACCTGCCTTGCCGTCCTACTGAGGCGGCAGGAACCCCTGAATTCTTCATACCAAGCTAGGCTTTGCGTTCCTCAACTCCCCCATTTCGCATTACCATGGGCATCCCCAGCTGGGCGAGCAGCACCCCCGAGTCATCCAGCTTAACCTAGTGCAAGCAACACAGCATATGTTCCAAAATCCCCGCTTCCCATTCTCTCCATACACCCACTACATGACCTCTTCACTTCATGGTGCCAGGACCGCGCTAACATAACCGAACTCCCATAGTAAATGTCCACTTCTGAATGGCACGATCACGCAAACTAATCAAGGCGGAGATCACGGAGGTTTTGGGTCCTTTGGTGCATAAGTCTGCGTTTGGGCTAGTTGGCATTTTCCATGTGGATGGACGAAGGGAGGGAACGTTAAAAGACCTGCAGACAGAACCTTGTATACCCGCTTACACGTGTATTAGCACGAATGAAAAGGTAGAAAAGTAGCCTCGGAGGTGCATTCGCAGATCCTGTTGTCAAGGGAAATGCGTAGCAAGAGTTTGCAAAAGACAAATAGCGAAGTTCACGTTCACCAATGTTCTACTGTGCCACATTCCGTAAGATCTGTGATCATGACTATGCAGTGGCTGTTCCATCCTACGTCCTCTATATTATCTCGCCTCTCCTATATGTATGTCAGACGCATACGTACTTACACGTAGACGTGCTCACGCGCCAGAACAACCTCTTCTTGGCTTCCTGCTTCCATTTCTCTTCTAGAATATTTCCGTCACATCGCAGGGTTTCCAGGGCCCTTGTAAGCACGTGGGTGTGGAACATAATTAAAGTACTGCCAGGCCGTCTGAGACAGATGGTTCGCGGACATGCATCCGCTCGACCGGCGGGTAGGTCAGTCAGGTCAGTCAGGTCAGTCAGCACGAAGCGTGAAAAGGAGGCTTGCGTGCGTGCTTGCTACTGGTCTTGCATTCTTGCTTCTGCCGCACGGCACGTCTATTTTCTCTAGCTCTGCGCCTTCCATATCACCTACCTATGTAATTATATCCCCGTCACACGCAGAATTTGAACAGACTCCGCCCAATGAAGACGCGAGCCGCACTACGGTGATGCAAGGGGAGCCACTCTACGACGATATTTGTATGTATGTATGTATGTAAGTCAGTAAAAGCAACAATGTATGTATGTATGGCTTACCACAACGCACGCCTCTATGGCATCCACAACATCAAAGCCAATGGGAGGAGGCCCGACGACGACGATCCCGAGCTACCTAGGTCACTGCATCTCTGGCTCAACAAGCAAGCAATGACGGGAGAAAGAGTGGGATAGAACGAATGTTTCCTTCTCTTTGGCTTCCATGCATACGCAGTGCTTTGTGCTTCTATTCTTAGGAAACCAAAGCACGCCCGCACGCGCGCGCGATGACATGCATTCCACGCGCAGCAGCAAGCAGCAGCATCCAAGCAGCAGTCATCTATCTGCCCGAGCCAGGCCACAGCAGCGTATGCGTGTATGTATGTGCGTGTGTCGCTTCGCTAGGTTATTAGTTAGCAAGAAAAGTCGGCGAAGCTAAGGTAGGTACCATATGCTCACTGCATGAGGATTATACACACCAGCCACTTAGACGTCGTGAGAAATGCATAGTAGTAGATAGGTTCCCGCGTCGACTAGTTTAGATAGATACATGATGTTAGGGAGACCGCGGGCCTCGGCGCGTATGTACTGTACCTAGGTATGCACCATACCCTACATACACTACATACATGCCTACATAGCTGTGGTGTGTAGATGTTGAAGAGCAAGGCCAGGCAAGGCATGAAGGTAGCAAGTAGACGATTAAATGAGCAGACAAAGCAAGCACACGAAAAAGCCATCAAATGAAAATTAACTGAAATCACGTCACCTGTGTAAATTAAAGATTTCGTCTAGAACAAGAATCCCAAGGAGAAGGAAGCGAACTTGATCTCGCTTCCGCGAGCCCTCCGTTTCAGCATATCTCAGCCGCATTTTAGGACAACATTGCGAATGGGCATTTTATCTCGCGCGCGCAACTCGTCCGTTCGCATACTGTAAGTAATGAAGTAGGTTGCATCCTGAGTTCGCGCATCGGCGATTACTTGCGCAGCCGGATTGGATGCGATCATCTTGGAATTGGGATTCTTCGCATTTTTTTCTAGAAGCGTGGATGGCCACACACATGGAGGTTCCAAAATGTAACCCACGAGCGACGATCATCCAGCCTGCCTGTGTACACACACATACACACACATCTGGCGATGCCATCATTGGGCCGGAAATCACGAACCCTGGGTCTTGCAAGTCCGGCACGCCAACCAGATGTGATTCCCTACCTACCTACTTACTTACTTATCTACATCAGAGAAAATCACGGCGCCGAAGCACGGGAGGAGAGTTGGAGAAGGGTGGAAAAAACGGTGTAGGAAAAGAAATAAAAGGGTCAATGATGACGATGCAAGCGTGCGAGCTAGTGTCGTCGTCGCGGTGGGATGGTGGTAATCAAATGTAACCCCATCTCTTACCGAAGCCCTGGTATTGGTCGTCTGCGTCGGCATCTACCTTTTTGTAGCGTTTGTGGGTGCGCTTGACAGGACAGACTTTTTGACTTGTCGAAGAATGTGAACCGAAACCAGAAAACCTCAGCAGAAAGTGGGGTTCCATCCCAATCCGGGTCGCGTAAGGATAATGTCATTGGGGGAAGCCAGATAGATAGATAGATATGTGGCTAGGTAGGGTAGTATTCAGTCCATTGTAGCGGATCGATAGAAAGCCAGACATCAGAACTGCGGTGTAGAGACATGCAGCCGTGAGGTTTTGTCGCACCTACACTATACTGCACGAATGACTCCCTCATACTCCCTATCGTGCCTCCAAATTCCCCTTCTCCGCCTAACCTCCTCGAGATGAGATAAGCTTATACCTCCTATACCCAGGCTGCCTATGCGACCGGCGCCCTAAGCCTCTTGGCCAACCTCAGCGACTAACGTGAACATGCAGGTTTGCACAGGCTGGCTTTGCGATATCTGTCCGCAACAGTCAGCAGGGCGCCGATCTCTGTCTATATGGCTCCCTATTTCTCCCTCTTTCTCTCTCTCTCACGCACGCGCACATATTGCGTCTGTGGTCTGTGTATCCCGGTCAGTTCTCGGGATGCCCGTGAAAATCCCAAGCCGACGAATGCAAGCCGTCAGCCCTTGACCATAGTCCATAACCACGTGGCTGCGAACCATACCACGTCTCAGTGGGGTAACGTCTGTCTGAACTGGGGACCAGTCCCTCCCTGACCAGGTACGAGTATCATGTTAGACTCGCGATGCTGTTGTCTACTGTGATGAATGAATGTCAGCTCCTTATACCCGTACCAATAAGTAAGTCGAATAGCCATGTAGGCATCTGACGTGCACAATTGAACAACCCATCTCGTCATACATCATACTCGGCTAAACAACCGGTAATGAGGTAGGTCAAATAGATTCCATATAAGCGAGGCGCCAATAGGCACGATTCTTCAGCCATGACGTGCTATGACCGGGCGCAAAAGGGGGCATGCACTGCCAAGGTGCATCTAAGACAACAGCAGCCTTATAGCCACGAGGATTGTCAGATCCGAGACTGCACCGTCCATATGGACTGCCGGCGGCATTGCGCTATAGGCCTCGGTGCGTGGCCGCACGATAGTCAAGTCCTGATCATAGAGCTACCTCCCAGAATGTAGACAATAGCAACCTAACAAACGTCTTGCTATCGATGAAAGTGGCTGGCTTAGCATCGTTTCGCATCTTGCTGCCTTTAGATAGTATGCGAGTCAACGTGTGCATGACATGTTCAGGTTACTGAAGGGTTTCACCATTTCAGCTCTACTAGGCTTGGAGACCGCACGAGATCGGAACGTCATGTTCTCCTGAAGCGAACCCGACATCATTGAAGAGCATAGAGCTCGTACAAGTGTCAGCGTGTGCCTTGCCGTTTGACGACATGACGTTCACATTATCACCAGTCCATCCCCGGTTCGTGTGCCTGCCAAGCCGTCATCTTATGTAAGTTATCGAAAGATACCAAATAGGATCTCGGGGTACCGGAGTGAACCTCAGTAGATGCATGGCCTCATTGCACAAAACTAGTCAGGTGCGGCGAGCTCTCCGCAAATTTGTCAAGTCGAGGTGAGGCCGGTATGCCATACTCATTCTGGGTAAGTCGGCCGACAGAGAGGTGGGAGGGAGGGACATTGGAAGTCCTGTGAAGTCTTAAGATTACACGTGACAGCAGAGAGCTTGGCCTAATAGGTAGTCTAGGGTTAGGTATCATAGGAGGCACAGGAAGCGCGGAGGATGCCGCACAACAAGGGAATTGGATTATAACCAATTTGTCACATCGCCAAACGGAGGACGCAGATTGCACTCCGTAGTCAGTGTACCGTGCTGTAGAGACAAGAGACCTGGTCAATGGTCAGAGGTCAGTGGTCAGAGGCCGGTGGCCTTCAGCTTGCCAGGCTTCGAGAACGGGAGGAATCTGGCAGGGCCTCATGAGCATGTCGTGACAATGCCCTTCTCTCTACTAACGGAGCACGGAGCTGGCAGTAGTGCAGTCCTTCATATGTAGGTCATCGATCTCTGCGTAAGGATCTGGACTAACTAGGGGCTGCGTTCCACTAGTTGGATAGGTATATACCAAAGGGCCCATTCTTGCTGTATACCGGTCCTACGTATTAATGTGCTGGAAGTGTACTTAGTACGTAATTATGGTACTTCGTAGACATCGTCAATTGTCGATAGGATTACTTATCTGCGGCAAGGAAAGCGTGCGTTATGGACTCGGTGAGGAAACGCATCGATGAATTGTCGATCTGGGGAGCAGGCAGCACCATTGATTGATACATGCTTCCCATGACAACACGGCTCGCGACTTGGCATCTCTTCGCCTGCCACAGTCGTTCTCTCGTCGTACGAGTGGCTTTCTGTCGGCCTCTCTCATTTTGGCCGAATTGTTTGGGATTTTCCCGGTTAGGGAGGGGGTAAATTGTCATCGGGTCAGCGATTTTACCCACATTGCCTATAGCGGATCTTGAAACAACGACGCTGATTGGGTCGAGGCCCTAAGCCAAAAGGGAAGAAACCACGCTAAGTGCCAATCTGCACGTCGCGACAAGGATGGGGCGGGGGAGGGTGACGATGGAGGCATGTGGTTGCTAAAAATAGCTATTTATAGCATATCCGGCTCGGTAACCCTGCGTCGACCGAGATCCATGTTCGCGACTTGCCAGAGCCACAGCCTTGCCTGATTGCTTGCAGCTCACAACAACCCAATGAGCGATGCGAAGATCGAGCAGCGCTGGCATGGCCCGGCGCTTACAAGCTCGACCGGACCTCTTCCTTCTGGTCGGCAATTACGCCGCTAGACCAGATGATCAAGCTCTATCTCTTGGCCGTGTCTTGGTCGCTCGCTCGCTCGCCGGTTCTCACGAGACATGTGGATGTGCGGACATACCATCAAACTGCTCCGCTCGGGGAAAGCATTTCACACTAGGATCGAGCGGACTAGTAGGCATAGCTCGCATTCTGAAACTCAAAGCACATACATCAATCAGCCGGCCAAGGGTTGTCTCTTGCTCTCATGTCATCTGCGATTTCGTCGTCTATACTCCGTACGGGAGGAGGGAGAGCTGAGCAGCAAAATGCCCAGACACTAAATTCTATTCCCCCGAAAGGAGCTGCCGTCTGATTCAACATAGTCGTAGCTTCAACGTAGATGGATGGCAGGAGATGTGATGCCTGCTATCACTGCTAGCCGATGGGAATACTGAGCAACGGCCAGCCACGTCCTCGGTGATAGCTGTCATGGTTACTTCGTCCGCATTCATCTACGCACATTTGCAAGATCTTCGCTAAACATCCCGAGTGGTTAGTAGAAAGGACGTAACGGCTCTAGCTTAACGGCTCTCTTATTGCTGAAGAGGACACATTCTATGTTTGTCGCTGCAAGACATCATCATAGAAAGGCTATAACCGTCTAAACACACCAGCATAAGCAACAAGCACGGAATCCATCTCGATGAAGCGGGTGCACGCGCTTACCTGCGTCTCCGTGAAGACGCGATTGGCCTGGCGAGCGCGGGCTACACTATAGCCGCGATTGTACAACAGGCTGTACAACCTATATTGATAATTCGGGACTAAATATTGATTGCCTGCTTGTTGGAGATGAGGTGAGGGTGTGCAGCAGCAGCAGCAGTAGCAGCAGTAGTAGCATAGTGTAGGATGGTGTGCCGTGTCTAGCATGCATGCGTGCAACGCTGATGCATGGTCTCTGCTTTGCGCTCTGCACCTACAAATTGCACAAGTTGCCCGCAATGACATGTTAGTGGAGGGTATGGTCACTGTGGGCGAATGCGAAAAGTGGGCGTGGGGAAAGCTTGTTCGTGCCAAAAATAACTCTTGCGGGTGCCACTTGAGGCTCAAGCTCGGCGGAGAGAATGGGATGGGATGGATGCCTGGTATGCGACTTACGCGATTATGCGGACGTTCGCATTAGTATGAATAGGATGTTAGGTGAGGGGGTAGGTAACAGAGGGGCAGAGCAGCAGTATAGTCGTAGGCGAACAAAGCTGGGGGGCAGTGTTGTTGTGCGGGCTGGGTTGTGTGAGACTGCGTACTTGTTTTGGGAGAGAACACAGAGTTCGGGCGTTTAGAGCCATCTGAGATAGGAAATCCTCGACCGAAACAAGAAGCCAACAAGAGGAGAGAGCGGGCCGCCGAAACTGGACAGACGGTAACAGGAGCTACCCACTGCCGTGATGTAGAGACTATCACTGCCTTCCTAATGCATGGAATAGGACTCTGCAGACAACTGTTTGAACCAACATAGGCTAGCGTGGGTGGTACGGAATATATGTTACTGCAATCATCTATCTACCAGCTCCATACATTCGACCTAACACTAGGTACTCCGTAGATGAATGTATTTTAACAAGCTAACATTAAAATCAAAGCAATTAAAATGTTACAGCTCACAAGAAGGCTATTTGAAATCCAGTCGTACTGCTGTCTTTAAGTTCTAAACCAACTCTTCATGAATGATTATTGATAATAGAACTCTTCGTCTTTTCCCCTCACCAAGGTACAATAGCAGCAGGAGGTTGCTCCGCCACGCCAGCTAGTTTACCGTAGCAAGTTCACTTACTGACTACAGTAAGTAGATAGATCTTGGCACACTGTATGAGCTGTAGAACGAGTAAAAGGGCTACGGAGTAAAGAACTTTAAGATAGCTTGCACGGCCTACACTTCACATGTACACATGAACGTCATGATACAGTGCCAATTTATAGAATAAGCTGGACTAACTTTACAAAATGCAACCAATGGCTGGTTTTCTTTTACCCCTGTCCAGTTCTCACCTTTTCGCCCAATTACCTAAGTGGTCCATCTACGTAGATGAGTGCAAGGACCCAGGAATCTTCATTATTCCCAGGGAAGTATTATGACCTGGGTAAAGCAGTGTTCTCCCGGTCCCGTAGAAATCCCCAACTGAGCTTTGCATTCTCTTGCGCCGACCAACCCGCATAGACAAACCCACACAATTGCACACCGCACCGCGCCGCACCGCACACACTACCAGTACCATACACAAAGTCCAAAGAAGGTCAAGGTGGTTGACACGATCTCTTCTATTATTAGAACCAGCCCACAGCAGATTCAGCCCCATTGTCCCTGCACGTCAAGAAACCACCATCCAGCAATTGTATCGTGCTTCGCATAGTGTTCCGTATACCTGATCCGATGCGATCGCTGTCATCAACGGGACCGAATTGAACGGTGGTTTGCACGACCGGGTTGAGCGTGAACGTCTGTCGACGGCACAGTTGCGTGGGCATCTACCTACGACTACCTATCTCCAGCGCTGCATAGGACTTTTCACTAGATGGTTTTGGCTGTTCAGGTACCTGGGCAGGCTGCCGAGATATCTTACGGCATCATAGCACGCTACCTGGGTAGCTAACCGTACGTAGGTACCCAGGCGCACATCTCTCCACTATAACCACACGCTATTCCCGACTCCCGACTTCCCTACGACAAGCGAACGACACTAGGTAAGGTGCGCTACCTGGAAACAATACTGGGAAAGTACCATCCCTACCGTGATCTCTTGCCTGCTGGTCTCGAGTTACAGTACAGTGCCTGAAGTACACTACTTTCTCGACACTAATTACTCCGTACTTCGTGCACTCTCTCTCCTATCAAAACCAACTCTGACCTGCGCTCCCTCCCTCCCTGCCCAGACCAGACCTTATACCCAGGTACCTTACCGTACTACCTTACCCTTCACTACCTTGCCTCCTCTTATATACCTTAGGCCATCGCTGCGTCCATGTCAATCAACGTAGGTGGATAATCCTGGATTCATATAATCACCCTCCTTCACCCGTCACTTTCGTCGAGTCGTTTCATGTCTAGACAAACAAGTTTGTCCTCTCCGTGACTGCGATCCCCTGTCTTGTGCTTCGCTGTCGCCCTCACCAGCCATTGCAACCGCATCCACCGCCCGTTGCTCCCGTCTTCTCCGTCTTGTCAAAGAAAGCCTTTTCTCGTTGGCCCAGGCAATTCGTCTATAAACCTTCCCTTTTTTTCTTCCCGTCTCCTCACTGGCCTCGTCCTCCATTGCTCGCCCTTCCGTCCAGCTCTCTGCGCCTGTTGATAGCCGGCAATTCCAGTCGATCCAATTCGGTTCAGTCCAGTCCAGTCTGTCCGAGGCCTGCCGTCTCACGACCGAGCCCACATCGTCATCGTCTTACCGTTCGACGCTTGATTCATATTTCTCTCTGACCCGGAAGTTCGCCTCCCATCTGCCACGCTGGATCACCACGCCGCCGTCTCCTCTCCTCCAGCGGCCTGCCACAGCGCTGTGAATCGTATAGTCGCGTAAACGGGTGCCCGACCATCCGTGTGTACTCGGCTCCCATCCCATTCCGTGCATCGTCGCGCGTGTGCGCGCCTCAGTCTGTTGCCATGGGTCGAAGAAAGATTGAGATCAAGGCGATCAAGGATGACAGGAATCGCTCAGTGTAAGCCCTTCCTTCCACTTTGCCCGGCTTCCGCCCTCTCCCTTCCACGCCCGCTCTCACAGCCAGCCACGGAATGCGCTGCAGCGTGACGGAGCATGCTATGAATAGATTGGCGGCTAATACATGCCACTTGCAGCACTTTTCTGAAGCGGAAAGGCGGTCTTTTCAAGAAGGCTCACGAGTTATCCGTGCTCTGTTCCGTCGATGTCGCAGTCTTCATCTTCGGCAGCAACAAGAAGCTATACGAATATTCGTCGAGCGATATGCGAGAACTCATTGGGCGCTACACATATGTTCGTGGTGACCACCCCTAGCTGCGCTCTTCTGGGCACGTACTGATAGGAAATGGCGTTATAGCATGGTGGCCCCAACGAGCACAAAGGGCCCGCTGACTACAACGGCGGCGGCGACGACGATGACGATGAAGATCTCGAGGGAACACCGCCCCACGGCCACGAAGGCTCGGTCGAGCCGCAGATGATTCCCCCACACTATCAGGGCCAGCCGAATTTCACGCACTTGAGGCACCACACGCCCTCGGCCTCGCCGCCCATCAACGGCATGCCCTTTGTCCCGCGCGGCCACACGCCCCAGCCGCCGCAGATGGGCTCCCGGCCACCGTCGCGGAACGACTTCCGCCGGCCTGCAAACGTGCCGCCCGGCAGCGCTCCAGGTGCCCAGCCCGTCGTGAACGGATACGGATACATGGCACAACCGCCCATGTACCAACCCCAACCGGCGCTCCAGCACGGTCCACCGCCCGCGCCCTACCAGTACTCAGCCGCTGCCCATCCGCCTCAGGTGCCGGTGCCTCCGTACATAGAAGAGGCACGGCGCTCGTCCGGAACACCCAGTTATCCGCCTCCCCAACAAGTCCGGCCTCAGCCCTCGCCTCCCCAGGTCCACATCCAACAGCTGCCTCCCCAGCCAGTGCCACATATGTCGCCGCCCCAGCCGGCACCACAACGTCTCGAGGTGCCTGCAGCTGCTGCCGTTGCCGCTATGGCTGCCCAGAAACAACCACCCATGCCGCCGCATCACATTGCAGAATCCCAATCGCAACCACCCGCCCCCATGGATCCGCCCAAGTCGGAACGCCTGCTCGACCGTCCCGTCCAGCCCGGCCTGGATACGTCGGGCATCAGAAAGCTGCCGAGGGGAAATCAGTCAGGTAGTATATTTACCCCGATCGATGACAACCGGTCTATCTTGGGACAGCATCTCGACTCGTTTCACGCCGATGCCCATGTCAAAGAAGACGGCGTAAATCGCTCGCAGTCCGTCGATGTTGGCGCCGTGTCACGGATCAAGTCGTCCAATTCCCCACCGGTTCCGCAGCGCGCCAATACTGGTGCCAATTTCCCCAAAGCGCGCGGCTCCATATCAACCATACCCGAGGGTGGTTTCACGCCCCCCTCTCGCTCCAACAGCCTGAAGATGGATGGCGCCTCGAGGCCCCGACTGCGCGTGCAGATCCCAGATGAGGCCTCCGAAGCCGGCAGCAACACGGGAGAGCCGGCAACCACTTCACCCCGGGGCACAGCCGACGCATCTGCCCAGCCTGCACGGCGCAACGGTGCCGATGCACCCAGGCTACCGCCTCCGTCCCCGTCAACAACAACAATACTCTCCGCAGGGGCCACAGGTCCACCCAATCCATTCGCCAGACCCCCACCCCAGTCTCATAGTACGAGTATGAACATTGATACACCAGTCTCGGCGCTTCCGTCGCGCTTTCTCAATACAGAATTTCTTCCGAGCCCCAGCAGCTTCTATCCCGGCGGGTGGGATTTTCGGGGAGATACCAACACTACGCTACCAAGCCCCCTGAATTTCACTATGGCTACTCCCGTGGCTGGGTCAGGGCCTTCCTTTATGAGGGATGACGGTGGGTCCAACATAACGAAAAGGAAAAGTCCGGAAATCAGCACAGCTGGCCCTCACTCCGACGGCCACGAAGGTTTTGAGCCTAAACGCATTAAAGTGGACGGCTAGTCATCCTTCCTGCGTGCTTCGACCACTTCCTCCTGTACTGCAGGCTCACTTAATGTCTTCTCGTGTCTACTCTATTCTAGGAAATCTTGGTGAAGTGAGCCAGTCTGTCGCTGATCGCTTTGTCTTTCAAAGACCGACATCGCTAGAGATCCCGCCGCTATTTTACGCCTTCTTGTTGCATAATATCCTTCGTTTCGTTCCGGCAGACGACCATTCACTTCTCTTCTGCGTCGTGCAATTGGCTTCGTTTTAGGCATGGCCTGGCGTTATTATATTCTGAGATGCCCAGCATCTTCATTCATTACGGTGTTTGTCCGGACCTTTTGGCAAGTAATTCTTATTAGACATGGATATGAAGAATGAGTTCATGGGGGTGGGCCTTTGTGTTTGCTCTCTGCTTTACAACTTGATTTGGGATGTGGTCTGTCACTGATGGACAAAGGTCATGGTCTCCAAGGGCCATTCGGATGGCGTTTAAAGGGGCAGGTGGATGACGTTGTATAGTAAACCTGATATCAAACCGAGTGTGGGCATGTGGGTGGCATTGAAAAGGGAATATAATGCATTTATACTTGTTGACCTTAAGACGCCTTCAACCCCCCCTACTATACCATGCTGTGCTAGATGAACATTGTGGTGAGGTGGTAAGGCAACCACTTACATTGTGACATATGAACTTCAGATTCTAAACGCCTTATCTCTATTTGCCACCCCTCCCCCTTCTGTTTGACCTGAGGTGCATCTATTTACACGGCAGTAGTACAAAAAGATTTAACGCGGCTTGAAACACATCTGTCTTGGATGCCGGCGGCGACAGCCCACGCGATAATGCACAAGATAACTTAGACCACACCGTGAATTCGCTATGTCGATATATTTAGATACCTAGAACATTGGAGGCTCTCGAGCCGCTTTCCAGCTAGAAATCCGGATCCCATTAGACCGCTAAAGCTTGAAGCTCTTCAGGTCCGGCTTTTTACGCTTTCATTCGGGTTCCGGCCCGTCCCGGCATGCAGGCCACAATGTAATTAATAGACTGTACGAAGTATAATGTGGCGAAATAGTAAGTAGCCCGATCCCGTCAGCGAAGGTTTAGCGCCCGCATCCCACGCTGCGCCTCGCCGCGCCGCGCCAACGGGAGCGGCATTTGCTAGATAAAAATAACTTTAGAGTTAAAGTAGCTTTACTTGTCTTATCGAAAGTTTAATATTACGACAATTATATATACATGATATGAAAAACTAAGTCCGCGAACAAGGGAGGATTAGGAAAGGAGTTCAATAAGGTGGTTGATTGTAACGAAGCGAGAATGACGCAATTCTAGCCCGCATACAAAGTACTCTACGTTCAGTTCGCAGAAAAATAATTAAAGATAGAAACTCCATATGTGCAAACAAAAATGAAGGGGAAATTGATATATCTAGTGCATATTTATTTCATACTAACTCTTTACGTCGCTGCAATATATGATCTGTAAGTAGGTGGGTGATGGTAACCCGACTCGGTTCACACATATGCCAAACCTCGCGGGCGAGGATACACGAATCTAACCACCTATTTCGGACAAAGGTTACGGAATAGATAAAACAAACCTCGGCACGACACCATTGGCGGAAATCAGATGCCACACCTTGTCTTTACTAACGCGTATTATTGACATTCTGAATCGATTTCTGAGTCAACCACTTTATTGTAGGGCGCGGCCTGGGCCATCCCTTTATCTTCGCGATACGTTGATCTAGATGGGTATTTCAATCTCTCTCCTCTCTCTCGTTCTTTCATCTCCCTTTCAACTGACTTGTGCACTACCACTTGCCCATCCCCACAAATAGCCCGATCGAATTATTCTACTTCTTCCTGCTTCCGCCTCTCCTTCCCCCTCTCTCTAATTAAAGATCCACCTCCATTATTATCGTAGTTGCAATGACACAACGATATCTGACCCATAGCCAAAGGCTAGATCTTCTCCACTTTCTCCGAATGGTCATCCAGCCGGCTAGAAACTGACACCCACAGATAGAAAGCAAGGGAAAAAAACTGAGGATCTGAAAGATCGTAGTGAAACCCTAGTTAACTCCAAGCACGGGTTTGGGTAACCAGGCGTTATCAACAAAGGAAATCTGTGGTATAATGCAGTCTTGCTTTGATCTTCCCATATTTCTGTTCTCGGAAGGTCGTTACAGTGGTATCATTGAAAACAAGAAAGGAAATATAAGAACGCATGATCGAAGAGGTAAACGAAACGACATCAACGGCTCGGTAGTGGGACCCCGGGGGAAAAAAACGAAACGTAAACAGCTCAAAAGCACAGGTTCGAACGGAGATACGGTGATTAATGGTCGGATAGACAACGAGTCGAGGTTCCGCGAGGATGCTCGTCTAGATTGGCCCCATATACCGTCCCTATCGGCGATATGCTGGCGGCGGCGGCGTTCCCGGGGGACCGGTTCCTTCCATGTTGCCCGTCAACTCAGCAACACGAGCCTTGATACGTGCAACGCGAGATTCGATGGCTACAAAATGTTAGTATATGAACAGCATGTTAGAGCGATAGGGAGTAGGCCGGCATACTTTCTTCGCCACTGGTCTCATCATCACCGTCCGTGGTCTTGCTGTACCCGCCACGGCTCTGCTCCTCACTCTGACGGGCGGCACGTTCGGCGGCATTTCTCCGGATAGCGGCCCAGCGGTCCTGTGTCGCAACCACAGGCGAAGGTGCCGCTTCTCCTCCAACCTCCGGCTCGGGGCTGCTTGGGTGACGCGCAATAGGCGGTGGGACGGCCTCGTCATCGCTTTCGGCATTGGGAGGCGCAAAAGCTGGTTGGTCCGCTAATGGACCTTGGTCGAACCGTGAGAATTCGTCACGGGCTTCATCTGCTTCCTGCGTGTTCACGCGTGATAGCTCTTCCTCGTCAGGAGGGTTGTACGTGGGTTCCCGGCCGTCTATGAACGCCGAAAGTTGGGTGGGTGTCTTATCGTCCTCAGTGTGTATCGGGGAGGGCTCGCGAGCAGCTTTACCAAGTGGCATGGGAGCCTCCAGTGCGTCGGGCGAAGGAGACGGCGCACGATTGGAATCCATCGGCTGGGCTGGCTCAGCGGCTAGGAAGTTGCTAACGTTAGTAGCAGCACCGTCAGGAACCTTGGACTGTCTATTCTTGTTGCGACCAAACAGTTTTCTGAAGCCGCCGCCAGTCTTCTTCTCTTGTTTATGCAGTTTTTTGTGTTTCTTGCTCTCGGGACTACTGCCGGGCTCGGGGGAGGTTAGGGTTTGGCGAGCGACGTCCAGGCTGTCTTCTTCACGCGGCAAGGGAGGCAGCGGTGAATCGCGACCGATTGGCTCAGGACGCTCAGCTGGATGGATGTCCTCCAGATTCTTCTGAGGCACGGCGGGAGCCTGTTCCTTAGCAGGCACCGGTGGCTGAGTCATAGCTGGCTGAGGCACCACTGGTTGTACTGCAGGCGACGCAGGCGACAGCGGCTTTTCAGGAACCTCGGGCTTATAGGAACTTCCGTTCACCATGCTGCCATTTGATTCATTCGACCCGTTCAGCTGTCCAAGGCCGCGCCCGGCATTCATATTGCCAAGATACGCCTCCCGAATGGAATCCTTGTCGTATTTACTAGCCCACTTCATGGCCGGCGACGCGTCCTTCATCAGGCCTGGTTGTAGGGTCAGAACGCTGTTAGTTTTCTCCCCTGCCGTGTCTGCATCGGCCCGTCCCCGTCTCTCGGGCAATTCTTCCCGCTGTTGCCGCCGGTGACGTGCGCTCAGCTTTTGCGCGGCGGCCTGTATCTTGGCCTGCTGGTCAGGTCCGATACTGGTCTTGCTATGGATGCTGGCAGCGGTGCCACTCTGGTTCAGTCGATGGTCGCGGTCGAAAGCGCCCTTGCTGGTCGACTTGCTGCGTGAAATGCCTCCCCTACCACGCCTTGTCCAGCTGAAGAAGCCCTTCTTCTCGGCGATGTAGGCGCCCGCATCAGGCTCCGGCGCAGCTCCCTTAATCATCTCTTCCATCACCAGCCATTTTCCCGAACGAACAGCCGTCTCTACCACTGCACATCGGCCGAAGGCAGATTTCCGTTCTACCGTCTCTTCTGGGGCCAGGCTGCTCATCCAAACCCACCAGAATGCCTCATCGATGGTAAAGCGCGTGATGCTAGCCAGCTCGCCTGGCTCAAGTGGTCGTTCCGACTCTAGCCGGGGTCGGTGGGATTGCGAACTGCGCTGTCGAACGTTTGTCTCGATAGGAGGTAAAACTTTATCCGGCGGTAATAATGTGTTGGCAGGTCTAGAATCATCAACGAAGCCTGAGGACAGAAAATCGGCCCAGGAAGGAGTGGTCGGGCGCCCTAGGTTCATTCCCGATGCCGGCGTGCTTCGCAGACCCTGGGGCTGCGAGAAGTCGATACCCGGGGATGCATCTTCTTCTTCGACCTCCTCCAAGCTAGCGCCAAATCCAATGTCCTCGAATCGCGACCACGAAGCATCGCGCAGGCCGGTAGAATGCTTCGAGCTGGACACATGCGACTGATTCGCGAGCGAGATAGCCTTAAGTACTCGGCGGCACTCCTCAGTCAGAGCTTCGACAGGGTCCTCGTACTCGGAGAACTCCTGGAGCGGCCGGTCGTCTTCGCGGTACTGAAAGTGGCTGGCCCGGCGCAGCAGTGAAAAGGGCGTCGGCGAAACGGTGTCGACGATCATGACGACGCGGTACGTCGAAGACAGCATCGTGGCGGGCGTCTGCGGAGGGTATTCGGTCTCTTGCAGGAGCTTCTGCAGGGACATGGGTAGCAGCGAGATGGCGCCACTCCGGGGCAGCTGGGGCGATAGCGATCGGAGATAGGCGAAAAATAGGTGGCTCGAGGCGTCGGCAGCGCTGCAAGGCACCCGGTTAGTTAGTCAGATCGCTAAAGCATGCAGGATTTAGCGGGAATGGGCGCGCCAAAGTGTGCTGCCCCCGTACCTCGCGAAGACCTTGTAGCCTCCCTCGAACCCGTTACCGGTATCCTTATGCTCAAAGGCCCACCATCCGGCGAGCCGCGACAGAATGCGACCGCCAAAGCCATTCGTTTTTCCATGTGCTGCGACGGCCGAGAGTAGGTCGAAGTAGTCGAAAGCGATTTTCGATCGTGCTTCGTTCTCCACGCTGAGAGGAATAAAGGTCGAGAAAGCATCCCTAGCCATGTCCGAGTCTAGCATCATGATCCATTGTTAGTGGGCTCATTCTCCCGTGCGCGCGCCGTTGCCGTCCATTTCAAGACGCTCTGCTGCCATACCTTGTTCTCCGGCTTTGAATAGTTCATAAGCATCCCAGCCAATCAGACCACCAGGGATTCTACTCCAACACCATCTGAGAACATCTGCTATGACCTACAAATAGGAGTAAAAAGGGGCAAGGTCAGTGTGACGATCGGGTGTAGCAAAGAGGGCACGAGTGACCTACCATGGGCGCGGTCAGGCGCAGCTCGTGCGCCAGAGCTTCGCCATGCAGACCATGGGCATCGTCGAAGAAGTGACGGACGAAGGTGCGCACGGCGCTGGGATCCGAGGTTGGGCGAAAGGGGAGGAGCAGAAACGGAAGGTCGAGGGCTAGACATGATTCCACGGCGGTCAGCTCTCTCGACCGGACGCGACGTGCGAGCGCATAAAGGGTGACGGGGTCGGCCAAGGCCATTTACCTCGGGCTTTCAGCTCCACGGTGCACCGGCGGACAAGATCCTGCACCTCTTCGGGCTCGACCGACGTGCGCGTGTACGCATCCTCCCAGCGCGGTTTGGGCAATTGAGGGGTCGAGTCCGCATGTCCGTTCCGCTTGGACTTCAGCTTTCCGTCCTTGCCCCGTATTCGCGAAAACAGGCTAGGCATCTTGAATTCGATCGGCTAGTCGAGAATAAATACGCCAGGTCGGCAGGTCAAGGTCCCTACGGACAAAACACAGACCCAGTGCTATCACGAATCTGGGGCCCAATTGAGCGAGAGTAGATTGCGCAAGGGCGATCTGGGAAATAGACCCTGAGCTTGGGTATATCACGCTGCCTAACAAAATCAAAGATCAGAAAGAGGGAGGAAAGGGGAGGAAGGTCGGTTGCGAGTGTTGTGACAACGCAGAGGTGGTGGGGGGTGCTTTGGTTGGCTCCGGAGAGCTGTAGCGGATGTAATAATACCTGGGTATGCAGATATGTAGTGCGTAGCGTATGGTGTGTATGTTATACCGGCGACACATAGGGAGATAGTGTAGAGATACCGGTACACTAATAGACGGGTGATATGTAGGCAATATAGGTAAGGTACCCGGAGTCAATGCGCGTCGAAGCTGACCGGGCCAGGGTGACTGACTGGCACTGCTGCTGGCGGGCAGAATGGCAGAATGGCGGGATAGGAAGAAAGGGAGATGTGTTGGCACTACACTACTGAGATAGTGCAGCGTTCTGTGCAGGCGCAGACAAGTCGATTCGTGGATGACGAACAGGGGATCCCGGAACTAGCAATTGCCCTGCGCAATGGTTCATTCGCTCTCGTCCACTACCGGTAGCTCGTTCTGTTTGCCTGCATCCGAGTCTTTCTCAAATTCTGCCACCGGGTTTTAGACAGTGGATTGGTAGCTAGAAGAGTACGGATTATAGGTAGGTACAAAAAATGGCGGAACGGGTAGGTGATGTAGTGTAGTGTAGAGCAGAAAGAGCATAGGGGAGCTAGCCGGGGAAAGAAGAAAAAAAGAGATGAACGAATGATGCCCGCTAACAGGAAAGGTAATCTTGGAAACAGGCGTGGCAGACAAGGGTGTGCATATAGTGCATGCGCGCCCGGGCACGTCTAACTTTAAGCACAAGAACAGCATGGCACACTACACTAAGTCAAGCTTGATGGAATTGATGAAACAGGTTAAAACTTGACCAGGTGCACCTACCTGCCGACGTTCATACAGTCCGGTACGTAATTGGGTACCAATTCTATGTAAAACTGATTTAGGTACTTAGCCGACGAGAGCTTCCACCATGGAGTACTTCGTGCGCCTTTAACCTTCTTACTATCGTACTGCAGTCAGTATTGTTGAGTTCATGGACATTCAGGCCGAATTCAGGTACGCCGAAGATGGCGCTTGCCTACGTAGCATACGCTAGTGTACGCCTAGCTGGCCACCCGCTCCATTTATTGAAGCACTCAAATTTTGACTGGCGTGCAGCATTGGTAGACACGATTGTACCTATCTACGTCAGGGAGCTAGCGGTGTAGGTTGTGTAGATAGTGTGGTGTATCTATCCATGCGGCCGAAGTGGGGAGATATTCTGCGCGGGTGGTCTCTACCACTTTCGGGACTTGCTCCTGATTGGTATCAGTAAACGCTGTTAGGAAATTGCAGGGCAGAAAACTAAACAAGAGAGGTCGCGACCCTGCTCTTACACTAGAGTTCGATACCGTACTCCGTTCCTAGGATTTTTTCCTCGATACTTACGGAGTACTTCCATAGTGAACGCATATATTCTACGAGACACCGCTTGTGTGCTGAAGAAAAGAAAACTATCATCCTCGTCATGTGTAAATCTTCTACTGTTACAACAGCCTCCCAGCAAGATCGCCTTCGGAATACGCGTCCTGCGCCAACAAGCGAAACATTGACGAAGAGTAGTCTGGGCGAGTTCCGGTATTTCACCATGCGTCCAAGATGGTAAATCAGCAGCAATGGTCAGGATGAATAAATACTAATCAACCCGAGGAGACGCATGGCCGTGGTATCAATACCTATCGACTTGATCACAAAGCGGTGTCAAGGTTGGTAGATTCCAATGTAGCGACGCCAAGACTTTAACCCCCTTTTTTGTCTTTACACTACACTCTGCGTACATCACACCCTTCGGTCCTCAGTACTTCATACTTCCTTGAGGTACACGACAGGGAGGGTTTTCCACCATTCATGATGCAATGACCCTGGATGAGTAACGTTGAGGGTCAGGTGCTGGTAGCTCATTAAACTTGGAGCCTTCTAACCGCTCCGGCCTGCTGCTCAGCGGCGTCACTATTGGACGAAAAGCTTCTCAAAGCACTATCTAGTGAACGCACAATTCTTGGCGTTGAATTCTGCTTGCCCGCGACCAAACTTCTCAAGTGCAACGCTCCGTACTGACATTATCATTGGACCTTATCCGCTTGTTCATTCTCGTCGTTATCCACGGTATGCCGAATCTTGTTGCATCTCTTACTTCGTACTCTCTGCAGTAATGCACAGTCTATGTGTGCATTACCGTTATCGTCAGTCCCCCCTACCTACTTCCTATTTCTGCCCTCAATCTTCCCCATCCGTGTGACTGCGACGAAACAGTCCACCATGCAATTTTGCAATCTGAATATGTGGGTACCTATCCCATCTACCGGCATCGTGCCTGCGGTAATCTAACATGGGATGCAACGCCAGCTTCACTCTGCAGTGCTACTCCTGTCACTTCGTTACGCAAATGTGCAGCTGTACACTTCGATTGTGACTTCGAGAATATCTACCTAGGACCTACATATGTATTACCTCGTACATTTCTATGCAGGCAAATTGATAGGTATTTACTGCAGTACATCTATTTTCGAAATCGGTAGCTCCACGGATTGACGCGAACACTCAGTGTGGAGCGGTCCACATACCTAAAACGGCAGGTTTTCCACACCAGATACTTGTCTATTGGTTTGGTATTGAAGTCTACAAGTGAACACCGCAGGTGATATAAGACAAAAATGATTCCGCCGAACTCATCGCCGCCCTCGAGAGTCGATCCTCATGCAAGGTCCCGTATACAGCGAAATATGGCCTCCTCGGGGAGATACACGGGGAACACGAAATGTGTGAACGTGTAACGCGCGAGCGAGATCAATGAATCGCCCGTGTTTCCAATGATTCATGTGCGACGGCCTGTAATCCGCAGCCCGCCATCTATCCGCGTGACCTCCAGACAGACGTTTTATGCTTTGTAAGTTAGGTGCAGTAAATAGTGTAACAGCTCGAACTATCCCACCTCAAATCCGGGCATCAATAAGTAGGCGAAGCTAGTTTGCTTACCAACTGGGCATTTTCAACCTCGACTATCAGTAGTCTGCAGGAGCCAGAGAGTTCTCTTCCCAGTGCCATTCGTTACGAACGTGTGATTGTTCGCGGCTTGTACGAGTACTGAAAACATGAGTGAACCCGAGACTACCTAGTCTTCAGTTACCCCGTTGTTTGAGATGCGGAATATGAACGAGTGAGCGTGCTCTACCGAATATTACAGTATAGCACTACCTACTGTTTTCTAGACGTATGGATTTATGGAACAAGCCGTGGGTATTGACATTGTATTACGTATTATTAATTCCCTGGAACCCATCCAGACACTATGAACCGCACACATAAAGATTGCTCGCCCTATCAGGGAGTTGTAAACCGAAAGTCCTATACACATCCCATCCCAGTCCAGTATATTTGTACAAAGACAGGCCAGTCCAGCCATCCTGCCCCTCTGAGTCCTGAAACAGGACCTGATTTTTCCCCCTTTCTCGCGAACCCCTAAACATCGATTTTTATCCTGATTCGCCCTCTTCGCCCTGCTTTTCAAGGATATCGCTCTCCTCCTTCGCACCCCCGGCCTTACCCACAGCGACAACGGGCGTGACCTCTCCGTTCTTGACCTTGGTCCCACTACTATCCGTCTTCTTTGCCGTCGCGGCAGAAGTAGTGGGGACGCCATCGGCGTTCAAGTTCCAGTCGATCTCGCCGTCGGGTCCGTATCTCGTAAGCAACCACTCGTTCGCCTTACGGAAGTGTCCGCAGTCGAAAAAACCCCTCGACGCACTCAAGGGGGATGGGTGCACAGACTTGAGCACGAGGTGACGCTTCCCGTCGACCTTCGCAACGCGATCTCCCGCAGGCTTACCCCAGGCCAGGAAGACGACGCCGCGGGTGCGCTTCTGCGCGACCAGATCGATGACTTTTTGGGTCAGTGCCTCCCAGCCGCGCTTCTGGTGCGAGTTGGCGGCGTGCGCGCGCACGGTCAGGCACGTGTTCAGCATGAGCACGCCGCGCTCGGCCCAGGGCGTCAGCAGCCCGCCGTTCTTCGGCGGCGCTACGAACGACGGGTAGTCCTTCTTCAGTGCCGTGTACATGTTCTTCAGCGAGGGCGGAGCCGGCGTGGGCGGCCGCACCGAGAAGCAGAGACCGTGCGCTTGGTTGTGGTTGTGGTAGGGGTCTTGACCGAGGATGACGCATTTGACGGTGTGGAAGGGCGTGTGCCGAGACCTATGAGGGAGGAGAATTCGTGATTAGTGATTGCCCGTGCTCACGAACTCCTGGGATCACTTAAGGGTAGCATACCAAGAATAGACGTCATCGCTAGGCGGGAATACAGTCTGCCCGGATTGGATCTCTTTCTGAATGAACTTCTTCAGAGCGATGAATTCAGGCTTAACAATCTCGTCTTTCAGAAGCGCCAGCCAGCTCGGGTCGAGGGTATTGATCTCCAGCGCGAGACATTGCTTCTGCTCGGGATTCAGCGTAGCTACCCATGCTGCCTTGTCGAACTTAGTCGCTGGATTCGTCGACACAGGGCCACCGTTCGGCGTAGAGGTAGATCCAGATCCGGGCTTGGCTGCCGTCGTCTTTGGGGCACCGAAGAATGAGGTTATGCTGCCATTGACTTTGGGTTTCTTACTGGCGTCGGCAGCGCCTACATCGCTTTTGCGCTTTAATGAGGACATGTTGCGCGTATATGTGTATGTTGGTGTATAGCAGGGAGTGTGGAAATACACGGCTGCAGCGAGGCGTGATCGAATGAGGCCCGTCGTGATGCTCGTGGTCATATAGGGGAATACAGTATGCCGTCCAGACGAGAACTTCGGACACAATGCTGAGACAAGTGATGGACTCGCGGGGAGGGCAATTAGATTATGATATATCCCACGCTGGAGAAGACGAGGGAAACAGAACGAAAGTCAATTGGCAGAGGCTGGTGCATATATCGGCAGCCAGGTAAGTACGAAGATTAACAGACAACATTAATAGTACCTATACTTCGTACAGCTAGGTAGCAGACAGCGAGGATCGCTGATAAGATAAGCTGCCAACGAGACACGAACGCGGCACGCGTGGGGACTAGCGTCTCGACGCACGAACTTAACGCGGGGGCATGTGCCGCCACGTCCACAGTTTGGGTAGGAGCTGAGCGCTAGTTAGCCTAGTGAGGCTAGACAGGTCACATGGCTAGCCTCAGTCAGCAGCCGGCTCAGTCCCGCCGTCCCGGAGCCCAAGCACACAGTTAGCGCAAGCCCTGGGCACAGTCGCCTACAGAGTATCGCAACCTAACTTGCCTCGAAGCTTCCCACGCCCCAAACATCGTCTACCAGTATATGCTACATGTTCATGAAGCCATTGGTTATACAACAAGCACTAGAAAAATTCTCCAAAAGCATAGTCTCATAGAACGAGGCTTTCAAATTGAGCATATGTAAATTTCCAAAATATTGAAAAGGTATTGCATAAATTATCATGAGTTAAGTACGGAGCATTGAAGCTCAATGCTGAGTTGGGGGGTGTGAAGTCTTCATTTGATCCCGCTTCTGGCCAGGTCTCTAGGTTTCTGATCAGGCCATCTGCTCAGCGAACTACGGTAGGTATGCACGATCCATGAGGACCGAGCGCGGTGATATCATGATCTTCCTTGTATTAAGTGCTATAAGGGCTTACATGAAAAGAAAGAGATAACCAACACGGATCAGTCATGCCGACTCATGTGACGTATGTAGCCGCGTATCCTGCCGAAGTAATATTGGCTTTGATCGGTTTAGGGTTAGAGCGCCGGTCTACGGAAGTCCAGTACGGAGCTGCTCGGCGGAGCTCATTTCGTTATTCCATGAGTCACGGCAAGGTGGCGTGAGATAGTCGCTCGGCGGGATATGAGTCATCCCGTTGCGGTGAAGGATTGGCAGATCAGCATTCCAATGATAGATAACGACACCGCCCTTCGGAATTGCCGAGCCGAAAACACTGGTTGAAGTCCTAAAGAACGGGCCCTTCGGAGCGGACCCTCCGGAGCGGGCCCTCGGAGCGGGCGATCATACGGAATTCGAAAGAAGGATTGAGAAGCAGCTGGATTTGACTACTGTAGAGATTTCCGCATGTTGAACATCCGCCAGAGCAAAATTAAGTACATCATAAGTTCAATTGATCTGTTGCAGGGCGACTAGTGGCCAATGTGGCTGGTCACCTTCTAATTAAACCGAGGCGTTACTTAGCAGATCAGCCGTAGCAAACCGGCTTCGCAAGGAAGGGAATTCCGCTTCTGAAAAGCAGTTGCTACTAACGGTCTAAGACGGTCGCTCGACGCTAATCGTCTTGGGAAGGGAACCTTGGCGAGTAGTTTAAAGAGTGTGTTGGTATGATAGATAGACTGAGGGTCATTAGCAATGACAGGCATAGGTATTCTGTATGGATTTTATGGATGACGAGTCAGTTTCGGAGAGACCAGCCTCGAATTCAATCGCAAATGCCTTACGGAAGTGTTTCCCCATGAAATACAAGCATCAAAACAAGTATTCTAAACGGAATCCAGTCACTATCAACCCTCAACGGACATTTACATTCATGAAGTCGTATAGCCATCTTGCCACATGTCATTCATTCACAGTGTCCTCGTACTTACGTGAGCATCATGCACCAACCCATCCTGCCTTGATAATCTGAGATGCGCGTTCAGCGAAAGCATAAACCGTCGCCTGGAAATAAGCGGTGCTTATAGTCGGAAACGCACTCGCGTCTACCACTCGCGTCTACCACTCGCAAGTTTTTCACCCTATACAACTTCAGATTCGCACCGATGACGCCGCCTTTCGTCTTTGGGAGCATGACGCAAGTGCTTCCCAGATGCCACATCGAAATGGTCTTGCCGCGGAGATATTGCTTTGCTTCCTCTGTGTTTGTAGAACGTGAGGCGGGATCGCCATGGCTCAGGGGCTGCTTCAATAACTTGCTAAACGAGGGTGCGCGGGCGATCTTCTCTATTTCAAGCATGTGCTGAGCGAGGACTTCCATGCCGATAGGATTGGATAGATACTTGGGGTCAATTACGGGCGGGGTGGAATAGTCATTGGACTGGATGTGAGCCGTGCCGCGAGAAAGAGTGTGAGAGAGCATCGCGCCAATAGCTAGAAATTTGCCTGGCAGCGGTCCTCGAGATGACCCATCGAGCCAGCCAGCAGACTGTGGCATTTGAGCTGAGACAACTAGATACGCGGCCGTCGGCTCATTTGGATCTAGGAGTGCTTTTTCAATAATTTCGAAGTATGCCAGGTCTCTCGGATTAGCGGTCTCTTCTGATTGTGGCTAATGATCAACAAGCGCCTTTTTCACGGCCTCCTCGCCCTCCGTAGAACGCACTGGCAGGTAAGCGTACGAAGTGATTCCGATATGAGACATAGGGCCCGTTTGATTAGCACCATACTCCTACATAGCCTGCGCCACAACGTCGGTTTCTTGCCTTATCAAGGCGTCGAGCGTGTCGACGGCGTCCGTTGCCTCGAAACAGATACTGCCAACAGCGTGGTCCTGGAGATTCTCTCCGACCGCAGGGAGGTCGAGGATAAAGTCAATACCCCTGTCTCCCAGTAATCTTGCATCACCAATACCCGAAACCTTTAGAATTTTAGGAGATTAAGGCACCCACTGCTAGAATCACCTCCTTTCTAGCATGAACCATTGCTGTGCTACCCTTATGGTTGTACCGGATTCCGGAGGCGCGGATCAAGTTTCCGCTCCCAGTTCGCTCAGACAGGATGTTCATTACCTCGGCACCTGTCAGAATATGGAGATTATCTCTACCTTGTAAATTACAGGCTGATAATAAGCCGGCACCAAATAAGTTCTATCTTTTGTCTCGGGATGAATGCTCGCAAGACAGCTCCAACCTATGCACTTAGGCATATTATCATCGAGCAACAGAGTGAATCACCTACTTTCGCTTCGTAATACAATATAATAACGGAAAGCTGGCGGGGACCAGTTAGCTGCAGGCTTTGGATCACAAGTAGCTGTGGCTTATCCCTGTAACCGGAAAGCCACTGCATCCGTAATCTGAATGTTGTGAGGGGTCCAGCCTTGATTGCGCACAGAGATGGTTCCGTGTCACGACCGCTAAACGATCTATCAGCCACGCAGTAAGAGTATAACGATCGGGAAAATAATTAATGACTCAGCCCTGGTTCGACCGACCGATCCCATTAGATTTATCATGTAGCTCAGTAAGCAATGGCTTGAAGTCGTTAATATCTTCAGAAACAGAACCGGAAACCGAAGACATCTCGAATTACGAGGGGAGTTATCAATACTAGGATAATAGATCCTAGGAGTCTTGGAACGTAAACAAAGCATATAGCCAACGTCGTTATTCGTACTAGTGATGTTGTGTTTCTTAAAGAGTGAACATATGAGAGATAAAAACAGCGCGGAGCCATGATAAGACCACATCATGAATTCTATGAAGGAGGAAACATTATTGGCGTTAGCATGCAGGTCCAAAATGAAAATTCATCGTAAGATGTTGGCGGCATCTATACCGGCCGTATGTTCCACATGAGAACACCCTTTTCGGATTTTTCCAAGAACAAACTCGACACCATATTCGTTTTTGTGACTGTGGCGAATATAAACCGGTACCGAGACAACCTTCCAGTACCAACATGTTATACTGGTTCATGCGACGCCTCCAATCGAAACAGGTGTTCTTGCTGTTGTATCACCACCAACTCGCTAAAGTATTCTATGTTCTCCTGTCAGTAACAACGTCGCAATTCACGTCCCCGAAGTTTTCTGTGCAAACAGTCACTGTGATGCAAGCACTTGGGATGCCTAATCATATAGCAACATAACACCCACCTAATCAGATCGAATCCGATCGAATCCCCTGTGTTAAACCCGAGTGGACAAGTGAAGGATTATGCAAGCCTGACACCATGAATCAAACCTCATTTCCCAAGCCGCCCCCGCAAAGTATTATTTCCTTTTGTCTCTTAAATTGGACTACTCATCCGGTCTCCTCTCTCTGCAATTGTTGTTGTCCTGTTCTTCGAAATTCTATAAGCATAAAATTATTATAATCATTTGCCTGCTCAGAAAGAATGGCCCTCCCAATAGGTGCTATTCAAGTAGTTGTGGTCTCGATCATAGCATACGCATTGGCTGCTATAGCAATAGGACTCAGGTTCTGGTCTAGGGCAATACAAAAGCAAGCTCTTCGTCCGAACGACCATATGATAATCCTGGCTATGATTATTACGACTGGGCTAGTATCCGTTTCTCTTTCCAGTAACGTCAACCCTGAGCCTTAGAGACACAGCATCGCTATACTAACGGAACCTGAAGCTTGCTTCGCTGCAGGATTAGGAGTGCATCAAGAGGAGCTTCTAGCGACGAGACCTGATGCCTTGGCTTTACACTTAAAGGTCCGCCGTCGTGACAACGAACCCTATGGCACAAGCTGATCATCCCTTGGCAAATAGCTGGCTATACCTGCCCAGCTGCTGTGGGCGGCGGCTAATGCTTGTAACAAAATATCGATTTTGTTTCTTTATACTGATTTATTCCCCGAAAAATTCTTCATTCGGGTTTGCCACGTTATCATCGCCATTTCCGCCGCTTACTTCTTGTCGGTCTTCTTAGAAGCCTTCCTTCTCTGTACCCCATCCGCATACTTTTGGGACAAGACTATCCCCGGTGGCATCTGCCATAATGTAAAAATAGCCTACCTCATCGCCGGAACTGTGAACCTCGTCATTGATGCCGCCGTGGTGATCCTACCTATGCCCAAGGTGCTTGGGCTTGAAATGCCCCTGGAAAAGAAGATCAGTATTGTGGGCATGTTCAGCCTTGGTGGTCTGTATGTCTAGTCCTCCCGCATTGGCTAAACCATGAACACTAACAATAAGATTAAATAGTATCAGTATCATCTCATTTGTGAGGGTCTTATGGCTCATAAATTGGGATTTAAATGACGTGACCTACACGATAACTCCCGGCGCCATCTACGCCACATTAGAGCCTACGCTCGGCATCGTAAATGCCTGCCTCCCAACTATGAAACCGGCAGTCGGTCGACTGGCCTCCTTTCGACTTTTTAACAGATCATCGAAAAGCGCGGACATCTCCAGTTCAGCATCCTCAGACTGGAAGACATCATATAAGTCGGCAAAATCTGCAATTCATCCGTTCCACTCCCTCAACGACGACATCCCATTGACCAGCATCCGAGGGGGCTGCTCGCCGGACTCCACGCCTCGATATGATAACCAAATCTCCGTCACGACGGAATGGGTGGTCCATAGGGGACTGAAATAAGGATGATGAAAAAGACGAATTGCAGCATACGTACTACCAGTAATTAATAGCTCGCCTGAGCAAGATGATGGCTGCGCAGTTTGAACAAAATGTCAATAGATGGTGGATCGGAGACCTCTATCAGGGAGATACTGTTATTAGGGTGGCTATAGCCACGTACCGGACAAACCTGTTTCTAAACTTTCCTTCACGCAACAAAGTTCTACCAGCAGTCTTACATACGTGTCACATGGTCGTTAGCCTTTGGGCACCTCTCGTCCCTAGGCACCTTACAAGTTTGAACAGCTCAGAGGGCTCTTGGCCGCAATGGTTTGGCCTAGCGGTACAGAGGTAGAGTCCAGCTGTAGCGTGCCCAGTCCTGGTGAGCCCAGCCGTAACGTGCCCAGCCGTTCTTAGTGATTCAGCCCAGCCTTGGTGATTCCAGCCGTAGCGTAACCTGTACCGCTGGTGCTCGGGAGTTCGATTCCCTCGGTGGCCAATTACTTTTTTCCCATTTTCTTCTTTTTTTTTTCTCTCTCCTTTCACAGCTTCGCATATCTGCTCATCTGATAACCACAGTTCACACCCCCGGAGGACCACCTTGAAACCCCCACATACTTGGTAGCAACCACTCTGCTCCGTATATAAGTCTATACAGGCGACCGAACTAGCACGTACGACCATAGCTTCCGGGAAGCTCGGGATCCCGTCCGCTCTCCGTTCGATAAACCGGAAAGCGCCGTGCCAGTAGTCGGGTGGGTGACCACCGGCGAATCCGCGGTGTTGTACGTTTTTCTTTTTTTCCTGGGTTGATTTTTTTGGCCGCTCCGAACTGCCCCTAGAAAGCATAATTATCGCACTGTTCATCCTCTCACACATGAGCCACGGCTATCTAAGCCGTATCATTTTTGCAACAGTCTTCAAAAGGCCGAAGTGCCAAGACGTATTATACAATTTTCGCGTGACAAAAAGCGGCGTGCCTCGAAAACGTGCTACTTACCGGATTTGCTAGTCTTGCTAGTCCTGATTGGCCGAAACTTTTCAAACTGGGCGCCAGGCATTTTCGCCAAGAGATTCGGCGTGGGGTTGATTGCCTGGGGAATCTAAACGTCTGTGACTAAATAATACTTAGCGTCCTAATCTTCGGGACAATCCGTTTGCTTCGCATGATTAGGACGTCGTTCCTATATAATAAGCTATCGTGATCTACTGAAGTTGTATGAATAAGTGATGGATCCTTTTGCATGAGATTTGAGCGCTCAGTTTGAAAGTGCTACGTAAACGACAGGGCACATGCGGGAGACGCCTAGCTATCGCGGGAACTCTACGGGCTACAGCTGTTCGAATCCCCGCATATTCGGGACCAATTTACAAGTAATTTGAATACGAAGTAGATTACACATTGATTGCGGAGTCATCTCGCACGAGTATTGTTATCGTTTCAGCAATCAGATAGACGAAACGCATCTTACACACCCAGGTGGCTGACTGATCAGATCAGATTAAATCATCGAAGCTGTCACTGTCGCATTCAGGAACGACAGGCTATTCGTACAGAAATGCAACTCGGTGGCGAGCAACCATCCGCGACCACCGCAGACGCTCACTCGCCACATCTATTACGTAGTTGTCTTCTCTCTCGATTTTTCGGTCCTCTTGCGTACCCATCTCTGCTCTATAATGCGACCTTCTAGAATGCCGCTCAGACACCGACCGTGCAATTGCCGCCTTTCCCCCTTTTCCGGGCCTATGTGGTCCCATATACGTACAGTCCGTCCGTGTGTATCGGGGAAGTGAGGTATCGTCAAAATCAAGAAACGCCAGAGCCAACGCCGGCCAAATGCAAAACGGAGTCGAGTGAAGATGTGTATGCCCAGCCGCCCAACTCTCTCCTCTGCCTGCCTCGGTGATACATCATCGATTTTGTCATGGCTCGCTCTCGGACGCTTCCAGTTGTGTTCGAGCATGCCGCTCGTTCATACTTCGGAACACTCTCTTGCCCACTTCGTAGCTACTGATCATAATAGCGCAGGCTGGTGCCACCTTGAGAGTCCGAGGAATCCAACCCGTCCAGAGCCCGGCAACGCCTTCGGTCCTAAAGATGTGCCATAGCAGCCGAGCCATATTTCTTTCCTCAGGCGCTAGAGCCTGCTCGGCCGAGGCGGTCGTCTTTTTCACGGAATCTCGGTATACTTGTGTCCGGGTCTTGCCGACGTCGAATGGCATGGTCACCATGGATGCGATGGCGCCGGACAGCGCACCGGCCGTAAAACTATCTACCAAGACAGAGGTATGGTTCTCCTCGCTCTGCGACCTGGCTCTCTCTCTCGAGCGGAAACCTGGGTCGCGGGACAATGACCGGCCCCGATGCTCCTCGCGCATGTCGGTCAGGCGATTCCGAATGGTCTCGTAGCCCAGCCAATACAGGCCCGAGAAGGGCACGTCGCGCCATAGATGAAGAGTGATGCCCCGCCACAGGGAACGATAGCCGTTCTCGGCTACCATCTCACGTAGGCCGGCAAGCGTGTCCCTGAGATGGCTGGTTGCCGTTGACCCGGAGGAAGCCTGGAGACGCGTCTTGAAAAGTTCGACGGGGCTGACGGCAGCCACGGCCAGAATACGCGCCGTAGACCCGGCGATGACGGCTTTTGAGTCGTCCCGGGCCAGTCTGCTGATGGGACTCTTCTTGTTGAACCGTAGCCAATCATAGCCCGTAAAGTAGATGATGTTGGCTGGGATAGCCATTAGGAGTGTGGGTGATAGCCCTCTCCAGAGGGTAGTAAAGCCTTCGTGGCGCGCAATCTTGCGCATACCGTCAAAAGTCGATGTGAAGGTGCGCTTCTGGGCCTCCTCGACGGCACATCCGGCTGTGCCTCCATTCAGCTCTTCCAATCGCGGGCCGGCAATGCAGACCTCGGGGCTGTTGTGCATGAAGAAGACTTCTCGACAGCAGGAGGTGATGCCGAGGCTCGACGGTCGGAAGCCATTAGAGGTGGTCAGAGCGAGTCTCTGGAAATCTGTAGCAGCAGCGGTAGTGGCAGCGGTGGCGGCGGTGGAAGGAGGGGCAGCAGGCTGTGGTGTTGAACCTTGCGATTGCAACCGGACACGGACAACATCGAGAGGAGTGACTGTGCGTGGCCTGTGTTAGCATGTGACTCTTACATCGAAGCTTCGAGGGCGGTGTGCGGTGTAGGCGCAAGGATAAGTGGAAGAACAACATTAAAAGGAAAGATGGAAGATTAGAAGCGGGAGGGGAGAGTGTATAGAACAGTGGTACAGCGAGCGTACCGAGAAGTGAGGTGAGAAGACTGCCGGTGATCGCAGAGGCCATCTTCTGGCCGGGGGTGATGTCCATGCCGTCCGTGTTCGCGTGCTCGTTCGCATGATTGGCAGTCGGGGAGGTCGTAGCGGACGCAGGAAAAGCATCTTCTGCACGCCGTACCCTATTGCGGTCCGACATTGTGCTTGCTGTCGAAGTATCTAGTATGGACAGATGCTAAACCAGTGAGCGACCCCCGGCGTTCCGAAGAACGCCTGTCGGAGAAAAAGCGCGGCGCGGAACAGGTCGCGCACAAAATACCGATTGAAGTGATACTGAATCAAGGGGGATGGAGAAGAGGAGGAGTAGCGCCGAAGAAGTGGATGCGTAGGTGTAGGCGCAAGAAGGCCAAAATATTTTGTAGGTGAAGATGTAGAGTGTAGAGTGTAGAGTGGGATATGGAGATCGTGAAGGTAAAAAGTGGAATGCGGCAGACGTTGAGCTTGGCTAGATCGAGATAGCGCCGCGGCAAACCGGAGCAGGTGCTTGCGTGGGTTTTAAAGAACAACAAGGTTCGGCCTTGGGCTACTGCCTACAGAACGTTGATCAAGTAATTAAACTTACCGTACCTACCCAAAGGCACGTTGTTCAGCGAAGGCAGTTACGGATTTGTGCTCGTGATTCATCGCGTCATTAATCAAAACTGCGCTACCGAGTACTTGTAGACATAAGTACTTCGTACCCCTGCTAAATAACCATGGGCATTGTGCTCCGTAAGGTAAATATTTTTTTTTCTGAGCTTCCAAAAGTGCTATTCTGCAGCTGCTAGGGAGGTACTTGGGTACTTACTCCGACCGCCACTCCGAGTTACCCTCCGATAGAGGCCGAGCCTGCTAAATAACCCCTGTTCCTATGCTTACGTATGTAGGTTTTACCAAATGCCAAGAGTACAGCAAATTAGGCCTAGCGCATTCGCCGCTTTTCCTCAGACTTGGCTCACCTTATTGTCAATTAGGTGACTGATTCCAGAAATAATAAGCGATGCTGCTTAGTTCAATCAATTTTCCATAACACTTCAAGGGGCATGTAGTATAACGGGTAACACACCGGGATTCATTATAGCACCTGGAATTGTTGGTTGATTTCAACCATGTCCAACCTTTCTTTCTCCAGATTCCCTTTTCAGGTCGATGTTTTCAATAGAAAAGCGGGTCTAGCCTAGAATAGAGCTCCAGGTTCAAAGCGGCGTGGCTCAGGTTGGATTCCCATTCCGATTCGGGATAGTGAAATCCGTTTGGAAGTACTTCAATTCTCTCGATGACGTACGGTTTATTATATAAATCTGTCTTCCGAGGCATATTTTATATATCTGTCTAGAACCACTTGGCTCATTCTGGTCTCAGCTCTTGAGGTACGAAAAGAGCTTGGAGCTATGCTGCATGTCTTGTAACAAGAATATGATATACTTAGGGTCGGCACTTTCAGTATCCTGGGCTTGGGCCTTGCTGCAATGGAGGAACCCGCTGGGCCTCGGGGTTAATAACCGGAGTTACGCCACCTACACGCTGAATAGGTACTGTACCTACTGGTACGTTATCTTAGCAGCATGAAGGAAAGGTCTCATCGGTATGACTGACGTCTTGAGGTGACTGGGGTCTCCGATTGTGACACCGCTTTCACTCCCGCATAAGGCGAAACAGCACTCTCAAAATCGCATCTCATTTACACTGAGTATTGACATAGCGAGATAGGGATTATTATCATCAAGATCCACGAGCGAGGTCAAAATCAACAGTAAAATTAGGACTGAGACTTCCCTCTGCATACTGATTGATAAATAAAGATATATTTACATCTACATCCCGGTCTTCGACAGTTATCTATCTCCACTTATACTCACCATCCGCAGTCGCAGCCGCCAGAACATCGAGATGGAGCAGCCGCCCGACCAGATGCAAAGTGAGTTGGAGAGTTTTAGACAGCAGTGGCGGGAAGAAGTGTCGTCGCGAGCCAGGAACCCGGAACCAGGCACGCGCACGTTACCATTGGCGGCGACGGTGTCGGCGAGAGAAAGAGAACTGCAGTTGCCACAGGCGAGGCCGAGGCCGGCGAACCGTGGTGGGCCGTCGTCAACGGTCAACAGACCACCTCGAAGGCCCGGGCACGAGCCTCCCGCACACACCAAAGGACCCACAGCAATCGGCCGGGTCGGCCGGGTCGACCAGCTGGATGGCGACGATGACTATGTGCCGGCACCTGTCTTCGAGGGCGACGGTACGGTGGCGACTACCAGGGCTAGGGGCGGCCATCTCGTCGACAGCGAGGGGTCGGAGGCGCCGAAAGAGCCCGAGACTGCGCTCGATTTCTATGAGCATGCTGTCGAGAGAGAGTCGACTGGGAAGCTGGGAGACAGTCTCCAACTCTACCGTAAGGCATTTCGCATGGACGACAAGGTCGACCGCAAGTATCGTGACAAGCATTTCGCAGGCCGCTGGGCCAAGCCAACACAGCAGCAGCAGCAAGTCAACCCGTCAGGTGCTCCGGTGACGGTTCCTAACACTGCCCACCACTCACTAGAGGGCGGTGGTACAGGCGGTTCAAGCGGGGCAGGCGATGTCGCCATTCCCCTATCGTTTGCAGATCTTATAGCTAGCTTTGCCGGACTGAAGGTAGAGGGCTCGCCTCCAGAATGCGAAGGCATGGAACCACCCCCTTGCCCCCTTGCAGCTCTCCCAGACGAGATTCTTGTGCACATACTTGGAGATGTCGCGACGGCTGATGTGGGAGATTTTGTACGGCTAGCCCAAGTGTGTAAGCGGCTCGCCTACTTGGTAGCTACTGAGAACCAAATCTGGCGACGTGTGTGTCTGGGCGCCGAGTTTGGGTTTAGAAGGATGCATCGTCACTTTCAGCAGTCCATTACTTGGGAGCCGCTCAGCCTATCTGATGCACTCACAGACCCCGACTCAGAACTCGACGACACCGAAGCTGCCGCAGACGTGCACACGATGGAAGACCTTCATCTCCGCCGCGAAGCGGAGGCCCACGCCACTACGCTCGCGCTATACCGCGGACCGAGTGGGTATGCATCTTGGGAGGACATGTTCCGCCGGCGGCCGCGTGTGCGCTTCAATGGATGCTACATCAGCACGGTGAATTATATTCGGCCGGGGCAGAACTCAGGGCAGCACTTGACATGGAACACGCCCGTACACATCGTGACATACTATCGCTATCTACGGCTGTTCCGAGATGGAACAGTCATAAGCCTGACGACGACCGACGAACCCGCGCACGTCGTCCATCATCTCACGCACGGCAACCTTCCCTCGCAACGCAGCGGAACTTCACATCAACATCAGCACCAGTACCTTTCCTCGCACGTCATGGCAGCTGCACTCAAAGGACGCTGGCGACTCTCTTCGCTACATGATCAAAATGGCGATGAGAGCAATCCTGTGAATAATTCTAGCTCCTACCCTTCCCCGCCACAACCCGCAAAAAGTGCTTCCACTACCATAGCCACAGCCACTACCGCCAGCAGTCTAGCAGATAGCGAAGGCGATCTCTACATCGAGACCGAAGGTGTAGGTACAAAGTACACCTACCGGCTAGACCTGTCGCTCAGCAGCGCAGGCCGATCCGCGGCACGCAACAATAAGCTTGTCTGGCGTGGCTTTTGGAGCTACAACAAGCTGACGGATGACTGGGCCCAATTTACGCTTAAGAATGATAAGCCCTTCTTCTTCAGCCGAGTTCGGAGCTACGGCGTCGGAGAATAAGCAAGTCGCGGCACCAGATCATCTAGCTGGTCACTCACCCGTCTTCAGAAGCAAGGCGAGCGAGCGTGTGAGTGAGTGAGTAAACGTGTATGTAAATTGATAGTCGAGTGTGTAAGCTAGCTCCAAGCGCGGACTTGTGAGCATAAAATCTAAGGGGGCTGTCGGAAGAGCCCGGTAGATGCACAACCGAATCTACGGTAAAGTAGATGCCCATAAATGATGAATAAATATATGAGCAGACAAGCATTCAAGATTTGCTGGCTATGTACATACCGAGACGACGGATTATCAACGCTCAAGTCTTCATCTCACTTCTATTGGCAGTAGGCTACCCAGTAGGACCTAGGAGCTAGTAGGTATGGCTCTTTTCCTATAATTATTTCGGTACTGCATGCTGGCGATTAGAATCTTCCGATCTTAAACTCAGTGCCTCACACACTTGAATACAACATATCATGTCTTCGAAAGCTATTTACATACACACATATTTGAAAACGCAACACTACATATCCTACATATAAGCACGAGGCATTACTAGGTCACATGTCTCTTCATCGAAACTACCTACTAAGTAGCCATTAGGTAAGGCCGTTTCACTGATACTGTAAATTGCCGTGGAGCCCAATGCCCGTTTCTGTTCAGCGCACACCTCCGTAATTTAGACGGCACAAAAAACAGCGGGAAAGCGCCAGCCCGTCTTTCAAATTGATCGCCTTCAGTTTCTTGTTTGTTGAAAAACTTAAAAAAAATTAACTCTCGATCGGGGAATCGAACCCCGGCCACCTGCGTGACAAGCAGGTATCCTTACCACTAGACCAATCGAGACTGACAATACTCGAGAATCTTAGGATTACTGATGTGGCTCGCAATTGTATCTTATAGTTATACGGAATACCGCAGGATAACCACTCCCTTCTCATCTGTATCGTTCGCTCTTGGGTTAAGGTACATTTAATCCCTGGTATATGACACGCAGAACTTACGCCTGTAACCGACGCCTCTTCTTTTCGTCATTTATAAATAAGCTACGGTGCTAGTGGTACGCACACATACCAAGCGGCTGAGATCAGCTTCACTTACTCCATAATAGCTCCGACCGAGAGCAAAACTTGTAAAGTCGCGAAATCGAAGCGAAACTTGATGGGATAGGCGAAAGGGTAGGTTGTAGGCACGCTCTAAGACGCGACCGCTTGTAGTCGTGGTGAGATTAATAGTAAATGGAGGCGAAGAAGATGTAGAGCACTTGAGCCCCGGGTAGAGTGTAGTTTGAACGCATCCTAGATCCAATGCGTACTGTTGTGTGTGGAGCGGCGTAAAAGATATATTTGTTCGAAGTACTGAAGACGTCTATAATGATCTTGACCCGCTCCCGGCTACATGTAGAACATCACCTGGACATTACACTTCTGCAATGTATATTTACCGTGCGATTAAACACGACGCATCTTAAGCATCGGCACCTGAATCTGAACCAGAAGGACCATACTCAAAAACACAAAGTCAAGAGTTCTATCCCGCCGTCGAAACTTCTACGGCACGTGCATTCCGAAAGAAGCGAGCAAAACGCTGGCGATGGATCCTCAGACGTGAGGATTTGCCAGGCCACCAGCCAGCGACACAGCGGAACCGCTTGGCGCAGACCGGTCGGTGAAACCTACACCAGAACTCGTAATGGCCCTTGCTGGTAACGTAGAGGCCGATGTTGGGGATGCACGGGTCGGCAAGAAAGTCGAGGAAGACCTGGAAGGGCTTGGCGGCGAGGAAAGCCGGGCCCACGAACTCGACGTCGGTGTTGGGCCCGACGAGCAGCGGGATCTCGGTCTCGCAGAATTCATCACAATCATTTTCACGATCATCATCACCACCATCTTCATCATCAGGAGTAGCGTTGGCCCAGAGGTCATTCCAGAGATCCAGCAGGGGCGACGCGTTGTTGATCTCGAGATGCAGGGTGTGCAGGTTGCCGTGGCGCGCCATATCGCGCAGCAGCGGAACGTAAACTTCATTGAAGACGCCGAGGTTTTTCTTCAGGTAGATCTTGAGATCGATAGTGCGGACATGCAGGCGCGGAGACAGCGGTGTGGCTGGCTGGGCGAAGAGGCCTGGTGGCCGCGTCCGGTCCGTGATGTCTAGCCACATGTCGTGGTAGAAGATCTCGGCAGCCTCCGAGTACAGCCTGCGCGAGGCCAGGAATATCTGCAGGACCTGGGCCTGCTCGTCACAGCTCATGAGCGCTAGTTCGAGGATCAAACACCTCAGCTCAGGTGGTAGGTCGAATAGACGGAAGGGCGCCTTGGGCTTCCATCTTGATGTTGATGATGCAGGTGACGGCGGATGAGAGGGCTTGGGCCGCCGAGCGATAGATTTGTTGCCGAATGTGTTTCTCTCTTTAAGGCGCCTAGGTGCGCCCATAATTATTCTTTGAATCTTATAGACTATTGTACACTGGCCGATACGTATGTATGACAGTCTTTCCCGAATGTGAGAGGAGATTATGAGATCATGAGATGATTACCCCTGATCTTGTCTAAGTGAGACGTACGAAGTAATCGAACAGCAGAAGCTAAGCCAAACAATTATAGTATTATTGATATTGACATGGGTATGAGAGAAGAGGTAACAATGCTGAGACGATTTGAAGGACGATGAGAGAAGAAAATGGTCTTATGTGAAGATGGATATGATACCATCAACAGTGTGAACCAGCTGAAGTAGGGAGATATTGCAATGCCACCGACCTGCATTACAGCATGGCGGTCTGTCTCCACATAATTTCCCCATACTCACAATATTTACTTGCCTAATTTGGGTAGATTCAGGGACTCGAGGGAGGAACCACCCCTGAAAATCAAGCTGCCACTTACTTCAATAGGCACTATTATCTGCAAGACCCTGAATAGCGTCTACACTTGCATAACCTACTTGACCCAATCTAAAGTTACATCCATCACCATTCATGCTACCCTCATTCACTCTTTTACATCCACTCGCTTGACCCTGCTTCGACCTCAGACGGCGCGCGCCCGTCCTTGGAAAAAGCGATACGATAGCGGTAGCTCACTTTCCGATGTTGCAATAATCCAGAAAAGTCATTTATAGGCGCCATTGGCTGTCTCAGGCGCCCACAAGTCACGATGGGCGCATTCTCGTTCCTTCGCCATATCTACGACCTCGACACGCTCGACACGCGCTTCACTGTTTCGTCGAGTACGCCCTATCGGACCGTTATCGAGGCGCGCAGCGATGCGGCCGCCGCTAGCAAAGAGCGGGCTGCGCGATGGAATAGTCGGCCCGCATCTTCGTCTGAATCAAGGTGGAAGACTCCTGAGTTCTACCTGTACTATGTTGTCTTCATAGTCGCGATCCCGTACATGTTCTGGATTGCATACCAGGCCTCAAGTCGTAGGTCTTTAGTCTCATCTGTGCTGGCTTATTCACTGACAATTGGATCGGTTTCTTGCAGCGGCGCATCCCAATTACCGAAACTACGAGCATTATCTATCGCCTGGTTGGATCCCTGGCCGCCGCATCGTAAGACACAACCACCCCGAACCCACAGCCCGTGCTACTACTACTGCTGCTTGTACTGCGATGATATGATGCGGCGACATGGCCAATATAGATGCGCCTGACTGACGGGCTTGTGAAGGATGCCACCGACACGCAATACCACACCTTTCGACGAAACTTGCCCGCCCTCGCCGCGCTCGTCATCCTCCACCCGCTACTCCGACGACTATACAATGCAGTCATATACCGGACGAGCTCGAGCGGCCCGGCGTCGCGGCCGACCTTGGAAGAGGCAGACCAGAGGCTGAACCAGCGCGCATCTTTCGATTTCGGCTTTGCCCTGCTCTACCTCATTGCTTTACACGGCGTCTCGGCCTTTAAGATCCTCGGCATCTTGTACCTGAACTACCAAGTGGCTACCACGTTTCCCCGCAAATCGGTGCCGGTTGCGACTTGGATCTTCAATATTGGCATCTTGTTCGCGAACGAGCTGTGCAAAGGTTACAAATTGAGGGACATGGCCTCGCTGCTATGGGCGTTCCTCTCCGGGGGCCTGATCGAGGAGGGGAGCAGCAGTCTCGTGCAGTGGGGAGCCTGGTTGGATAGCTATGGCGGACTCATGGGTCGCTGGGAGATCCTCTTTAATATCACCGTGTTGCGTCTCATCAGCTTCAACCTGGACTACTACTGGAGTCTGGACAGGAGGGCCTCCAGTCCTCTCGAGGTATGTCGCGAACCCCCTTTTTGCGTTTGTACTTGTAAACACATGTGACGGGCTGGTCTAATGACCCCAAGAAGAAACAACTTGATCCCTCTTCGCTGAGCGAACGGGATCGCGTCTCGACTCCCGCTCAGGCTCGAGACTATTCTTTCCGCAATTATGTCGCCTATGCAATCTATGCGCCGCTCTATCTCACGGGGCCCATCATTACCTTCAACGACTACATATCGCAACTTCGCTACCAGCCCGCCACCATCGAGCTCTCGCGCACCATCCGGTATGGTCTGCGCTTCGCTCTCGCGCTCCTGGCCACCGAGATTATTTTGCACTACGACTACGTGCAGGCCATTGGTAAATTCAGCCCGCGTTGGGCCGACTACACGGCGGCCCAGCTCTGCCTGCTCAGCTACTTCAACCTGCACCTGATCTGGCTGAAGCTGCTGCTGCCGTGGCGCTTCTTCCGGCTCTGGTCGCTCGTCGACGGCGTCGACCCGCCGGAGAACATGATCCGCTGCGTCAGCGACAACTGGAGCACCCTCGCCTTCTGGCGCTCGTGGCACCGCAGCTTCTACCGCTGGTCGCTGCGCTACATCTACGTGCCGCTGGGCGGGTCGAGCTTCGCCACCCCGGCCGCAGCCGCTCGCTCCGTGCTCACCTACGTCCTCGTCTTCACCTTCGTCGCCCTCTGGCACGACATCCAGATGAACCTGCTCATCTGGGGCTGGCTGGTTGTCTTCTTCATGCTGCCCGAGATGGCCGCCGGCTCGCTGTTCCCCAAGCGCCGCTGGGCCGGCCGTCCGACGGCTTACCGTATGCTGTGTTGCGTCGGCGCTGTGGCCAACGTTCTCATGATGATGACGGCTAACCTGGTCGGTTTTGCCTTTGGGGTGGACGGGCTACGAGCGGTCTTGGCAGGGATTTTGGAGCATTTCTCTGGTGAGTTGCACATTCCTTTTCGACACATATTCTATATGGATTATACTAACTAATTAATAGGGTACGTATTCTTGACGATTGCATGTTTAGTGCTCTTCGTCGGAGTCCAGATCATGTTTGAGATTAGAGAGTCGGAGATACGGCGGGGCATCAACCTCAAATGCTGATATGCCGTTCTGCTTTTGAGATCCACGACCTAGATGATTACTTAAATGAGACGTAATGAGAGTCATGTATGATATCGACGTGTATTAGTATCTATATATACGAAGAAATGAAAGACGGACGGAAAGAGAAAAAGATTGATGAGAAGAATCATGGGATGAAACACATCTACGATAGCGTACTCCGTACGGAGTACAGTCTCAAAAATAACGGCTCAGCTGATGGGGTTAGTTGGGTCAGAAGTGGGGTAAACCCTGAACTCGAAAACCGGCAGCCCACGACCGTCTTCTCGTGTCATTGGGCGAGCCATAGGTACAAGGCATATAGCAAGACCATGTCTGCCCATCCTTCGCCCCTACGGATAGCTGATTGCCATACGCATGGTTCTGCACATGAGTACAGCCTCAAAAGTAACGGCTCAGCATGATGCGGCTGAATCTACACCACGGATCGGCTCAAAACTCGAAAATTCGCCGCCCACGAGCTTCATCTTGTCTTATTGGACGAGCTATATCTTCAAGCCAAGGTCCTTGGAGTGTAGATACATAACGAATTAACCAACATGCAGAAAATACGGGGCATATCATTTCGACGTGTTTGTCACGGCACATATAACTTAATGTGTAGGGATCTGACGAGAAACTTCTCATTACATCTTCAAATACGTTAGCTTAAAGAACTTGTATCTTGTATTTGGACCGTCTCCTGATCATATCTTTCTTTCTCAAAATCGGTCGCGCTGCAAAGATGGCGTCGGTTTCTCATAACCACGCCAACTACCAGGGCCGTCTCGCCTTCATACAGCAACTCCTAGTAGATCTCCTGGGTTTGTCCGACAAGGTAAGCAACCAACAAGTAACTTGGCAACAAAGTGACCCTGTTACACATTTTCTACGAATCCTTCACAGGTATTATGAACGTAGTACTCTCATATCACAGTCCCGACCGCACCAAACCAGCCATTCTCTACCCCGCAATCCCTTCTAATACTAAGTTAGCAAAAAAGGACCTAGAGCAACCCGAAGTCACGCCCATCCAATACGATCCAGAGTGTCCTTTCAAGTACAACAATTTCGTGTACCGCCTCAAAGTGCCTGTTCCTATTAGCTCGGATAGGAGTGGAGGCAAGGGTCACCGACTGAAGCAGCCCGGCTGCGTGCCTATACCCCCCGGCACCAAAGAGTTCATATTACGCCTCAATAACCCCGATGCCGAGGGTATGCATGCGGCAACGCGCATTGAAAATGAAGTCGCCATAATCTCTCTTTCCTCATCGGCTCTGCGTCATCTCGAGCCGAATGTGGTGTCTCGTGTCTTTGGCTGGGAGAGCGCTGCGAGCTCCCAGGGCTGGATTCTGCAGGAATTTATGCCCGGTGTCCCTGTAGACGAGGCCTTCAAATCTATGTCCCTGGTCCAGAAGAGAAATATTCTGGCGCAGATGGCTGCATTGCTGAAAGATCTACAGTCCTTTCCACTGCCCGAGAGCCTTACCGGATGGGGAGGCGCGACGTTTGATGCTAGCGGTCGCATTGTAAGCGCAGCGATGACGAGCGTCGGGTGTGGACCGTGGTCTTCTTTCGAAGACTCCTTCAGGGGACGATTACAAGCAGCGCTCAAGAAAGCGGATGAGGACCCCCATGTCAAAGGCTGGCACGAAAATAATGTTCGCAGACGTCTCGAAGCATTCTTGGAGCGAGGTCTCTCTGCGCACTTTACTTCCTTGGTATCGAGGCAGGATAGGTCTATTATACATGCAGATTTCAGTGAGTGATAATTATTCCATACTATTCTCGGCCATTTGCAGACTGGTCACGTCACCGCCCTAACCAAGCCATAATAGCGACCAACAATCTGCTTTTTGACCCTGATTCAGGTCGCATCACGGCGCTTCTCGACTACGACTTTGCAAGCATCTTGCACCCGCTGTATGAATTTCTGCGTTCGTTCGATGGCGTCGGCGGCCAGTTTCGAGGTTGGTCAGGAGACGACGAGAGTAATGAAGACCTGGCGCTGCGGAGTGCCAAACTCTACGGTTTTCCGTCGCCGCTTCCGGCAGTCAAAGACGACGGGATTCAATGGGACGTAGCCAAAGCGTGGGAAGACGAACTGGAGAAGCGAGACGTGAAGAGGCCGAGCAATATTCAGGGAATTGACAAGGTTGCAGACGTCGACGCCGTGCTGCGCGCCGTGCTGCCCTGGCATCTTACTAACCGGGACTTCCTGCAGATGCAGCCTGATGGAGCTGTCGAGTTCTTCAGAAATCGGGGCGAGGAGCAACTCGTCAAGTTATTAAGTCATTTAGGCTTCTAGACAATCATGTAGGCTAATAGACGACGTGCGACCCTTTTTTAGAGATGTGGGCTTACATACCTATTTTCGAGCTCATAGTAAACTTTTCTTTTGAAGATCCGTACGATAGATGGTCTCTGACATGAATGTTTCACATCGCCGTCTAGAGAGATAAATATACAAAGAATACAGGTACCAAGTAGGTAGGTAGCTGTTGGCACAGTGACAGTACGCACACGGCACACCCCATGCAGCTAACAAACAAAGCATCAGGCGTTAGCTCATAGTATGGGTGCTGTCGCAGGATCGGTACGTCGGATAGCTCTCTCTGTCTCACACACTTAACAATTATCTATCTATCTCCCCGAGTCATCCGCAACTTTGAGCACAGCACCAGCGACATGACGCAACCTATTCGCGTATGGATGGCGCGTGAGTTCACCTTTCACCTTCTGCTTTGCTCTCCCGCCCATGCCTTGATCTGCGACACATAAGCTAATACCGAATCGCCCGCTGCAGCCCCGGGGCCTAACCCGTGGAAGGTCAGTATCATTGACTGCAGTCATGCCACCACTTGCACGGAAGCGTGTTAGTTGTGAAGCTTACTTACTTGTGTCGTAATTATCAGGTTGTTCTAATCCTCGAGGAGCTCCACGTGCCGTACGAGATCGTGTCGATCAAGTTTGAGAACATCAAGACCAAGCCCTTTATCGATCTCAACCCCAATGGACGCGTTCCTGGTGAGTAACTCGCGTACTTTGTAGTAATATGGGCGGCGTTGGCATTAGAGAGCCGCAGCGACCCAAACAAAGCCAGCTTCCATTCTAACCGACCCAATAATTAGCCATCGAAGACCCAAACACCGATCTTATCCTCTGGGAATCGGGAGCAATCATCAACTACCTCATTGATCAATATGACAAGTCCCATGTTCTCAGCTATGATACCCTTAAGGAGAAACATCTTTGTAATCAGTGGCGTAGGTAAATTTCCATTTAAGGCCCTTTTTAATCAAGGCAGAGGATTAGACGCTAAATTCCCATCTCTTGCCATAGTACACTTCCAAACAAGCGGCCAGGGGCCCTATTTCGGACAGGCAGGGTGGTTCACTGTGTTGCATTCCGAAAGGCTGCCGTCGGCTGTCCAGCGGTACCAGAACGAAGTGCGCCGAATCCACGGTGTACTCGATGGATGGCTGCAACGGGATGGCGGAGGGAAACAGTGGCTGGTTGGCGATAAGATGACGTACGCAGACCTCGCCTTTGCGACCTGGAACGAGCGGTCGGACGCCGTGCTCGAGTGCGCGGCCGAGGACAAGTTCCGGGGCTTTCCGCATCTACAAGCCTGGCACGAACGCATGACCCGGCGCCCTTCGTGGAGGGCTGCTATGGACACTCGTGCCCGCCTCATGGACGAACAGGGATTGACGTGGACGGGCATGCCGAAGGATGTACGCAGTATGGCTGAGTACGAGGCTAGAATCAAGGCTGCCCAAGACGGCGGCGCTGATGCAGAATAGGAACCTCTTTTCATGCTCATAGTCCAATGTTATCGTTTCAGGGGGAAAATTGCACGTAAGCCTGGAGTAACTTAGAGCATTGTGATCACATGCTGTCAAACTTTACTTGTATGCCGGGGCAGCCGGGCTGGACTTCGACGAAACCAGTATTATTAATAGAGGTGTATCTACCAAACAATGAATACATATAATTATGGATATTATGCATTCGGATTCTTGTTATGAGGTAAGGATGTTTCCATGCTGCACTTCGGGCCCTCATAATGCTCCCTCACTAAAGGCCTAACCCAGCAATGTCCATGGCTCTAATGAATACCGTGCTGTTATTACAGTATCCGAAGCTGGACACTTCATGCTGTAGTCGTCCTAGGTTATTAAGGAATAGTTACGTCCTCAAACTCCCAAATCGCGGCTTGAGTGTTGCATGAAACGCTGATCAAAGCCTCGCTGGTGGTGGTGGTGTCAATGCTGATCCATGTCAAGGAATTCCGACCAGTACCCGGCGACTGGAGGTAGTAATATCCTGTATGTCCCGCGCCTCTGGCCACAAACCACTCCCAAGGCTTGTGATGCTTGACCGTTGCGCGGAAATCTTTATGGTCGCCGCGCCCAAGATAGTTCCCTGAGACTGTTTCGCGGAACCCGAGCCAACCGCAGGTTTCTACGCATTCCCAGTAATAACCGGCGAGAAGATCACATTCATTCCCAAGGCTCAGGCGTCCGTCCCTAAGGCTTATGACCTTATGCAATGTTTGGTTACGAATTATATATATTCGTCCCGGTGAAGGAGTAGGCGCGAAGTGACGGCGATGGTCGGGGTGCCCGAGCCGTAACGGGGTGTCATGATCTGTGGTATGTGTCGGCGTATCAATTGTAGAGAGGTCGATCGACGCAACTGACTCAGTCTCGTCCATTTCGCATACGGAGCCTATGAACCGAGGAACTTGAAGCACGGCGGAAGCCTATACTGATGGCGAGTTCTCAATATTGGCACGTGGCGTGGTACTAATGATGAGAAATAAACCCCTTACTAGAGGCCTTTCATGCCTGATCTGAATACTGAAATATTGAACGGGGATGAGTGATCATGATGAAAGTGCTGCAAATCGAGACCGAATAGATAAGGAGGACCGCTGGGCTAAGGTTATACGTAACAATCGGCGTGGCACGTATACGGGGCCTACGTCACGGTACGTATATAAGGATGTGCAAACGGTCAAGCGTCCGGCTTGACAACGTTCTACTTTTGCCCCGTAGTGTAGCGGAATAGTGTAGCACTTCTGTTCCGTCACAGCCTATTTGATCATGCCGCTGGATATTGTTAAAATTCGTCAACACGCTACTCAGCGGCTAGCCACCGCGAGAATCATATGGTAACAAACAGGTACTGCAAACCGATGCTAGACTAGAATAATCTCTCCTTGTGAGATAAACTAGGCGCAATAGGGCCGTTTCTGATTATGCTCTAGGAACTATTTCTCTGTGCGCAATTGAATTGCTGGAGTGTGGACTCTATTGTCATTTACGGATATCGACATGGTCTATCCAAATATATACCAAAATGTCGGGATGGTGGCTCGCCTGCTCGAGCTCATATATACTTTCAAACCCACCGTTTCTCTGAAAGGCTGTAATGTACTCAAACACGTAAATGCAAAAATGAACCTTGACGAAAGCAAACGCACCCCCATCATATGAATAAAGAGATTCTGGGTTCTTTGGCACCACCGTATCATGTAAAACATGGTCTTCATGAGCCGTCATTGGCGCCGATCTTTCCGTCTGTCGGCTGCGGCGGGGGAATAATTATTCGCAAAATCTGCGGCACGGCTGCCCTCTAAACAATCCATCACGGTGATCGATCCAAGCCTCGAAGTTCCTGCCGTCGTCAAAACGCCTGCGCGGCGGGATCCGGCCCTCGCCTCTAAGCTAAAGTACTAAAACACCTTAATTGAAGTGCTGCTCGTACCCGAGAACCCGCTGCCGGACGGTTGCGACATCGTCTCTATTACTGAAATAGTAGAACACGTTGAGAATCCCGCGGCCTTTTTGGATCGCGCTATTCCTTTCGTATGTCCAAGCAGCTAGTTTGTACTTAGTGCTATCGCGCGCACTTGGATGAGCTAGTTAATCATGAACGTTATCACTGGAGACTTGTTACAAGTAATACCGCGAGATAGGCATATATGAAAAAATAATACATAGACAAAGACGAGCTACAGCGCTACAGAACTGTAGTAGACGATGGGCTCAATAGATTAGATCAATTGATTTATGAACCTCTCAAGTAGCTGGATGGGTCCAACCAACTTATAATTATATACGCAACGGGGTGGCCATACTACCATAGCCACCCTGGTGTAGATCTTCACCTGACGCCCATGGTGGACTGTACCCTAAAGGACCCTAAGTAGTTCAAAGAGATGCAGTAGTCCTCCACCGCAGCCACCTAGCTGTCCCTTTTGAGATATTTCCCTTGAACAAGCTCCGGGTGAAATGTGTTATGCGACCGTTTCACGAGCTGGAATGTATCGTCGGAGCAGGCTTTGTGAATTGTAAACGGGCCGAATGGAGCTCGATATTCGGGTTTGACGATCCAGACTATCTCGCCAACCTCTAAAGGATACTGCGTTGCATGATACTTCAGTACCTAAGAACTTTGGAAGGTTTAGGACACTGGGAGTAAATGTACTTACTGGCGTGTTGTTCGTATACTTCACTACGTATGCTCTTCCGTTGTCATCTTTAGTTTCGGATTGCTCCTCGATTTGATGGTCATTTTCCTCCGAGCCGTCAGCTGTCAGCGGTTCAACATCAGCCTCATTGACAACCGAGAAATTCTGAGATGGAATGGCCATGGTGCGCGGGGAAACCTGTTGAGATATCGAGGTGGCTTCGTAGCGCCTGGTAAATGACAACTTTGGAGAAATGGGGAGAGAGGAAATGCTCTTTTCGATGCTCTGAACCCCGCTGAACCACATGCAGGCTGTAGCCGCCTGAAAGTTGTTGACTCGGCTACCTATGCAGGGCAAATCTGACATGCAGCAGGCGACAGTTGCCTTCGCAGTATTGTCGACGTCCGCATACATACAAAGGAATTCCCACCTGCACAGCCATAGAAGTGTAAGCCTAAGCCTGAGGCGGGCGTCGACGTCCATCAACCCCCGAGAATCGAGATGGATCTTGTAAAATAGGGCATTACAGCGGTAATACTCTCATAATTCATGTTCTTACATATTATAATGAAAGCATAGTGGTCAGTGAGCACTTACCGCTGTCACCGAACTTCTTTACCGCACTAATTCCCCCGTGCAATGACTACAAACCATCGGTCTTCAAAGGTTCAGCGTAAGTCCGTCAGCCATTTCGTGGTATTCATTTGCTTATAACGATAGTGGAGGAGTACCGCAATGGCTATCCACGTCTCGCAGCCTTCCTCAATCTTGATGACAACTTTTCAATCTTGAAGCGCTTTGATTACCTACACATGCGAAGCCTTCTTGATCTGCAGGATCAGTTGTCAGAACTTGAAGATAAGCTTCATGATCACGATGATGCGGAGCGCGTGCAACTCCAACTTAGTAGCCGCCGACAAGACGGCAATCTAGAACGGCGGGAACTGCTCTCTCAGATTCGAGAGAAGTTGGAAATTTACGGTAAATGTTCCTCCAATGTCAATGAAAACAGCCGTGCGCATCATGGCGGATCTAATGAAACGACAGACAAGTCCGTTCAGGACTTTAACACCATTCTACAGCTACCAGAAGCCCGAACAAGACAGCGCCAAAGTGTCAAGAACTGGTTCCTAGGCAACAAACCACTTGTTCGGTCTGAGAGCAAATGCTTCCTCAATGCTGATATCGACAGAGACTACGTTTCTCTCGGGATGGTCGAGAGCGATAGGGCGGGATTAGAAGCCTTATTTGATGCAGCAATCAACGTTTTTCCTAGCTTTGCTCGGAAGGTGAGAGCCCCCTATTATCTCATTCAATCGTTTCCTATAGTGGATACTGATAGAGGTAGTTAGTTATGTGTTAGTCGTGTAAGTCTACAGTTTACCTAGCTATATATTCATCTTCACTTATCTCAACACCGACAGAAATCCCTAGATCTTCACATTTTCCTCTTCCCGCCTCGACTATTTGGCAAGGTCGCGAAGGCATGCGTGGCCATAATTCTCCCTGTCTGGCTGATACTCCCAACTATCTTGCTCTTTAACGCCGGAAGCCACTCATCCCGGGCTATCATATACGCGATGTTCACGATATTAACGTCAATCGTTGTGGTTTTTACTACGAATCCCAGGAAATATGATCTGATGTTAGCATTGATTACGTTAGTTCAACTTTTAAAACCCCCCCCCTCTCCGCTTTTAGCTCTTTTCGTCGCGAAGATCACTAACAACAACTTGTAGATATGCTACATTAATGGGAGCCTTTCTAGCAGGGGGCTCGTCATAGAATTAATAGTATGAACCCTAAATGTTAAATACTAATAAATATATTATGAGAAGCATTATATGCTGCATCTTACATATAAGCTCACAGTTAAATAATAGATCTGTTCCTTAGTGTATGCTATCTTAACAAATTACTACATATTAAAATATTTTTTTCTCACTTTCTTTAGTTTTATTTGCTCGTTAGCAATTCTAACACAAGCAATTCTCTAGCCTTCTCCCTGGTCACCGCATGTAGTCACATAATGATAAAACAGGTACAATAAATAACGGTATACTCCACCCTCTAATATCTTCCAAGTGCAGACATATATAGAAAGGCTGTATTCAAACATACGTATATCCAAACTGATTCTAAGGGCGTAGTGGCGCAGAGCAAAAAGCAGAAAATCTCACCCGACACCTCCGCCATTAAATAGACAAGGTAAAAGTATCCGTTAATACTACCAGGGTCATAGCTTAGGTTGCATAACAGGCAATCTTTTGGGGCCTTCTCCTCGAGCGTAGCTAATCGCCTTAACATTCTGCGCTTCATGATCTCGAACTGAAGGCCCATGTCAAGGTACCTCAATCTGAGCGCGTCTGGCTTGGATTGAGTCAAGGAGTCGATCACGAACATGGCTAGCTGAGTGGATGAATTCACCACGCTTTTGATATCCCACATACCCGAGGTATCTGCTTGAGATTCATTGATGTCAATTAAGGACCTTCGAAGATTGCATAAAAGTTTCTGCGCCTTTTCCTGATCTAGTTCGGATAAATAAGGGAAAAGTGTTGCTCCGTTGATCAAAGGTTCAGACAACACACTCTCGCCCACTCCGTTGGCTTTATTCACATTGGTAAGAGCTCGATTCACGACATCGATGTTCTCAATAAATTCTGGCGAGTCATGGGTCAGCCACTTGACCAAACGTGCCGCCATCATCGTCAAATCGAGATCGTTGGAAAGCGAGAGCTGAAGCTGTAGCAGCCTTGACGATAAAGATGAGTCAAAAGGTTTGATAGCCGGTGTGTCCTCATGCTTTTTGAGTTTTATCGAGCCGGGTTCTCCGCTTAAGCACACATAAAATGGTTGTCGCTGAAGACCAGCTTCGTGTTGAACCATGCGGCGGTGCAGGGCAGGGATAGTAATCACATTGTCCTGATCGAGAAAGCTTTTCATTTCTTTCATCAGAATTTGCGTGAAAGATGGCCACTTTCCGAACCCATTAGGTGTTATTTGATCTCCGTCCGTGGCTGCGAGCAATTCAAAATTCCTATGAGGTCGGGCTCGAGCGGCTTGGCCAGCATAGCAGCAATCTAGGAGTAGGAGTACGTCGGATCGCACGGTCAAGAGCTGGGGCTGAATAAGAGACCAATCTAATTCAGCGCTGGTATTATTTATTTGTCTGTAAGGTGTCCATGTTAGTGATATCATCAAGGGTGACTGTGAGAGTTGATTAGTTACGTACGCTGCCCATGTGCAAGGGCCCTTGGTGGAAACCCTTGGACCACCATGTCCTCCGTAGTAGACGATAATCAAGTTATCTTCGTTGCCGAACTCGTCTAAAAACTGGGCGAGTCGAAAGTTCAGAGCCCTTGCCGGGTTTTGTGAAGGAATTTGATATGACCAGACCTGGCACCCAAATCTATTGCTGTCGCAGAGCATCTCGGAAAGTTGTTCAATCTCCCCAGCGACCCCTATGTCATCATCTTCCCATGAGAGCAGGAGGGCGTGGGTAGCGGTATACCGCTGTAATCGACGAGGGCGATATAGAGTTAGCTCGTCCGATATGGCCTGCACGTGGGCTACGGGCTTCTGTTCGTTGCTCATGTTGACCTGTTTTTTTTGCCGAGATATGCCTGAATACGTGGATATTTGCTAGAACTAGTCTGCCTTTGATGCGTCAAAATGATGTTTTATCGTGCGATCCTGTGGTTCCGAAATCAGATAAGTAGAGGGAGGATACTACCTCTATTCTACATTTTGGGGGCAAGAGTGGCAGTAACATATCACCGCCTAACAACGCGTGACTATAGCTTGCCAAGACCGGACTCATTGGCGGGCAACGAATCAACGATTGTGAAGACATTATTGGCTCTCTTCCAGACACCACCGAAATGAATTGGAGTAGATGGAATACCTGCGTGAAAGCTATGATCAGGTCTGAGCTGACCAAGTACTCGCAAAGTTCCTGACTATACTATGGGGTATCAATATGATCAAAAAGACGTTTTATGCATCCGTGCTCTCCCAAAGGCTCTCCTCTCACCGTCTTAGTAGGGGGTATATCTATCTCTAAAGATACTGTATCCAACGCTTTCGCACCCATCCCTTAAGAAATACTTTCTAGTCCAACTTCTCCTTCTTCTTCTTCCCTTTCTCTCCCCCCTCCCTTATCCATCAATCATCACGACATCTAAACCGGCATATCAACCAACGCATGCCTACCCTCCGCATCCTTCCCGACCCTTCCATTCTCAATTCCACCACTCGTAGCACCATACTTCCCCTCATGCGCAAAAACGCCATCCTTACCCAACTTATCCTCCGTGATCCACCTGCGCAACGCGACCGCTCCCTTGACAAGGGCGAACAATATGCAGATCCCGACCGCGATCCCAAAGACATACGCCGCGACCAAGCTGCCCTGCAGGCCCGGATCCAGGAACGTATACGTATAGAACCCCTTCGTCGCGTGCGTGATATACGCCAGGGCGAGATACAGCGCCAGGCCCAAAAGCAGGAACGGGAGATGTATCCAGGGCTGGTTCCCGGGTGCCGTGCGCGGGACAATGACCTCAAAGAGCGCAAACGCGGAATTCAGCGCATGTTCGGATATATTTCCCCAGGCGGAGAACGTCGTGGCCAGGGTACTCGGCAGCGCCAACAGGGCCCAGAAGACGATGGTCACGAGCAGCGGGTAGGTGGTGACGGTGCTGTAGAGCAGGGCGTGCAGGAACTGGAGAGGCCGCGGCCAGGCGTCGAGGAGCGTGCGCCCGTACCGCGCGTAGAAGAACGTGTGGAACGAGGCCACGGCGAAGTAGAACGCCACGCCCCAGTACGACAGCACCGTGAAGAACGAGAACCCGTTGGCCGCCGCCACGCACCCGCCCGCGGAGACGTGCGTGCATTCGTAGCCGATGTTGGTGAAGATCGTGGCGAATGCGTAGAGGGCCTAGATATGAGGGAGAAAAGGGGTGTTAGTGAGAATTGAGGGATTGGAAGATTTGATTAGGTAATCGGTGAGGTTGAGTCGCATCTTATTCCGTCGTGCGATGTTGTGCAACGCCGAACAGCCCATCCGATCCGATCTCATCCTATGCTCTCTGACTGGCCAATCTCAAGTTCCACGATTCAAACACCGAGTTTCGCAAATTCTTTCCTTCCCCATTCTTGAACAACACCAAAGCCCTAGCCCGATCGAATTGAACATCGAGGAAGAAGGGGCTCTAGTGCATTCATGATCATCAACTCACCAGCAATGTGCGAATGCCGAACAACACCCACGGCGACACGAGCCACGATGTCTGGAAGCGATGCGACGGGTCCCAGAGGTCCGTCGACCCGAACGTCGAGATGCGCACCATATTGTGTGCAATGACACCGGGCTCCGGGCCGTGAACAATAACGATATAATATACGGGTTGTTGTAGTATTGACGCGCTCGTCAGCGGAGATGGTAGCTAGACTGACTGACTCTGAGACGTCTGGTGGTGGTGGTCGCGAATTCTAAGATTAGCAACGGAGCTAAGAAGGCCAAGACAAAAAAGTTTAAGTCAAACAAAATAACAATAAAAGGAAGGTAAAAGTAAATAGTAAATAATACCTCCTAAGCTCGTCTCTGTCTGCGCTTAGAAGTAGATTACGTAGCAATAGCTACATAATCCAATGCGCAAGAGATGAAGAAGAAGGGGAATTATTTGTAAGACGAGTACGAATAAGGTGAGAGAGAGGACTTTCTGGGGAATCTCTGCATTAAACCGCGGCAGCAGCAGCGAACACGATGTCTCGCCCTAGACCATGTCACATGCAGCAACTTAGTGCAGTGTACCCTTGCGATTGCCATTTAAGGCAATAGGACCCTCTTTAACCCCTGTCGCTACTCGTTAGGCGCGCGAACTTCGGTCGGTTGGCGGGGGCATTCGGTGCCAGGGTGCCGGGAACTGCCACATGCGATTTGCTTGCGCCAAGAGGGGTAGAAGGCCTAAAGTACTGTGCTCGAATTCGTACTCAAAGAAAGCAAAGAGGTTATTTACAATGATATAGTGAACGAAGTCGAACTGAAATTTTATATCATCATCAAAATATCTATGAAAAACAAGTATTTGGAGATGAGGTATACCGCTAGGCAAATCTACGCATCTTCTTTAGTTAGGTTAGCTCGACTACTTTAAGTATGGCGGTAAAAGTATATCTGGCTAGGTTAGTACCTTAATTAATCAAGTCCTGAAATAAGTATAACCAAGGCATCCAGGAATTTAGTCAAGGACTTAGCTTCATACACTTTAAAGGTACTCCGTATTCTTATTATGATAAGATGAGACTCGCCATGAGAAGAGATCAGTCGCATATATTTTGCATCATTCATCGTAAGTCTGAATTAATCGCTAATTATGAGGCGCTGCGCTTCAAGAAGAGTTCCCCTTGCCATCGATCCTATCGCTAACCTGCTAGATCATGCGTCGCTATGCTGGATGGTATCCCAAACAAAAATATCGATATAATACATTAAGGTTAGATAATTATAAGCTGTATTCGATCTCCGCGATCGTATATATATCGGCGCAGGCCGGGAGGTGAAGACGTTCATCTTTCCAATATGAGATGCAAATAGGTAGGGCATGTCACAATAGAGTGTGGTGTTCTAGATCATCTGGACGATCGATGTCGTCATGTGATACCGATCCGCAGTGCGGCCCCGAGAATCGCATCCCTCAGCTGGTCGTCCGTCATATTCGAGTGCTTGTCCGACTGGGTGCGTTGGAGCGTCTAGGATCTGGCAGGCGTTTCCCATCGAGGAATTTGGGGCTACGCGCTTCATAGTAAGGATTTAACGCCTGTTGCTGCTTCCGAGCCTGAAATTGCTCTCTCTCGTCATCGTCTAGTGTAAAGGCTTTCCTTAGCCAGCCGAATGCGCTCTTTTTCTTCTTGAGCTTCTTGCCGTCTTGTCCTTCGGCGTTCACAACGTTGCTCAACATGCTCATCCCCATCGTCGACCTCTGATTTCGCACGTGGGTTGTGTGTGATGTGTGTGGCCGTTGCGTGGCGGACGTATGTGGCCGTTGTTGCAATGGCGAGTGCGGGCTAGCCCGCACCGGGTAGAAATACTGTTGTTGGTCGGATCGTGGTGACGGTATACTATTCGTGAATCTCGGTATAGACATGCCACCGGGAGTTTCTGCTGGCGACTGATACGGGTGGTGCACCTCGAGGCCAGAGGCATATTCCAGCTCGGGACCCCGCTGGGGAAGTGGGGATGGTTGGTGTGGTTGTGATGAAAAACGAGGAGATGCCATTTCATTCATGTTCCTCGGTGGCACATGAATCACTTCGGGCAGGTTACCGCCTTTGAGCGATACTCTCTGTCGTAACGAAAGCCGCTTTGTGTCCTGAGCGACCAAATCTTGGACTATGGGAGACTGAGCCGCTGGGGGGCTTTTGATCATCGGAGAGGGTAGGGGTTCCGGCGGCTGAGGCGTATAGGTACGCGGCTGAAGGAGGTAGACGTCTTCATCCCCATCGGGTAGCCGCAGTTCCGGCTGCGCCTTGTCTGGCACAGGCTCCGTCGGATGCGCAAACGCAACTTCTTTCTCCTCAAAGAAAACCACTTCTTTTTCGGCCGGTGACTCTGGCCTCAGTGCTGGGGTTGTAGGTTTAGTGGGGGACTGCGGTGCCGATGGTCGGCCCTGCGAGGGCCGAGATGACGGTCTTCCCGACTGTCCATTCGCATGTGGCTTTTCAGCAGATGCCGAGAAGGGGGCTACGGAGAACTAGAACAAATGTTCGTGTAAGCCTCTCTGTATCCATTTGGTAGAGCTGGGTTCGACTTACTCTTGTTCTACGGCTGACCTCGCCCGCCCGTTGGTCCATCTCTACCACAATATCGCCTAGGCTGGCAAGTATGGTATCCAGTGTCGCAGAATTGTCTTGTATGTCTATCAAGGCCTGGTACCATCCTTGCGCATTGCCCTTCATGGCGTCGTAGATGTCACTGATCTCCGGTCGCTGTTGACGCCAGGCCTTGTCGTTCTGGTCGCCCAGGTATACGGCAAATTCTTTGACGGCCTTTAGTCCTTCCTCCGCATCTAGAAAGGTCGCGTTCACGGCGAGCGTGGTTCTATCGATGATATGCTCGATCTTCTCATTCCCCGTCACGATGCGGAGGCGAAAGTCGCGGTCCTCCAGCATCTCTTCGAACTTGTCCACGTTTTCCATGGGCAGCTTGAGGTATTCGATCCTCTCTTTGATGTCTTCCAAGGCGCTATTGACATCTTCCAGGGTCGTCTCCAGAAACTCGTCTACTTCGTCGATATGGTTCTGCAGGATGTCGACGACCTGCTCATTGCTGTTGGCGATGCCGTTGAGCAACAGGTAGACGCCGAAAGACACCTGCGCAAGAAGTTTCCAAAGCTCGTGGTGTTTCTGTCCAGGGCGGTAACGCCAGAGAGCAGCGGGTAAGGCGGCACCCTTGGGACTGTCTAGTAAACGAGTACGCCGCTGCTTCGCATCGCCAAAGCGCAGCTTGGGCTTTGTACTACCGGCGCTATTGGTTGCTTCCATGAGAGACTCCGCAAAGGCCGGCTGCATGGCGGGGATGGGGTGGGCGGGAACATCAGCAGCGGCGTCCTTTTTCATGCGGCGCAAGGCTTCGGGCGCTGGCTTCGGCTCGACAACCGGTGTGCGCAAACTGGGCGCAAGCAGGTCATCGTCGTCTTCGGAGTCGGTCAGGAGCAGAACCGAGCGATCCTCATCGTGGTGGAGCGACAGGGGTAAAGCCATGGCGAGCGTGTCGCAGCAATCGTCTCGGGGCTGTGTCTATGATACCCGTCTTCACAAACGAACCGGGCGACTAACCGACGTAAGCAGGTCGTGACAGGTCACAGCAGGTCGTTAGATGCGTGGACGACCTCAACTCGGGCCCCAACCCAGTCCGCGACCGACAAAAGTCGTACAATGCCAGTGGAAGCAATCAATTGCCTGCGATGCGTGTACCGCAGAGCCGGTACCCTGATCGACTACGGATCCTGGCCCTGGCATAGACTCGGGTACGGCCCAGGACCCAGCCCAGCAGCGATTAAGCCGGCAGCCTGCTGATGATGATAAAGCTTCAATGTCTACGAGGCAAAGAATGACAGTTTCGGAAACAGTACGCGAGGTGGGATGGGATGCTGTCGAGACGTGGCGCCAAGAAGCTGAAGCAGGAGCTGGAGCTGGGACTGGAGCCGAAGCCGAAGCAGACAGCCGAAATACAAGCAGGAAGCCGGTAAGCAGTGGTTCAGCAATTCACTGCCTAGGTCAGAGATTAGAGAGCTATAGCGACGTCGCTATGTGACAGGCAAAACGGCAGCAGTGACAATGCGAGACGAGACAAGGGATGCAGTCGTCGGAAGTTTGTTTCGATTCGACAAATCAGATCCTCAAGCCGCTTCGACCCGGGTGAGATGGTGACACTGGAGGTGCATGGCGGAGCTCTCGACTTTGTTTGCTATATCTTGCTGTATCCTTCGAGCGATTGGGAGGGGGGTCGGGAGATGGCAGATAGCAGACGGGAGATGTGAGATGTGAGATGCGAGATGTGACAAGGGGCTGCCAGACAGGGCTGCTGAAGGGCTGCTCAAAGGGGCCGATACTAGGTATTATACGAAGCGATATATATATATATGCAATGGCGATCAAGCGAGTGAAACGGGAAAACGAGAGTTGTTGGATGGTTATTGTTGTTGTGTGCACTGCAGCACCAAGCACGTTCAGCGTCGGCACCAGCGACAGCGAAGGAATAGCAAAGGAACAGCGACAGGAACAGTGACCAGAACAGTGACAGGACTAACGACAAGGACACCCACAACCGCGACAAGGGGCAGCAGTAGCGACTGTTGATCATCAGCACGGCGGGGCCTGGAGAGCCGTCCCTATCACGTGACTACCCTCTTCTTTGCGCGAAGGAGGATTCGACCCAAGACGGAAACGTCGTCCGCGACAGCATTTGGTCGCGGTGGGGTCAACCAACATGCACACTTTCCCAACCCCTTTCTCCAACCACATCGCTGCCACTACGAAGTACATCTGCAGTTTAAAATTCAGCCCGCATCGTCCGCCAATCTTACCCACAGGCGTTTCCTTAGGTATTTACATGTATGTACCACCTATTCTATGTATGCACTTAGATCTATGAATATTGAGAATGAAAAATGACGAGCGGTTAGGTAGGGAAAGCAAGCTAACGTTAGTTCCTGTAAATGAGCCACGCTAAATCCAAGTTCCGGGGCTGTCATTCAGGGGCTGTCTAGTCTCCGGTCTGGCCACCATTAGCTCCTCACAATACTCCGTAACATCGAAACTTACACATCACAAATCGCACGAGGCTAGACGTACTGCGTACATACTTAACATGACGGACCATTGCGTATAGCTCAGATGTTCATAGTCTTTTAATTTTGAATCTCTAATTCAAACATCGCATCCTCTCGCTTTGTACTATCATTACAAGCTAAGTTGCAGCAGTTAGGCCATGGAAATGTAAGTAGAGCATATAAAAATATTAAAACTAAGGAAATCGCATCTAATTACGTACTAGCTACAAACTCTATCATTTGGCCTAGTGCTGGACATGATATATTGAAAACTATTTCTCTGTAACTGAGCTATTTCTGTTAGTCTATTTTTCATATTGACAGATACCAATCATGATCCCTCAGTGTCTTTCAAGCTGTTGAACAACCGAGAAGTATCAAATTGTGCGAATCTCTAGAGTCCGTCCGCTTTTCTGATCACAGAAGCAAATTCTGGCCTGTCTATCTCTTAGTCACAACTTAAATCATAGATATGATTTCATACGCTGCTCAGCGGGTGGGCACTTACCCTTTATTCTGGTCTTCCCAGGCAGAAACATGAGAAATGCGCAGTTCTTACTTCAGAACACACTTGTGGTGCCTGATCCTTCTTATCCGAATTCCAGTTCGACGGATTCAGAAAGAGGGCCCGAAAAGCAACAGAAAGCAAGACCAAGATGATGAAGAGTAGAGTGCTGAAGGGGGGAGGTCCCTATCTGCTCAGATCGTTATTTTAGAAACCACTTGACAATAATCTGTACATGCTAGACCCAAGGAATACAGTACCCAGACCTGAATTCTAGGTTATGCAACATCGAGCACCGTAAAGGAACAGGAATGCAACACTGAACCACTACACTACCGGCAAAAGCAGAACGTTGTCAAGTCGGACGCTTGACAGTCTGCACTTCCTTATATACGTACCGTGATAGCACATATTTTTCTCTTCGCGGTTCATATTGAATCTCCAAAGCATCATAAAGCTAGACTTATCACTTACTTATCTCATGCTATCAACTTCTCTAGCCCCGGGCAGTGGCTTCGAATATCTCACGACGAAAGAGAATTCCAAGCTAAGACGCCTGAATTCAGGCGGCTGATCATCTGTTCGATGAACTGCGGTACACTCCGTCATTTATTCTACACGTATGAAGGTAAAGAGCATCATAGAGTTCCCAATTATATCCGCATCTTGTTGGAACAGCAAATCCATCCCGTCAACCAGATGTTCTGTTTTATTTATCCGTACCACTGATGATCTTCGCCCCTCACTACGCCCGTTTACACTACGCTGCTGTTAAAAGATCGAATCTATCGCACGCGCCACCCGGTCCCGTTGTTCTTCCCTGTCTTCGTCGTGCGAAAGACTTTGCCTGACCTCAAAAACCGACGTCAAAGACTATAAGCTGATGTCGTCCGTTATAGTACTTTTCAGTTGTTATAACGGACATTGAATCTTCAAGCATACGAAATGTTCTTAGCGGGTCGCCAGTCGCTCGCTTACGCAGCAAAAAGGCACCCTGGTCTTACGAGATGTGTCAGAAGATGCTGGGCACTATCCCAGTCTTCTCTCCACTTCACCTTCTCCCCAACACGAGGCCATGCCGCCTTCACAGTTGAGCTCGACAATCACCTCACCGCTGCCGGAGGAGGTGACTCCTGGTGAGAAGATGGCAGCTATACCCTCTGGCGAGAACTTGATCAGTACTGTCACCCCACCCGGTGATTCCCGGAGCAGCTGTCTTTGTGCCGGATCACGCAAGACAAGGTTCCCAGCTATTGTTCACAACATGGGCTATTTGACATCGTTGTACCCATCGAGACACGTCAGACGCACCCCAGACGGCGGACGCTATCGGGCTATTCGTAAGTAAAGATGTCTTTCCGCGCTCTAAAGATGATGAGGTGCTAAGACGATGATATAACTATAGTCCCAAAACTCTCTAACCCGGCGCGGCCAAGAGTACGGTATCGATGACCTCGATGATCTCGAAAAAGAGGCCCGAAATGCTTCGAAAGCCCAACTATACGAGAGCATTGACTACCTAACCAGCATCTTCGACGGGAAAGGTGCTCGGTACGGCTTCATTGGAAGCATCGCGGTGTAGTTGAACGGCTAGCACGACCGTAACACGAAGGACTCGGATATGGTTGTCGACATCAACTCCAAAGACCTGCTAGAACGCATCCGGGGCAACGCCATTTACCCTGGGCTGCCAGCGTGCATTCTTTCGCTGGCATCCATGGGAACGCTGGGAGACATAGTCTCTGCGGGCAAAGACCGATTCGAAAGGCCGGAGGCATTTAAAGAAAGTAATATTAACAGGGACGCGTATTTAGCAATGCTGTACGACACCTGTACCGACGATGGTCAGCGAAATACAATTGATCAAGTGAAAGCTTACTCAGTCAACTTGTTCAGTCAGGTCCAGGAGTACAATAAGGCCCAGAAGAACAGTAAGGTCCAGAAGAAAAATGATAGTGGGCACATCGACGAGATCATTGCGAATTCCGCAAGACCCGGTCAAGGCGCTGTGGAAGCATGGCTGGAGCCCACTTCACACGGCTGTAACATGCTTATCCTTGCCGCTCACGCCATGAACGAGTCTAGCGTCGGAGAGCACGATGTCGTACATACCAGGGATGCCCGAGAGTGTGCAGGAGCTTGTGCAGACACTCTATTTGCTGAACCAACAGGACCAGCCCCGGTTGGTGGCATGGATATCCACATTGTCCCTCTTTGTCAATTTAGGACACTTCCTAGGATTGTTTGGCAGGGTGAGATCGTGGTCCTACGATGCAAGAGAACAGGCTCGGACTGCTCCTCAGAGACGCATTTGCGACGCGTCCCGCCATATGGACGCACTCGGCACGTCTGAAGATGTAGAGTTGATGTCAGATGATCAGGCTTATGTGTATTGAGACACGCGAAAGTCAAGCCAATCCAAGGAATCGCACTCATGATCCTCTTCGTATAAAAAATGCAAGATCTTGCCCACCTCTAAAGAGTCTTTTTCCTTTCGCCGGAAGCGAACTTTGGGCAAAAAGGAAGACGATGAACAGCGAAGCACATCCTACACCTTACCCTTATGAACACCTTATAATTAAACGTTAACTTGCGATGAGATTGAAAATTGGTCTTGAGATTTGTAGGATAAATGTGGGATTGAAAGCTAGTATTGACGATCGTGGAAACTGGCCATTCTGTGTTACTATGTGTATCTGTTTGCAATGAGGACGTTTTCTTTTTCTCTCCAAAAGGGGCAGATGACAGGATCTAGAGGCAGCTTTCATCAGCTTCAACTTAGCTTTCGTATAACATCATCTTGAAATAACATCTCAAGATCTAGATCGACCACATTATTACTACTAAGGTACTACTAATTACCATATGAAAATCTCGTGTTTAGATCTCGTTTCAAGTTCTCCTGTAACGAGCAATATGATGTTATAAAAAGACATATCTCAATGCGAATATCTTCCCCTGCTTGCGCATATTTAAATTTGTTGCCTTCGAATAGTTGGAATATTCAAATGATGTTATGGTACAAGTGTGCAATTTTCTACTGCGACACCAGTAAAGCTTTAAGGCATCAATAAAACGTTATTAGATCGGACGCTTGAGGCTTGCGCTCCTTTATACGTACTGAGACATATATGCAATGCAACAGTAGTGCTGAGCCGAAATTTTTTAAACCTGACACAACTCTCATATAATGTCCTGTTAACTAAGGAGATGATTATAAGAAATGTGATCAAGGCTCTCGTAACTGATATAGTCGTAATTATTAAATAAGGTGTATAATATTATTATTACGCAGCGACCATCGTAGGTATATCTCTAGCTCTTATCGCTTTTCGGCGGTCCCTTTAATATCGTGTGTATCATGCAGGTTCCGGGATATTTTTCTCGGCATAAGAATATTCAACTTGAGAATGCGTCAATCGTACACACGGGGATGCTGAGATAGTCGAGAAATGAGAACAACAATTTACTTGATCAGACACTCTCGCTCGTATTGGCTAATACAGCAGGAGATAAATTGAAGCTGTGTTGGCTTCCCGCCCCGTTCGCCTCATTCGTACTTACTTTGCATCTAATACGAGCTGGGAATATTTCGCCCACTGATTCTCGCGGCTTAGAACTTCTCCGCCCACACAGAAGTCGTTCATTCTTTTCTTCCCGTTTTGTTTCACAATAACCGAGAAAATTCCCCTCCTCCACACTTTATATATCTCCCGGAGTGGCTTCCCTCTTATGGAAATCTTTTATCGTGTTCAAGTTGGCTTAAAAGAAAGATATATATATATATCACAAATTCGTATTTCAGTTTTAATTTATTATGATAAGTTATAGTTTCAGAGTTTAACAAGTTACGTTAAAAATTACAGATAAATAGTTGGTTACTGTTGAACTATTTAAAGGTGTGCTGAGTCTCTTTTCTCGCTGTTGATGGTATCATGTACTATTAGCACTGGACAAGATTAAGGTCGTGGGTCTTTTAGACTATTGATATAATATAGAACAACAGATCGATTAATACAAATAATAAGATATTGCAAGTGGCTGAATCTAATGGGCCATTGTTGGATTTTAATTTTACTGCGTTATAATCTGTCATTTTTCCCAGTCTCTGAATCAGACCAATAGGTAAGGAAGCCAGGTTATCCCTCACTTTCTTCTCAAGAATTTATTCCCGCTGGGTTACTTAAATACAATGCCTTACCCCATGTACCGCAGTAGATATAGCATTCATACTGCGTTAGTCGTTGAAGTGAAGATTTAGGGGAGTGAGATGTTTCGTGTGTTGCTCTCGCGGTCCAACATGACAAGGGAGGTTAGCCGAGGGTGAAAAAGTATAACGGACAGTATTCATGTTGTTTGTTGGTTTTTCTTATCTACAACATTAATACCAACTTTTAACTAAACTGATGAACCGGAATAGCTTGGATGTTTTCAACTACTTGCATAATAAATGCAAACCGAAGTATACAACGGAATGAAGAGCCTTGATCTTTCTAATCGTTCCCTATTCAAAGTAAGTGATACTCTTGGCTACTTCCCTTTTGCCGGGGGGTTTCATCTGAAGATCTTGGTCAAAGTCCTCGGGCTAAAGGGTCAGTGTCAACCCTGCTTTTGTTATGCTTCGTATACAAATCAGTCTCGATAGGTGAGATAACATATGTCGTATGAGGGGTTGAAGAATCAGTTAACCGCCTTAGTGGTATTTTCCTGTGCTGGTCATTTCAGCAACCGATGACTACTATGCTATTGAGTCCTAGTAGCCTGTTTAGGTAATATAGGGCAATATTCGTTTTAGGAAGGCATTCTCCGACTTGAGTAATTTGGCCTCTATGCACATTAAACGCCTACACCTACTCGGGCCACTATAGTGCCTATATAGGCTAGAGTGGGTGGATTCACAGAACTATTTTAGTAGGATCCAGCGACTAACCCCGTAATATTTCTTAACTATGCATTTCCTAGGTGCGTTACTCCGTAAGTATTGAGTGTTACATATGTAGATGCATTCTTTGCCACCACGCACCATGATTTGACACTCACTTCCAAGAGCAAGAAGCCTGTGGTTCCGAACAGGTACAAGAACATGGCGTGCCTGGGTGCCTGACGTGAGGTGACGTTACGTGACATGGACAGGCACGCAGCGGTCGGCCGAGACAAGAAGGTACGGTAGGTAAGCGAGCCAAGTACTTACCACGAGTACTTAACACACACGCTACTGACACATGTCAGGCCAGTAAGAGCATGCACGTCAGACCAGGACACGACCATGTAGGGCGTAAGGCAAGCCATGCAAGGTGCGGCTGCATGTGAGGATGTCGATCCTCCCGAGGTCATCGCCATACTCCCAGATAGGAAGGCTTCTAGACGTTCTTTCTTGCTCGAACTGCTCGAGGTTGGACAGGCACCCCAGACTCACCCCGTTATCAATCGCCCTGGCTTCTCGCTGACACTTGCTCACCCACTCTCATTCACTCACACATGCACACACTCACTCCGTTACCTGTTCGATTACTCTCCTGAGTCTCCTCATCTGCAATGCACGTATGCAGAGGCAGGAGTACCCAAAGATAAGGTATCATCTCGCCTTCATCCTCGCTTCTGATAAACAAGTCTACCGACCGTCCCGAGCTGCCTATGCCTGTTCACCTTAAATGATTGGAACAAACAGCATAGAATATCAGATCTCTGCTTGACTCAGTGCATGAATGCTCTAATGGAATAATATCAGCATTCAAGAGACTAGGGTCAACGAACCCGGGATGACCCGGTACCATCTCACGAAGTCTAGCCCATCCCCAATACAAGGGCAAGATATGATGCCAAGATACGTACAAGTGGAAGACTAGGTAAGTCTGACTACCTAGGTAGATCACGTAATAACTAGGGACTAAATCATATTACACTTATCATACTAGAGCGGGCATTTGCCAGTAATTAGAATGAATTAAACCAACCACGTAAAGGACCTGAGATACCAATCATCTCGATCTTGCCGTACAAATCGATAGATAGCCGCAGATATATTGACCAAGCCTCCCAGTTGGGAAGGTAACAAGGCCGATATTATCATCATGCCAGGGACGCGGTGCAACGTCAAGTGGTTTGCTCATTCGACGAGCATATGCACCTAAGCAGACCTACATCGGCATATACATCTGCGGAACGAACATACAATGCAACGATACAGCAATACACATGCACATGCCGACGCATGCCGGCCTAAGTCGCGCACAACCGGCCAATGACTCCAAGGCACCCCTTGGTAGCAGACCCCAGACATGGCAGACATGGTTGACATGCCACTTACACCGCCACCCCCATCGCTAAGCGAAGGGGACGACATCGACGAGGCCCCTGGCGATGATATCGCAAACCCAACCTTCTAGAATCACCGAAACGACGCATCGCGCTCATATCACTCTAGTAATCCAGCAAGGGCGTGTAGGTTGGATAGGTTGGTAGTTGGCAGGCAGAGAGTCTTGGGCGCCGACACGATCACACACTTACTAAACCCCCACCCCCCTTTTATTTTGTCACTGAGTACACGATGGTCGGGGAGAACAAATCAGTCCTCACTGAAAGCACACAAACACGAATGCATACGCAATCATGTCTATGATACATCATCATCTTGACTGAGACCTAACGTAGTATCACGCTCCAAGTATCCAAGACCCCGACAGCAGCCAACCGATCAACCTGTCGATCTATCAGTCGGAGATTAGGTATAACATAATGAACACATGTAACTATAGATGTCTTTCGAGTCGTTGTACCGGCACGCTCTTATTTACACACCCCTCTTCTATCTAGCAAACGGCGGTACAATGTCGTGCTCCAACGTTTTGTACTCTATACTTTAGAGGTGAGTATCTTCTATACTCATGTCAAGATTGGGCTTAACAATGGTTCCACAAAAATCTAGCTCGTAATTACGAGAACCCTTCATCCCTAACCATCTCTTTGGACGACATCTCCTGGATATGATGAAATCATCGGGAACATCCGCGTTCCATTCTGGTATTACAAACCACTCGGCCCATGCCATGAGATCCAAACGCAAACACGCGTCACTAAATGGCCAAGAGGAACCCAGAAGACCTACATATGTTCCCAGAAGTAGTTTCTCAGCCGGAGGTTATGATCCAGCTTAGCTCTTTCTCAACCAATCTTGCTCCTCGACACATTCTAGCACGAGTCATTTCCCGCATCAGCTGTGTAGTATCGTTTGATACCTCCGTACAACTTAGATTTAACAAGTAATCCAAGAATTCCCTGGACAGTGCCAATGCTCTGTCTCGGGGATGTGAAGTCAACGTCTCGGAGTTGAGTCCACATCCCCGGAGGAACAATCATAATTATTTGTTATACAACGATTCTCATTGACACGTTATTGTCTTAATACAGCTACAAGAGATGCTCTTTCTCATATTTGTAAAACCGTAACAAGACTATTGAAGACCGCGAAGCCCTGACAATCTAGAGAGCAAAAAATTGTACTGTAGCGGAAATCTGGAAATTGCCGTTGAGTCCGTGGATAGTTACGGCTCAATTTTAAAAAAGGGGCACTGCAGCACGTTTCGGATCTTTCCGGCTTACGACGAACAACATTGGGCTTTAGCACGAAATCGAATTTCAACATGCACTGTATTTGGACTTTCCAAATCCAACCGAAGCTCTCACGTCCTGCAGACAATATTGCAACTGTTTCAACAAATCATTGACGAGACTTGACAGAGAGTGCCGTTCCGTATCTGCCGTGTCTGCACGTCTTCAATCTTACTTACAGCCCATCCATTCCGCCTTATTTTCCGCCTTCTCGTCGTGGATAAGCCGCTCTCGGATGAAACAGGTTATCTTCGGATTCTCGCGCATCCCTACAACCACTTCGATGACGGAAGCGCGTCTCCGCGGCCTTGGACCCATGATATCAGATGTAGGTCTTCATTCACGATCGATAATAAGAGCCAAGGACACTACGGAAACACAAAAACTGCCGGACAGAATGCCGGTAGGGTATGTATGCATACAACTAACACTTGGCATTGTCCTAGCTTAGCTAGGTACTGTTCTAGAAACGAAATGGAAGGACCGCGACATACCTAAGGTAGTATAGGTGCTGCTCGTGTGATTCATGGTAAGTGAGGTGCGCCAGGTCACATGTGGCTTGGCTAGTATGGGACTAGTTGCGGTAGTTTTTTGTGGACTTGACTTGACTTACTTACTCCGAGACTTCTTTCAAGCATGGTATGTAATATTAATATCTCGATCAGAGCATGACGATCAGGTGCTTTCAGCTCAGGTACCTCCTCACTTCGAAGTATCTCAAACCAAAGTATCTCGACTTAGGTATCTACGACCTAAGTATCGAAGACTTCTCACGCAAGGGCTGTAGAAGACAATAATCGGTAGTACAGTACAACCTACAAGTACACCAGCACAACAACTTCGCCGTAGCTTGCTTATATCTTGGTATGTAGTCTGTATGCAGGTCGTAGATGCAAAACACAGACGCAGATGCAGCAGACTATGTACGCATGCAGATCGCAAGACGTCAATTAGTCAACCCTGGACCTAGGTAGCTCGCAAACCATCCATGAATAGAGACGGAAATGCCATCTACGCCGCCACCAAACCGATGTCAAACAGCCAACACCACCACTAATACTACTTCTCCCTTTGCTCCTACTGGCCCTACAACTATTACTCCTTGCTGCTAATGATCCTTACTGCTACTACGACTGTTACAGTTACTGATCTATTTACTGATACTTAGGTAATGCAATGCACTCATGCTTGTGCCACCTACCTAACGCAGCACATGTTTGCTTCCCTAGTTCCAAGGTTCCAAGGCACGAGACCGAGCGTCTGTAAGGGAAGGAGGCGAAGGGCAAAAAAGGCATTGCGAATGGGGGTCACGGAATTTGCCGTTGCGTCCGCTTGCCAATCCTCATACGTGTCCGCAGATATTATTTGCATTGCATTGCAAGGGGGAAAAAGGCAGCGGCAAATTCACGACAGCGGTCCAAGACGGAAAGGGGCGGGACGAATGAATGCTCGGCAAGAGAAACAACACACAGAGGTCGCAGCGAGGTTCCACAGGTACTGTCGCTCACGACGTAGTCCTCCTCAAGTTTCATTGGGTTGGTGTGTACCAGTACAGGTATAATCAAGATGCTCTTATCTCTTCTACTGCCCCTGAGGGCCCGCTTCGCTTTCCAAGAATGTCCGCAGCCGGACCAAAAAAAATGCGCAAGTGAGAGATTCCACCATGTCCTTCCTATACAATAGTTTTCCCGGCACGTATACGCGTCTCATCGTATCCGATTTTTTCCGCAGATCCCGTGGTCCCATGATTTCTATTGTACATGACTGTAGCTCGGTAGAATAGAGAAGATGCCGTGTCCTCCCTGCTGGCTCCCTCCCCCATACCCCTGGCGCATGTCATAAAGTCGAGCTGGCCTGAGCACAATGTCGCCATGGAGTAAGGTAGTACTGATTCTCGGTGGGGGCACGCGATGCCATTGCCCAGCAACGTGGCAACACGGCGGGAGAATAATCGTCCAAAATTTCCAAATCACCGCCGCTTATTCATAGTCTCGGCAATAGAGGCGGCTCCGGTATCGTAATCCCATTGCCTCTTAAGTGCGCCGGACTCGTACACGCTAGCTACCGACTCTTGCCACATGGCCGGGGTGACAAAGGTTTGTACGGGTGGGGCCGTGTACTGTTGGTGGGGCAGCTGTGAGGGCGCGGCGGAAAGGGGCGCACTGTTGATGGCTATATCTTGGCTAGTAGGGACCTCGGGAGCGCCTGACGACACATTTAGAGAATTGGACTGTGCAGTCACCGAAGCCTGTTGGGTTGGAAGCGGCGTACCAAATGTTGAATTCCATTGACTGCGGGGGCTGTGCGTTAGTAACATAGGCAGGGCAACTATGTCTGGTGCAGTGGGTTTAGACGTGTTCACTTACTCAAAAATTCGGGATGGGTTCCAGGTAGGCTGGTCTACGAGGGGCAGGCCGTGGGATAGTGGCGGCTGTGTGCCTTGCCCCGCACCGAGCATGGAGAGCGACTGTACAGAAGGAGAGTCACCCTTGCTGTCCCCCGAACTAATAGATATGGGCGTAATGGGGTGGTAACTGACGTGTGAGTGGGAACCGGCGTGGACATCCATATTTGGGTCCAGGGAGTTGGTGCGTAGTAGGGGAGGCTTGAAAGTGGCGGCGCGAGGTGGACTCGATTGCGTACTAGGATGCGGGCTGCCATAGGGGAAACTAGGTTTCAAGACAAATGGCTTCCTAATATCGGCGGAAAATGCTTCTCTTACGGCATCAATCTGTTTGAGCATTTCCGGAAGAGGCCAGGATCCCATGGTCTTTTCTAAGATTCTCATATGGCGTGTAAAGTAATCCCGGGAATTCGTGTTGATTTCTGGATCTGGCGAAGTTAACGCGACCTATGCACTGGTTAGAACCATGGTTCGTCGTTTCGTATGGGGTCAACACAAGCAACGCACAAGATGGAGCACGATGCAGGACAGAATGCCATATATCGTGAAGCTGATGCCTCTCTGCATGCACTGAAGCCCACTTAACCCAAAGGACTGTAGCATGGATTCTTGCAAGCGGCACAAAGCTTTCGCCGCAGCATACGATTCCATCATATGCGACTTCCATTGGCCGTCGATGCGCGCATCATCCGAGAACGTAAGCTGGGGTCGATGTAGTAATATGGTGGCCAGATGATAATATGAATGTATATTCCCGATGAAATGTGATGATAGCCATGGGGGAGACCCATCTCCAGGAAATGTTACGGTCATATGTGGCGGAAGTTCGCTTAACCAGGCCCGCAATTGCGGATTAAGCTGAACAAATTCGGGATCGAGTCCCCAGTCCTTCCTTTTCTTGATCTTCGTGTAAGTCGTGTTCATCTTATGAATCATGCGTACTATTCTGACGAAGAAAATAAAGTCGTGGGAGATTTGATGCTCGTCTTCATCGACACCTGGCATGGGTCGCGGAATGCTAAAATCCAGGCTTTCTAGTTCCACGGACAAGTCGTTTCGTCCTGGATAACCAATTAGAGGGGGCACAGCATGGAGACCGCGAGGAAACCTACCTTGGGGAGCGGCAATCATGGTCTCGCAGATGAATATGGTCTGCCACACGCGTGTCTTGGTCAGACAATCCGCCGCAGTTGAGCCGCACGGTTTTCCAGCGTTATGGTTATCGAAGTGCTCATCGAGACCTAGGTCACGGGCCATATGCACGCAATGAACTATGGACATCCACGACCGGTAATAGTAGCCGCGCTTAGGCACAGCTTCTCGGGCCTTGAGAATGATGAGGAGCGCTTGGAGAGTACTGAGCCGTGGGGTGTCCATGAACGAATCGGCGTGCTCTATGGAACATGGAGGTAAGAATGGGCCGTAGCTAGAACATGTTGGTGACGGATTTATGGAATATCCTTACTAGATGCGAGAGCAATCCACTGCTGCCCCTGCGCAGGCTCGTCCGCGAGCCGTTCGGCCACTGCGAAAATCGCCTCTAATAATAGGGGTGATATGGATTCGCGGTCGGTATGCCATTGGCGGTATAGCTGTGCTTTATTAAGGACTGGGACGTATGGATGTACATGAGCGAAGTAGAGATCGAAATAGTGCATGATAGTGTCTTCATCTGGCATAAGCTCTGGTGGAATCCTTATTTTGGACCCTGGGCCAACGTGCACGGGCGGCAGGGCATTCCTGTATTCATCAGCATCCTCAATAGCGGGTTCTTCGTCTTGTGAAGCCAAGGCTTGCTTATTATTCAGATACGGTGCTATAATAATCCAGGTTAGCGCTTTCGAGCAGCCACCACGATCTATGGCGCTACTCACCCGTGCCCCTCTCATCGAGTTTTAATGGGCCTAGGAGGTCTGCTAGGTCATTTTGACTGTACTGTTCGGTATGGTACGAGTCGGCGGGCGATGATTCTGAGTGAGCTGATAATTCTGGTATTGGCGGCGTGGGATACACGCCCGCGGGAGCGTAGGACGGGTCTAGCACACCGACAGGGGGCGGCACTGATCCGTATGGTAACTGTTGTGACACGGGAGTCGTGTCACCGTACTGCGCGAGAGGATATACTGCTTGATGGTTAGGGTACGAGAGGGGCGGTGGCGCATACATGGGCGTCTTGGGGTGGCCGCCGGCCATCATGTGTTGAGGGGAGGGTTGCTGCATGGCCATCTGCCGGAAATTTTCCTGGCTCGGCTCGAAGTCGGCCCTCGCGGACTCGTACGGTTGTGTATCCTCAGATCCCTCATACTGGGCATTCGGGCGCACGCAATGGAGCTTTAGGCGAATACAGGCGGAGCACGGCCATGTGTTCGTTGTGGCAGCGTCGCATTTGATCTTCCGCCTCCGACAACCCTCACAAGCTCTCATCACTGGAGATGCCCCTGTGCGTCAGCTACATTGGCCTAAGACAGCGGCGACAAGGCGATCGCGTACCTTTCAACCGCTTGTGTCGATTATGCTCGTCTACGAAGACGTAATCTACAGCTAGAGCGTTAGAACAGCTAGCCTCGGACGAGTTGGGGCCATTTCGGAGAGCGAACTTTTCTGGGTCTCCCTTGGAGGTTGGAAGGACGGCGGCACGAACGAAAACGAATTCACTTGGGAATTCTGCGGCAGCAGCCTGCGTGCGGCCGCGGGGTCGTTGGACGACGACATGGCTGGCTATAGGCGCGGCCGGCTGGCCAGTTGGTTCGTCGAGTGTGATTTCTGCTACTACGCTATGCGGCTATCACAACAGCCCTCGACGTCCTGTCGCGCGCAACTTCGGGCCCCAGTCATGCGCGAGAGCGTGTGCAGCTCAGTCCAAACAGGCGGTCATCGAACAAGCGATGCCACAAACAGAAGTACGCACAAGCGCGATGCGATAGTCTGAAAACCCCGCCGCTGCTGGCGCAATGCTATATAGTCGTGGTGGTGATGATCGCCAACACCATTGAATCGTAAAATCGGTCAAGTCGTCGGTCGTGGCGATCCAGGCGCCAGAGGCCGTAGAAGTATAGAACCGTATAAATGTTCCACAAAACCCGTAGTAGGCGGCAGCTCGGAGCTTGGGAATCAGTAGCTCCAGAGATCTCAAAGACTCTAAGATGAAGCGACAGAGAAGGAGCCTCAGAAACCGCAAGTAAATCGCGTGGGCGAAAGGGATAATGCGTTGTCTCGGGTCCTGCGCGGAAGTGTGTCGTAACCCAGGGGCTGGTCAGGATGTCAGGATGTCAGGATGCTTCTTGCGCGCGCCACCAAGCGCCGGGCTTCTCGCCTCACTAACACAACAACACCTCGCTTTCCAATCGAGATTCGATCCTGATCCTCTAAAGCCGGCTTGCCCCTGTCGTCGTCGAGGCTCCGGAATTTTGCAACCTCCGTGCCGTGGCAAGTTCAACTTGGAAGTGTCGTGTCGTATCGTGTCGTCTGTGCCGGCACCAGGGAAAGACCCGGTGTTCTGGCGTTTGGTAGATGAGGGGATAAGTCCTGGTTATCAAGGCGATTGGGGAGAGCGAAGGAGCCCGAGACCTGGGCTGGCGTGCAGGTAAGGTAGGTACTGTGCTCCGTACCGTACACAGGGTACCCTACGTCGTAGTTACCTTACCTGGCTGATTGCTTTGAGCATGCCTACTTTGTATGTAAGTGGCAGGTAACCTGGCCAATAAGCAGCGCTGTTGGGAGCAGACCAGGAATCCACTGGCCCGCTACACCACGCCAGAGGTATCGGGTACCTAAGTCGATGAGAGATACCAGGACTTCAATGGCGAGACTATGTAGGTACATACACTAAAATGTCCCCCCTGCTTTAGTGTAGTTGCAGAAAGGTACCTACCAAGATTACATGAATGTATGCAGGCTACCGGTATCTGAAGTACAACCTCATAACCTACTGGTAGCCCTAGTAGCTGCATTATCTACGTGTACTATGTATGAAGCAACTCCTTGCCCACTATTCTTGGTGGCTGCAGAGCGGGAGAGGATTTGGAGTGCCAACGTGGTGGCGCCCGGCACACGTTGTATGGTGGCCTGGAGTATACTTAATACAAACACTTGGAGAAGCTGCGCAAATTGTAGTCTGACCGGAGGGTTCAAGTATCGGAGGCACGGGAGGCGTTTATGTAGTATGGACCAGCCTGACTTCTTCGCCGCAGGTGTTCTCGACGGATCTACGATATTACTACTAACAGTAAAGTCGTGGGGCACGACAGCTGCTGGTGTGTGGGGGTGGTTATTGACCTTGCGCTAGTAAGGTAATGTTGTGCGCACGACTTACACATAGGTACTACCCTTACACATCACGATTGACACACATATTGCTATCATCTACTCCGTACCTAGTAAATCTAATTATATTAGTGCCTGGTGTAGTATCTATGCACCGTTCGCAGCGTTCTTTAATTTCTCATTAGTACTCATTTTAGTTTGTAAACTCCCGGTACTTGGAAGTTGGGGGCGAAAAACGGCCTCATACATACTCTACGTATTCAGTTCGCCATGAAATTCTGTTCAACCACACTTACTGGACATCAGGTCCTCGATGACTGACTTGTCCGTCTGAGAGGCTTGGCTACTCGGCCAAATAATACCCCGAAGCCGTATCATTGCTTCGTGGAAGACAGCCGAGTCTCAAAGCCGGTTGATCTTTGACTAATCCATCCGGTCTGCTCAAGTGGAACTCGAGGGCTGCAGTCCGTAATCGAACCCTCTGTGGATTGGGACAGCACGGGCCAGCCACACCATGTGTAAATGCCTAGTTTAGCATATCGATCTCGCAAGTGGCGTGAGTTGACGGTTGATAACTCGTGAAAAACGGGCAATTAATGCGAGTCTACGTAAGTAGTGTAGCTTGCTTAAGAAGTCTAGATTGTGTCGTCGTTGGACAGTGTACGCGGCTAACATGGTTATTAGCCAACTGCTAGGGCCCAAATAGTTACATTGTCACGCTCGGATCTTCTGCAAAAGTGGAGAGCACAGCAGTCAATAGCTTTATGAAAGACCCAATCGCCGATAAATTAGGACTAGATGCAGACGATTATAACACTTGCAGTAAAACTTGAAGCGGTAAGTCAAGCAAACCTTTGCTATGAATAGAATTCGTGTGTTTGATGTTTTAGGGAGCCGGTAGAGTGGTCCAGGCAATTGTCCTTACCCGGAGTCTACTAGGATGGAGTATGCTTAAAGTACTTTATACCTCATTATGTCTCATATCTCTGAAGAATCAAAGTTGTGGCGTATCGCCCGCCTTTCCTAGGCATGAAGTCGATTATAAGTGCGTTGCGTATGAGACACTAACACTCCAACATGCATAGCATGTTAGTACAGGCTACTTATCAGATCCCGATCATACCCGCGGCGATGTGGCTGGCAACATATTATTGTTCAGTGACTGTAATAGTAGTAGGTTCAAGTTATGGACTATGCTGCAGCGCTAATGTGCATGGGGGACTAGTGAACAATGCATCATCGAGTGACAAGTCGTGCAGCTACCTTAAGTCGACTCCTTAAGTCCGCCGCTTCGGATACAATGCCCTGGTGTTTACTCCTGCGGCAGACCACCCAAGCGGCGGGATTCTGAATACCAAGACTCGAAGATACAGTACTGTACTGTATGTACTACTGACCACTCTCTACATTACACACGGGCACCATAATTCGTAGCCCAGATCCCGCTCTTGTCACCCAGAATAACCCCATCGCGATGCAGCAATTTCATGCGTGGGACATTAAGCGAACGTATGTACGTATTGTAGCCTGCATCAGTACAGTCAACTCAACTCAACTCCACTTGACGCATCTGGGTAAGTTAGGTAGCATCCCACACAATCTCTTTTTCATACCCCAAAATGGTGATCTCTATTTATCACCACCTACCCCGTACAGAGGCAGGGACGGCTAAGACGTTCGGCGACGCAACGTCATGCAATGATAATATGCCGGAATATGCACTACATGCCTGGTTGACGTGTGAGCCATCAGAAGAAGTTCGGGGACTGCTAGCGCTGGTAAGGATGTTTTTCTGATTTCATGATCCTTTACGGAGTACGGAGTAGTTTTGCGCATAATGCCGCCGATGGTCATGCGTTCTCACGCAGACAGTTCTGTACCGCGCGAGATGTAACAAGGATGCAGGGGACACCGAAGGAGCTCGTGTAAGTGCGAAGTACTATACACTACGCATACACATTGGATAGTGTATCTACACTTACAATTTCTATTGTTTGGTATGTACCGAATAGAAATGGTACGGATCGCGCAACAAAAGTCCCCTATTATTAGCACTATCCCCGTGCACATAGACGAGAACGGCCCGATCAGGCCCATGCTGCTCAGTGACGATCTTCCACTGACCAGGTACGCTGGGTACCTGGCTATTAGGTATTACTGTCTGGCCATCTTATTCGAATCCAGCCTCCTCTCCAATTCTGCTGCTCACTAGCTAAACTTACTTACCCTCCCGCTAGCCATGAACTTGCTTGTTAGCGCTGCCGAGGCTTCTCACTTTGCGGTTGTGTAACGCGAGCAAAATAAAAACGTGACGCTGCGAAACTTCACCCCCTAGTCGAATTTGGTTTCTTTTGTCCTGTGCGATCTTCGACTGCCCTGGCTCTTCTTATCCTTGTTTGCCCCTTTTCTACGCTACATGACCATGGCCTGCACTAGATCTCCCAAGCCCCATTCCTGAGTTCTCCTGTAGCTTCGTTCAACTGCCAGGCCTTTATTTCTACATACAAACTAAGTTTACAGCATCTCAGGGGCATCAGCCGGCAGATGGCCTGGAGGTTAGGAGAGACCGCCAGCAACTGTGTTGTTAGTTGAATACCACATAATATTCAGCGGGTTGCCTCGTAATTTCTGGGTCATCTCTGCACCACTTCGTAACCGCCTCAATATGCACTACACTGCCTACGCTGCACACCATTTGGATCCTTCCAGAACCCCCCTACAGGCTACACCACACTACCAAGCAACGCCGATTACTCAAGCACCATGCAGGGCTCGTGAGGCACGCCTTGTCACACGCGATATGCACCACAGCGCACTGCGCGCTGTGTTGGGACGTATGCTCACTATGGATGCCTTGGCGGACAGGGGGGCGTAGGCCTAGCGCAGCGTTGGAGCAAAGGCGACAAAACATCGTATTATTTTGAAAGTACCCAAGTACGGAGTACACTGCACCGGAGAAGAGGGACGGCATAATTGCTAGGAATCGGATTTACACTAGGTGTATTGCCATTGCCGATTGGGGATGCCGAATGGTGGCAAGGGAAGCTGACCAGCAGCGGTGGGCGATTACAATGCACCACAGCCATGTGCTTCATAGATGGATCTGGCAGGATGCAGGCTGCAGATTGCAGGTCGTCGAGAACGGGCCAGTCCGGGGAAGATGACAGGTCTACTTACACACTTGCGCCGGGCTTGCGTACGAAGTATACTCGAGAACTATTACTGGCTCGAGATAGTGCAGTGTAGGCGGCTCCGATGGAAGAGAAGGCTGCATCACAGTGACACAACCGGCGCAAGTCGGGGATGAATGAGCCACATCTTAGTGAACCGAGGCATTGACTAAGTCCTGGACTGAGATTGGCTCAGGCCGGAGTTGAGGCGGCCAGTCAAGAACAAACTCCAGCTTAGGGCAGCGGACGGGGGGGGCGGACGCGGCCGGCGCGTGTGAGCGCTGGAGAGACACGGCCGACTCGGGTCGGTGCAAGGAGACCGCGCAATGCAGGCCGCCTACTGGCCGTCCGTTGCGCCAGATGACGTACACATGGGCCTACATCATCGTACATTTCGGTCCCGGTCTGCTGGCACGAGACAGAGGACAAGAGGAATCCAATGCCTGGTCGTAATTTCCAATCGAGACCTTGGACGCTACACTAGAATGGCATGCCCTCGGGGGATACCGAGTGCTACTTACTTTCATCGAAGGAACATAGGGGGCCAGCCGGCATGACTTACCGGCTGAGCTAAACGTCGAGTAAGGTTTGAATCCTGACAGCGCTACGAAGTATTGGTGTCTGTTTTAGCTCACCTGCATAGTGCTTAGCCGGTTGCTTGGGCATGAACAAACGCCAGAGCCATATCCGCGGTAGGTTCCTCCTACCTTACGCATATCTGCCTACGCATAGTCTCTAAGCGGCAGGCACACTAACCTACCACGGTAGGTACCTACCCCGCCACCACAACTCTATTTTCCTGCCCACCTAAGTCGCCTATCTTCATAGTGGAAGCGTTCCACCTGCTCAACCACCCACTTTGCATCCACTTCACAACCCATGCCTGATATTTGCCCGACGTATCAACACTGAAGAGAAGACATCGACGGTGAGTGCCATTCGCACCAACTTCACCAACCAGCCACAACCAGCCACCACAAATCCCTCGCGTATTCGCCGGCATGGACATGAACAAGGACAATGCCAATCCCACGATCCTGAACGTGTCGGAACTACCGACTCGGCAGGGCAAAAAGAAGAGGGGCAGCGCGGCTCGCAAACTGGGGGTTAAGCGGCCCGAGTACCTCCGTGCGCCCTTCGCCGCCGTGTCCTGGCCTTCGGACGAGAGCGAGGGCGATGACCGGTTCACCGTCGAGCCCATTGACGAGCTAGAGATTTATGGTCAGTTCTAGGCTTGCCTTCTTGCGCTATTCCTCTCTCTTTTGACTACCTTTATTCCGCCCGGCTCTGCCGCCGGCATTTCCCGCGATGATCAGACCGGACAAGTGAGCGCGCTTCACGTTGTCAGTGGTGGTGGTTTCCCGCTGCCTTGGGTGGGATAGGGTTTCGTGAATAGACTTGGCTGCAGGTGGCGTAGGCGGCACGGTAAACACTCGCAATCACTATGACCGTCGCCGTGACCGCACGGGATCAGCCGCATCGTTATCCTCTGACTTTGTTCGGCGCAAAACCTTCAATATCACACACTGCCTGCTCGCCACGATCTTTCAGTCGTGGGAGCTCGATTGCTCTTCATTTCGCCTTGTTTGCTTTGCTCATCGGTCGCTTTGCTGCAGCTGAAATGAAAACAACTGACAATCTGCAGACCTCATCTCGACCATTTCCGATCCTGAACACCCACTGTCACTAGGCCAGCTCGCTGTGGTGAATCTACCAGACATTCACATTACGCCTAAACCGTCTCTCTCTGCCGGCCGCGATACTTTGACTCAGGTTCTCGTCAAGATCACGCCAACTATAACACATTGCTCACTTGCCACTGTTATCGGGCTGGGTATTAGGGTTCGCCTGGAGCAGGCCCTGCCACCGAATTATCGCGTGGATGTCATGATTAAGGAGGGAACCCACAGCCAGGATGATCAGGTCAACAAGCAATTAGCCGACAAGGAAAGAGTTGCCGCCGCCCTTGAGAATGCGACTCTGAAGGGCGTGCTGGAGAAGATGCTTGAGACTTGCGTCTAAAAGGCAGCTTGCGGATCTAGCGCCGCGACGCCTTTCTGCTCACCTATCTTGATATGAGCCCAAGTCCTAGACGTCCGTAGGAGGAACCTGGGGATGCACTGTCATTCAGTCTCAACAGCAGTTAGGCCATGGAATATCCCGTTGAAACCCGCGGTAAGGACAAGCAACGCTGAAAAAGGAGACCAGGACTGTTGCGGCCGCACCATATATGGGACCGCCGACTCTAGAATAACATGGTTAGCTTTAGCGACACAAACATACTGAGATGGTCCGCAAGCGCTGCCATTTATCGGTAAAATGCGAGGTGGCCGGCAAGGCTGCAAATGCCATGTAAAGAACGACTACTCCACTTCGTCCGCACCGGCAGCCAGACTATTGATTCCCGTCGGGTCGTGCGATCCGAACGGCGCATTGCCACCATTCCACTTTTAATCAAGAAAATACGCGTGACCGCAAGGCTAGAGCGCAATACGAACACTTGTCGCCACATCTATCGGTCCACCAAGAAGATAATGAGGTTGAAAATAACGGGCCTTGGTAGGTAAACGATACTCTTGATAATTACACTACAAAGTATGTGTTCATTATGGCAAATAAGCCAAATTTATCACAAGTGTAAACGTGCCACCTGTGCAGGGGTATCGGAGCTGGCAACCGTTTATGGGCCCTGTGGCCGTGTTCCTGGAGATCAATTCCTACATCATCCTCGTCAAGCAACGTCATTTGCTCAAGGATGCTCGGGTTCCTGCATAGGACTCTGTTCGCACATGCGCTTTACTTATCATACAAGACTTTTTTCAATGCACATTGTTTCTTGCTCTACATTTGAAACAGAAGTGTCAAAATTCAAATGCACCCGTGTGTAATCAATAAGTACACGTACGGTGTTCAAATCTTTTTTCTTCTACGCTAACACGACGAATGCTACTTTGGTGAGGTTACATGTGTTACGCGTCCTAAGAATAGCCGGCTACTACCTAACCTACCAATCCGTGGGTGACAAAACCGTTCTACCTGACTAACTTAGCAGCCATACTTACATAACTAGTATGTCTGCCCAGTTCCATGCGACAAGAAGCTAACTTGCAGTAAATCTGCAAGCTAGCTAACGATGCCTACTTAACTAATGTAGTGTGAATGGTGCAATCTAACTCATGCGTGGTGCTCCTACTAAGCTGGGAGTATTATCTCCCTTAGCGGCATGTGCCGTGCCCTATCAATTCTACGACCGTCTCTCTACTTTGTCTGTCGCCCACACTGCATCAAACATACATATGCATGGATATACCAACATATATTCAGCATTTACACGAGGCATACACATGTGCAGTTTTAGGCCTACCTGAGATACTACGTCTGTAGGTACTGTACATGTAGGTCATCATTCTTGGCTGGCTAACGCAGCCGGAGATTCGGAGATATCCATAAGATATCCGTAGGTCCTACACCATGCATCTAGTAATGTTAACATGAGTCCAAACTCCAACACCAGCTGTCTACATAAGTACGCTACATATATTTAATGTTAGAAATAACAAGTTCAGCTTACTGTCATTACCGCATTGAAGATATGAGAAAATTTCCTATGGCCAGATCGTAGATACGTACCCAAGATACACGCCTACACGTGCTTAACTTTTTACATCAAATGCAATACTTAATTAATCCTTACTATACCACACTATGTCAGTTGGATGAAACAGGTTGTGTTTTGTCACTGCAGATAAACACACATCGCGACTGCACATATATACACACGCCTATACGTCGGGTATGTAGGTATGAGCCAACATCATATCATAATCATATGTACCTAATGTAGGCACTCGCGCGCGTGTTGCAACCGGAGGGGTAATGTTGATGGTTGGTCAGTTGGTTGGTTGGTTGGCGGCAGTAGGTAGCTTTAGCGCGGCAAGGCAAGGCAACCAACAATGACTTTTACGCGATAGACTTAGTAGTACCTAACTTACTTTCAACGGGTGTCATAAAGACCGGGCAAGATGATAAATGCGGTTTATCAAGAAAGTCTTACGGATCTGGGTAACCGCAGTGTCACGTTCATACTACTCGTATAATTCTGTAAGCTAGGCTGGGTCTCTATTGCTACACACGAGTTACGACTTTCTCAGAATATATATATATATTGATGAGTAGACCGGGTGATAAGTTTCGACGCCTTACGAATAGGCGTCTATCGCCTGTTTAATTATGAAGCCGATTCAATTCGTCAAGAGGACAGCAGAACAGGATCATTATACCCATGAAAGTAATACACCCGACCAAGCCCAGTAAGAAAGAGAAAGACAGTCAAACAACCAGTGCTCTCCTCAAAAGCTATGAGATCTACTCAAGACAGGAGCCATCATTGCTTGGATATTTCATTCCTATTAATTTTATATATACCCCCTTTTGGATTGGTAACTGTACTCTATGCATCGCAAGTATAGCCATTTCGTCGTTCTGATATCGTGCCGGTCAAGCTTGTTCTCTTACCTACCGCGCCAGCTGCCTCTTACATGACCGGTATAACTGGGCAGGAATGTTTCCTCTCCCATCAATTCACCCAATCCATCCCTTCTCCCCTCCTTTCATCTTCTATGGGCTCCCCAACGTCCCACTCTCCATAAGACTCTGATAAAACTCAGGCTCCAGGAACTTCGCAACACTAACATCCTCACTCAGGCCCTTCCTCCTCCTCGTTTTCAGGACAAAATCCCTCGCCGTGGCCTGCGCATCCGCAGGCTGCAGGGGCCTCAGAACAACCTCTTTATCAAGCGGATCGCCGGGCACCTTCTGCCACTTATCGAACACCAAGCTCAGGGTAGCTTGGCCCTCGGTCTGAATACGCAGGTCCGTCTCGAACCCGAAAGAATCAATAACCGGGACGAGGCCGTGCACGCGGTACAGCGGGGTGCCGGCGACGGGCCCATCCGATAAAACGTGGCCCCGGCGGCGCGCGAGCACGTTGTACAGCATGGGCACGGCGTCCTGGGGCCCCACCATCTCGCACGCGTACAGCGGCTCCATGAGTCGGGGGCTGGCCATCAGGAACGAGCTGTAGCACGCCCGCCGCGCCGTCGGGATGATCTGCCCGCCGCCGCGGAAGATGGCCTCCTGCGCCAGGATCGCATCCGTGATGCGGAATTTCGTATTCCGGATTGCTATATGCATGAATGGACTGGTTAGTAAAGTAGAACTTATAATATTATACGAAAAGCACGTTTCAAAATAGGTATGATATATGATATCATGGATGAGTGAACTCGGCCGAAAGAATCCGATATAGGTAACAAGCGAAGCGGGTCCCGCGAGTGCCATGCTTGCTTGTTGTTCTCTTCCATGTCCATCGCCCACATGCGTTGAATGCCGACGAGAGATGGCCAGAACAACACCCCCTTGGAAACATTCCGTCTAGGGGGGAACCTTGTACGAACGCAGCCCTGTGGGTGATCCACTTTCTCTCATCTCCGCCTGCTAGCCAGACAAGGCCTCCACAGTGGAGATGAGAAAAAGCACGGAATATGCCATGTCGGCCCAACAGTAGGTAAGTAGGTACCGTACACGATCTGATAGCCGGGAGGGCAATGACAGGACAGGGCAAGTGAGCGCAAGGATACGAACTTAGCGTCTCACCGCCCATGTCAGAGAGACACCAACTGCTGCTTTGAGCTAGACACATCGCAAAATTATGGCCCCCTGCTCGTTCGCGCCGTGGGGATTTCTCATCATCGGGATTGTCGGACGTAGGGATCGAACAGCTCATAGGGCACTTGCACCGCTCGGTCGAAACTAGGAGTTCCCTCGGCAGGTATGACTGTGTTCTAGACCGTGCCGTACCAAACCATGGGAGAAAAGAAAGAACGAAAGGACCAATGCATACGTCTGATTGTTTCATCAAGACGTAGGACCAACTTAGGTAGGAATGAAGGGGCAGTAAAATCATGACAACATGAGAAAAGCGAATGCGACTTACGTTCTTCACATAGCGGGCCTTCCCGGGTGGCCCAGCTAAAGCCTTGACGAATGGTCTCGCGCACGCTTCTGAGTAGCGTCTTATCCACCTGCCCAAAACACTCATTAGTATGCGCAGGCTGATGAACCGACAAGCTGAGGCTCCCGGTGGGAGGGGGGTCTGGGTCTGCCACATGCGGATACGCGCGGCAACCCTCGCAATAGGGCTTTGTGTAGTAATACACACGTCGTCTCCGCCCACATGTAGTCAAGAAAAGGTAGGGCAGAGAGGGAGGGCTTGACCTACCTCGGCTAACGTATCATCCTGTAGTATGTTAGGTCCCATCTCATCCGGACCAAAGGCCCATATGCTCCGTGCGGCCAACAAGTCCCAGCCGTAGTGCTCTTGGAAGAACTTGCCCACCTTCCGGGCACCATCCCGCATATTGACACGGCCGCTTTCGATATCTTCAGCGATGCCGTCATCGAGTGGCTCGGCAATCATGGTGATCTTGTTTTTCTTGTTGGGTGTCTCCGCGTAGCATTTCGTAGCCGACATCTCGTCGACCGTCTCACAGAAACGCGTGACAGGGTCAGACACCTTGAGCTCCATATCGGCGTATAATCGCCGAAGGTCGTGGAGCACGCAGTCCATATACAGCTCGCCCGTCCCGAGGATGATATGCTCCCCTGATTCTTCGACTTTGGTCGTCACTAATGGATAGCTTTTGTTTATTTTCCTCAAGCCGTCCAACATCTTTGGTAGCTCGGATGGGTTAATGGGCTCAACGGCTACTTTGAGCACGGACTCGGTGAAATGCGTGACAGGCTTGAAGATATAAGCATCCTCGTCGTCTTCCAGTTTGGGCGGGACAATGGTAGCCGATTTGACTATGGAATTGTCAACGCCACTAAGCAGCGCTAAGCTACCAGCGGGTATGCCATCCGTCTCGACGTTGTAGCGCGTCTCAGCAATGTACACATTCCCTATTGTAGCCATGGCCATGTCTTCTTCGTCGTCGATTGAGTAGCCTTCTCCAAGCACACGTACTTGCATGCCGGGACGTGCGATACCGCTTAATACGCGGCCGAACGAGTAGAAACTTTTAGCATCGGACGTATTAAAGAGTTTGGTGACATGCATTATTAAGGGGCCATCCTGGTCACACTTCTTCATAGATTCGGCCACCTTGGTGTCTAAGGGGCCGGTATAATGATGCGCTAGTTTGGCCTCGGCGGCCTCTACCGGCGAGGGGATATGCTTGACCACCATGTCGACAAAGCCGGTGGACGGGCCGAAAAACTGCTCGCAGACCAGTTTGAGGAGGATCTTGGCGTCCATTCTGTATTGCGAGGGCTTGAGTTGTATGCCTAACGATGCTAATATGGGTTTCAGCTCGTCGGGGCTTGAGCTAATGGTGTGAGAGAAAAGCTTGTAGATAGGTTCGAGGACGAAATGGATAAAGGATCGTTTTACGCCTGGCTCGTCAGACGAGGGTTTCCGCCTAAATGTCCTCTTTTTGGGGCTGAAGTAGATATCTCCCCAGAGACGTTTCGCGAGCTCTTCCATGTTCACGTCGGGGAAGCTGTCGGCGTACATCTTCGCAAACGATGGTAGGGTAAAACACCAACCCATCTCGCTACAAGCAAACAGGACGTTTCCCTTTTCAGGGCTTAGACGCCTGGTCTCGCCAGAGCCTGGTCTCGTGTTCTCGATGATAGTGTTGACCTCTTCGATAACGTGTTTCAGCTTGAAGTAGGCGTCGCTCGGTGGGAGTCTCAGCTCCAGTATTAACCGGTCCATCTTGTTAATAATAAGAGTTATAGGTGTGTTTTCTAGCACGGCGTGCTTGATAATTTGCTCGGTATTAACCTGGACGCCCTCGACGACATCGACTACGAGCACAAGACCGTCGACTAGGCGCAGACTCGCGGCCACCTCATCGACGAAATTGACATGGCCGGGAGTGTCGATGATGTTGAAGAGATGCGACTTGCCCTTAGTGCTCTGCAGCACCAGGCTCATAGGCCCAGCCTTCACCGAGAGACCGCGATCCCGCTCCATGACGTGTGTGTCGGTGTAGCGCAGCTGCTCGTCCCTCTTCTTGCCCATGCGCTTGTCGAGGCGGTCGGCGATGTTGTGGGTCTCGAGTACGAGCATGTCGACCAGCGCAGTCTTGCCGTGGTGTAGGTGGCCGGCGAGGGCGATATTGCGGATCTGGTCGGGGAAGTTCATGAGATCGGTCATGAAGTGGCGATCGAAATAGACGGGCGGCAGGTCGGCCTCTTCGACGGTGAATTTCTTAACCTCGACGGGCGCGATAATGGGCTGCGTCAGCGGCTGGGCGTCCTCCTCCTCCACCATCGTCTCGACATCGGCGCCATAGACCTGCTGGGCTGTGGGGTAGTACTGCTTGTCTTCGTGCAGCACGACTGCGTTCGACGGGCCCTCGTCGTCAATCTCCATCAGCTCGCGACCCGCCGATTCCGGTGCCTCTTCGGGGTAGCCGTCGGCATCATCGTCGAGGTATGCGCCCGCGTCCACGCCATGCTGCGACTCTTCCTCCGATGCGTCGGCATCTTCGCCGATGAAATTGCCGAACCTGTCGCATTGCTCGTCAGCTCGCGTGTCCTAGAATGAAGGCGCATATAAAAGGGCGAAATCTATTATACGTACTCATCATAGAGGTCGTCCATGGCGATGGAAATAATTTGGCAACGTTGGAATGGACCTAGGTTCGGTTGCGATGCGATGCACCGAGTACCAGAATCCCCAGCTCAAACAGAAAAAAAAAAAGAAAAAGAACTTTCCCAATCCAGTACCTCTTTGGACAGCTTCTGCAGCTTAGACAAGGCGACGCGACGAGGCTGCTATGGACCCACAATCTAAATTGAATCCCTGACGTTTTGCATGTGGCGAGTGATGCAGAGTTGCTGAATTCTGTGGATCTTATGGATCCTGTGGCTAGAGTATGCAAGGCTGGGCTGTACCTGAGCGAAACTGAGCTTGTTTGGGCGAGCTAGTGCAATTCGGCGGGCCCTCTTTGGGCAGTTGCCGACTCGGAGAGGCGATAAGGTGAAGTGGGATGCTTATCGGACCTGTCCCGCTTGCCGGTTCGAGAAGTCCCTGCTTGGGACGGCAAGAACAACCCCTCCAGCGCCCTTCGCCATCTCCTACCGTCGGCGCAGAATTCAGTAGCTTGACAAATAGGAATCCAGCGTTGGTCTGACACACCAGAAATCCTAACTTTCATTTGGGTCTTCCTTTACAGTAAAAAGGGCCCGGCGGTGTGTAACTTGATTAGTGAGCTCAGCGGAACCAGGGTAACAGGGGAGCTAGGCCGTTCGATCGTTTCCGTATTCGTACCTCTAAATAAAAACATCACCTTAGGCGATTCTTATTTGAACGTAAACTCTCCTCCCCCCATTCATCTCTCTCGTCCCTCTTCTCTTCTTCTGTCTTCATCGTTGTTCCTGTGCGCGTACTTGTACATTTATTTACCTAGTGATTTAAGTAAAAGAACACGAGCAACAGTCAAAATGTCTGGTCTTCCTCCCGTCTATATTGTCTCGGCCGCGAGAACACCTGTTGGGTCGTTCCTTGGGTATGTTTCCCTTCTTCCTATCTCTCTGTGGATGGGCTGCTGCTCCAAGAAGCAAACCAAGCTTACCACGATACTTGTAGCACTCTCTCCAGCCTCAGCGCGACCCAATTGGGCTCGACTGCCATCAAGGGTAAGTTCGCCGTCTGATGCCCCTGAGCCTGTTACCCCGCCGATTCTATACAATACGCTCTATGCTCCATACTCTACGACTCACTGCACACTTATACGTACACTCTCTCTCCGTGTGACACACTCGTCGCTAACATGAGATTTATTTTGCAGCTGCTGTTGAGCGTGTTCCTCAGATCAAGCCCGAGGATGTTGAGGAGGTCTTCTTCGGCAATGTTCTCTCAGCAAAGTAAGCAAGCACTCCGTCTTAGCCTCAAAGTGAACAGAAAGCCCGAGATAGCCCACACATCCTCTTATCTACGAATACTAACACTCGGCACAACAGTCTCGGCCAAGCTCCGGCTCGCCAGTGCGCGATCGGCGCCGGCCTGTCCAACACCGTCCCTTGCACGGGTGTCAACAAGGTGTGCGCCTCGGGCATGAAGGCTATCATGTTCGGTGCCCAGACGATCATCACCGGCAACGCCTCCATCGTCGTCGCCGGCGGTACCGAGTCCATGTCCAACACACCCCATTACCTGCCCACCCTGCGCAACGGCGCCAAGTTCGGCGACCAGAGCCTCGTCGACGGCATGCTCAAGGATGGCCTGACCGACGCCTACAAGAAGGAGCACATGGGTCTGGCTGCTGAGCTCTGCTCCGACGACCACACCATCTCGCGTGAGCAGCAGGACGCCTACGCCATCGCCACCTACCAGCGCGCCCAGGAGGCTACCGCTGCCGGCGTCTTCTCCAAGGAGATCGTACCCGTCGAGGTCAGCGGTGGCCGCGGCAAGCCCCCGATCAAGATCACTACCGACGAGGAGGTCAAGAACCTGAACGTTGATAAGCTAAAGACGGTTAAGCCCGTTTTCAAGCCCAAGGATGGTACCGTCACTGCCGCCAACGCCGCCCCCCTGAATGACGGCGCTGCTGCCCTCGTCCTCATGTCCGAGGCCAAGGTGAAGGAGCTCGGCGTCACCCCTATCGCCAAGATCCTCGGCTGGGGCGATGCCGCCCGTGAGCCTGAGCGCTTCACCATCGCACCTGCGCTCGCTATTCCCAAAGCCCTTAAGCACGCTGGTCTCACTGCCGATGACGTCGACTTCTACGAGATCAACGAGGCTTTCTCCGTTGTCGCTCTCGCCAACATGCAGCTCCTCGGTCTCAACTCCGACAAGGTCAACGTCTTTGGTGGCTCCGTCGCCATTGGCCACCCGCTCGGCTGCTCAGGCGCCCGTATCGTTACGACCCTGACCACGGTTCTGCGCGAGAAGAAGGCCAAGATCGGTGTCGCCGGTATCTGCAACGGTGGCGGTGGTGCCAGCGCCATCGTCATTGAGAACCTGCAGTGAATGCATGGATCGGTCCCATCGCATTTATAAAATCAACGAACGCACTTGTCTAAATACCCATGCTGAAGAGCTACATAATAGGGCCCAGAGAGGCCGGCCATGTAAAAAGGGACGGGACATGGTGTTATACTGGAAGCACCACGGAGAAATGCATATATCTGGTTTTCCACGCTGGTCCCCTAAACGAGAGACGATATCAAAGCAAAATGAGACGGCATTAGAATACCATGGGAAGAGTGGAACGATTTTCACTAGGCATATATACGGTTGCGCGGATGCGGTAAAAAGCAATATAGATCAAGCGATCCAGCCAGCTACATAATGACAATTGAATACCATTTTTGAACGAACAAAAGCATTGAGAAGAGTCTTGAGAAGACTCTAGCATTTGATTTGTGGTGAGATTGATCGTCAGAGTGGTATGTTTCTTTACTGCGTGTTTCCCGTGAATTCGCTACGTAACCTAGAGAAGCCCATAATACCGCTTCAACTAAAATCAAACAGCATAAAAGGGGGAAAGAACAACCCCAACATCATTCTCACATTGCATTCCTATAACCACTACTATGCCATCTTCGACCCGTTCACGTATCTCATCTCTCTCATATCCCACCCAACCAACCAACTCACTCACTCCTCATCCCAACTATGCGGAACAACAACCTCGCCCTCAAAGCCCGCGCACCTTGCCACCGTCCGCGCCGCCGCAAGCACAACCGCTTTCCAGACCTCCCAATCCCGGTCCTTACTACCCTCCCTCGGCGCATAGAGAAGGACATACCCCCAAGGCAACATATCCTTCACCCCAGACATCTTATGCCGTTCCCCCCAGCCCGCGCGCACGACCGCTGCTGCGTCGGCCAGGCCGAGAATCACGTGCGCGCTGCCCTCGTGGTGCACGTGCACGATCTCGCCTTGCGCCATGGGCGGGAGCCAGCGCACGCGCTTGGCGTCCACGAGTACATTTCTGCTTTCACTACCCTTCTCCTTACCCTCATCCTGATCCTGATCCTCAGACCCAAACAGAGTAGAAGCAAGCCACAGCGCAGCGAACTTCGGCGACTCCAGCTTACTGGGCCGGATGGCGAAGACTTGCGGGTTCGCTTTCGCCAGGGAGCGGATATACGCGTTCTGCCGCGCCACGACGGCGTCGCTGACGGTTTGCGTGGTCTGCCGCTGTGGGAAGACGGTGGTTGGGACGGTGGGGCGCGGAGAGCCGCGTTGTGGGAGGCTGCTGCGGGTGAATCCAAATCCAATTCCGTCTCCATCACTATGACTAAGGGGGAAGGAAAGAAACGACATCCGGCTCAGCGCGTCGTAGATCTCTTCCTCGCGCGCTGTTAGGACGATTTCCGTACTCTCCCCGTCTACATCCCCAATTTTCCCTCTCCTTGCTCCATCTGCTACATTCTTCCTTGTCCTCTTCTTCTCATACGGCGCCGGCACGGCGCGGTGGTCCCGGCGCGCGAGGGCGTGCGCGGCGACGTTCATCAGCCAGCCGCGCGGCGTGCGCGGGACGCCGCCCTCGCCTAGCGCGTGCCATTGCGCGTAGCAGTGCCATGCGTACGCGAGTGCGGCCGCGAGTGTTGTTGCTGTCGCTGTCGCTGTGATGGTGAGTTTGTCTGTGCGCGCGAGGAGGCTGCGCAGGGTGGGTTGGAGGTTGTCCATGGCCCTCTCCTTTTTGGGGGCTTGATTGAAAGTCGTAGAATTGATATGACCTCGGGAATCTCGGAATATCAGAATGAAAATCTTATTATTTGGCTAATATGTCATTGATGTTGTCGGTTAGATGAGAGTAGGTCAGGGATGCTATGGTAGTAGCTGTAAGCCCGTAGTCAACGAAAGTCCGAGCGGCTTCGTTCAATGATACGTCAATCTGAGTACTTGACTCGCGAGCATGTAAATAGTAAATAAATGCCCATTCAAAGCCAAAACACAGCACATAAATTCTTGAGAATATAATGCACCTCAAGAAAGTGAGTGCGCTTCGAAGCACAAGCAAGAGACGTCGAAACGGAAATGTTGATGGCACAGCTTATTCAATGAGATAATCGCCGCCGGCATTTAAACATCGACCCGGCTACTGGGACCAGGCGGGCAGGGGTTCATCTCGGCCGATCCAAGCGCAAAACCCCACGTCTGTACCCCGTTACGTCCGCCTGTAATACCACAACTGGCCCGATTCTTTTTTCTTTTTGCGCAAACTGCTATTTGCGAGGTGCGACGCTGCCGGCAGATACTCCGATGTCCGGTCCGAGCCGATGCGACCTGACCTAGCTAACCTACGGCCGTTTTGGGGTCGAATCCCGTTGAATTTTGTCGTACAATAGTAGGACAACGCACCATTACTCTAGGCAGACAATTATCATAGTTTCCCAAGCCCCGGTTCACTAGCAATTTCGGCCTTGGTTTACAAGTATGTACAAGTATTGTTAAGATGCAAGTGAAAAACGGAAGATCGACTTGAATCTCGGATACCGAGGCCTCGGGATCGCTGGATTTACTGAGAGCCTCCTAAGTATAGACTAGACCCTCTCCACTCCCGCGAAATAATCAAAGACCGATATGTCCGCTCAACTTACGGCCGCCCTTTGCACTTACGTAGACCTAGTTTCTATTTTTCTATATGTTGTTTTAGGTCTACGTATTATCGTGTAAGTTTTCACTGCGCTGCTGGATAAGTTGAAGTGTAAGTAGTCGTACAGTACGGAGCACACCCGTTACTTATAACCTAACAGCTCGCCGTAGTTAAAATCTCACGCTCATAATCTTAGTGTGGCAAAAGACAAAAAAAGTACAACACCACGTATTCCCTTGTTGTCACCAACCAAAGTACTGACGAGGCGGTATCCAGCTTAGCTATGGGGGAGCGGACGGGACCCCGCGTTTTCTAGATCCTATGGTCGTACATGAATATCGTGATCATTATCATTACCTATATAATTACTTTGCGTGGGGCACGAAGTGCACATCTTCTGTACCGCATTCGGTTCCCCAACCACCCGCAAACCCCATAACTAAACAGACAGGGACTATCCTAGACATATGAATTAATCATGTGGGCAACCGCATACACGTCAATCTCTCCGCAGACATGTCGAACGCGCACGACATGTATCGAGTCGATCATCCATGCCTTGATCAAAGTGGCTTTGGCGCGAACCCAAGCTGCCTATTCCCATTATCGAAAACGACAAACTGGGACTTGAGGAAGACATCGCCATAAATCGCGAACGGGATGCCCTTCGGGACGGCCTGGATGCCACCAAAGCAGGTCGTGGCGTCGGCGAAAGAGCGGCCGTCGACGGGCGCGAAGATAATAAACTCCCCCGGGACCACAGCCTCGTAAGGCCCAATGAGCGCCGTGAAGCTCGGGATCGTCGCGCCCGCACCGCATGGGAATACCCAGCCGCCAGATGCCGCCACGGCGTTGATAGCGCCCGGGATCTGCGCATAGTACGCAACCGCGATAGCCTCAGGCACGAGAAGTAATGTCGTGCCTGTATCAGCGATGGCGTCATGCGGCTGTGACACTACTATATCCGTTTCTGTTGCTGCTGTCTTCAAGGAAGAGGACGCAGTTGTGTTGCCGATCTTGAACCCCTGCACTGGGAACTGCCATAGGCCGGCGCTCGTGTTAGTGGGCACGTAGGTGATCTGGCCGGTAAATTCGCTCGCGTCTATGAAGCCGAAGTTGTAGTTTCCGGCTTTCATCGTCTCTAATCGTCAGCAACAATACCTAGGTAATCAGAGACAAAAAACGGCGCTGTCTATCTCTCATCCCTGTGGATGGACTAAGACGGAATGAAACGGAACCCTTACGCTCTGCTGACTTGAGGTTTGCTGTGAACACCGGCGCAGCAAGCTGCCGCATTGCATTATCGAAGAACGTGCGCTGTTTGTCCGGGCTCACCGTGTTCAGAGTACCAAAAGCCAAGCCGACTAGCCCGTCCGTGTCCGGGCGCTGAGTGAAGGCTAGCGAGACGTTGATTGCGGACTCAACGGCTTGGTCCGTGACCGTGACGCCACCGACCGACACCGTGTCGAGATACACATTGCCGCTGGAGCTGCTGCCGTCGCCGTAACTGATCTGCCATGACTCACCTTGCAATGGTTTGGCCGTCGAGCTTTGCGAGATATTGTACACGGTCTGACCGTTGATCTGGCTCTTCGGCGTCTCGGTGCTAAAGACCCAGAAGTCAGAGGAGCCGGTGTCGAGGTCAAGATGGAGCGTCTGTGGCGGTGTGCCGATTTGCACGGGACACAGATACTCCGAATCGAACATTGCCGGCGTTGCAGCCACCTCTCCTAGACAGCCAGTAAGTCAATGTAGAAGTAAACATCATAATCTCCTTTCTCTGAATAGCGTCTTCTCACCCTGTAGGCTTGCGGTTATGCCGTTTCCTGCGCCTGGTTTCGACGAGGATCCAAAGCCGGGCAAGATTTGCTCTAAGTAAGTAATCAAGTCGTCAGGCAAAGAGGCGCCGTATTTAAAATATGCCCTCGCCATGGCCATTGCGCCTTTTCCTGTTTGGCTGATATGGGATTTTCGACTAGGCACTTGCTGAACCTTGAATGTCACTCCGCCAGACTCCAGTGTCTCGAACGGAGAGCTGAGGATGCCCCTTTTCTCCGTCGGCGCGGCCGAGACCGGCATGTGGAAGAAGAAGAGCGAAGCTAAAGCGATAACACCGTAGCAGAACTTCATGATGACAAATGGTAGCTCTTAAAGAGTAAAGCAAAGTGAGGAGTTTCAGTACGAATGAAGAATAGTCCAACCCTCCAGGGGCATTGTTTATAGTATGCAGCCTTGATCCTTGCGATAATACTCAATGGACACGAGAAACAGACAGGCCACACCCGCTGCCGGCGTCGTTTGCCTAGCGCGATAGAAGAAAAGCGAGTTCCAGCTCAGAAGCAAAATAAGTAGTGCATTCCTCGGTGCGAAAGCAGAAGGATGTGTATATAATTGAGCAAAAGAGACAGGCGAGGGGAACCCTGGCCAGAAGGGGTTGGTAGCCCGACGACCTCGCGCAGCCTTTTCTTATGGCATCTAGTTCCACTCATGTCAAGCCCACGGTCACCTAGGGTCCGAAGGTAGGACATAGATTAGGGGACCTAGGAGACCTAGGAGACCTACTGGGATGAGAGAAAGAGAGTGCCCGAACGAATTGTGAGGTAGCTTAGCAGAAATGTAACGACACCCGATGCGCATGTGATAGAGGTATGGAAGGTGGTACACTTCAATGTGACCAGAGGCAAGTGCTGAGGCATCCACAGTCCTCCCTTCCTCAACTTGAAAATAGCAATGCAATTATATCGTAATTTCCGGCCTAGTCAGAGTTATTATCCATCATATTTGTGATTATCGAGGAAAGTCAGGCCCTAGTGGAGGTTCAATGATACCTTATTGTATAGTACATACCTTCCTGTTATTCTACTACCTAGTATAGAGTGAAATGTTGAAATTACCTCCTACCTACCTACATAGGCAAACGTCATAAATTGCCTACCTACGTCATATACATCATCAACTCCATACTTTAGATATCAGACATACTACTCTTGATTGAGGTTATGAGTTGGGTGGAAATCGTCTTTCCTGCGTACATATATATGCACGAGCGCCGGACAAAAGGCTAGGAACCGCTCGAATAGTAATAGAACTGCTCAATTAGTAGAGGTGGATCATCAGGCCCTGTCTTCGTATCCGGACATTGCGATAGCACCTTGAGTATTTGGGGGCGGCAGAAAGATGAAGATGCCACGAGATTAGCGAACGGACCCCATCTGTCGGGTTGGCGTAGCCAGTAGCATCGTGATTAGTTCGGCTCATAATGAGCCGTCGTGTATGCAGGATCCCAGGCTCTCGGGGGCCATCGCATATTCCATGGTGACACGGGGGCCGACAGTAACGATGGGCATCCGTAGATTTGATATTCTTCGGTGACAGGGCCCCAGTCGACGAGATTCACGACCGTGCTACTCCCGAGCCCGAGAATTTATACCAATAGTGCAAGATGCGACGCGAATTCAGTGCAACCATTCGGAACCCGGTATCAGCAGATGACGATAGTCTTGATGGCTCCATGTTACATGTCACAAATATTCATTGAACTTGGGCAGTTCCATCTCGCCCCGTTTGACGGTGTGTCAGACATATCGTATTACAAGAACTCATTCGTTCTCAGTATGGTGCAGGAGAATGCTGTTGTCTATGTACATACTGGCGGACAGACGTATCTACCTGATCGTCCGCTATTAAAGAGTACCACCGTATGTATTCCGTATCCTTGTTAAGCCTCGGCCTTGCGCCGCTTCATTCTATGCCAGTATCGCCCATGGTTAGAGACAGAAAAGAAAAAGTGCAGAATGAAGGTGGAGTGCCGCCCCATCGTGCCGACTTGGGCACACCCTCTATTTCAGTTCACTAGACGCCAGAACGCCGTTCTGTATCATGCAAATACCCTCACACAGATCCTTGACCCAACGACCTCCTAGAAATGTGGATCCGGGTGCTCGTTATGATCTTGGGGGTGGTCATGGCTGTGAGCCGTCGAGTGGCTAGACCGTCGGCTTACCCCAGCCGCCGTGCAGCAACCCTGATCCTGACAGTCATCTACGCAGCCTAGAAGGCATCCGTCGCCAGGCTCGATTTTGCCCGGATAGGACAACGGCGATGGCTGTCCGTCCAGCGTAACCGACCCTTCCTCCAGGTGGTTACAATTCTGGTCTAGACAAAACTCGGGCTGGATCGTGGCACTGTGGATGCCGTACGCGTGGAGACATTTCCGTGCTTGCTTGGCCAACTTCATGTACTTGGCACCATTCTCATCCGTAATAGGAAAGGCAATCTGCACGTGTAATGAAGCTACTACCTTGGTGTCCGAAAGCTGCCAGATATGCACATGGTGACAACTGATGACCCCCGGCAACTTTTGGATATCGTCCTTAATATCTTCGAGGTCGAGATGATCAGGAGTGGCCTGCAGGAGCACTTTGGACGTCGCTTTGGTGAGGGGAATGGCCGACCTCAGGATAATAAGAGTGATGAAAAGGGAGACGGCGGGATCAGCATAGTATCGACCAGGCCAGTCCGTCAACCAGATGATAAGAGCGGTGACGATAACACCGACGTTGCCGAGTGCATCGCCCAGAACATGAAGAACCATGGCATTCATACCCATGTCCGCATGGTTGTGGCCATGGCTCTTCTTGGACTTGGGTTTCGGGTGGGTGTGATGGTGATCATCGTGAACGCCAGAATCGCGTCTGCCGTGACGGGCCGGTTGGTGAGCATGCTTGTCCTTAGATATAGTGCCGTTGTCCCTCCCGGCATCCTTCGTTATCAGCGGCGAGTTCTCGTCAGCCACGGATTCGTCACGAATGGCAGTTCTGACGGTGGCGTTGTCGTCCACTGAGCTCGCATCCGTCTCTTCCTCTTGGGTGGATCGATCAATAATGTCCTGCCTGAAACTAGCAGGGTGGATATTGAGTTCATCTATGCTTGTAAAGCGGCTCCGCTTAAGGCTGCCTGCGCGTCGACGTTCCCGATTCTCCGACAAACTTCGGTTATTATCCGTACTGCTTCGAGTCTCGGATCCGGAAGAGCCTGCGAGTCGCGCTCGAGCTGCAGCTGAATCCAGTGAGAGGCTGCTTGTAGGACCAGGATGGCCTACAAGGGCGGTGGTAGAGTCGGCCCTGCCTTCCTCGGCAGCCGCAAGGCCGTTGTGCTGATGCACATGTTCGTGGCCGTGGTCAACGCCATGCTCGTGTCCGTGCTCGTGTCCGTGCCCATGTCCATGTCCATGATCATGTCCATGGCCCCCTAAAACAACGAAGCCGACCAGATTGGACGCAAGCCCGAAGCAGCCGACAATGAGGATTAATTTCGGATTGGAGACCTCCTGGGGCTCCACAAATCGGGTCAAGGCCTCGAGGATGATCGAGATACAAAGCGCGATTAAAAACACAGCGTTGAAAAAGGCACCAAGGATCTCGGCGCGAACCCAACCGTAGGAAAAGCGATTGGTGGTGGCTCGCGTCGCGATTGTCACGGCCCACAGACCAATAATCAGGGAAATGATGTCGTTGAGCATGTGGAAAGCATCGGCCATCAAGGCAAGGGAGTGAACCATGAAACCCGATATCAGCTCGACAAGGAAAAAGGCTATGTCGATGGCCAGCATAATGCTGATGCGGGTGGTTTTGGACCACGCCATGGCGACGGCTGTGGTTGCAATAACGGCAACGGCGTTGATCGGCGAACGAGAGCGACGGGAGCGCGGGCGCGGGCGCGGATGAGGTCGTTCGTCTCTATATGTCGGTCGGGATGCTGTCGCTGTTCTGTTGTCGCAAAGGGGAGCGAAGAGCAGGGACCGATCTCAGCGGACCGAGACCGAGAGCGCCGCGGAGGCCGTGTCGAAGGGGTGAGCGGCAAACAGAGTGGGCACTGCAGTGTGAAGTCACCGATACGGAGATACTTAGCCCAGATCAGATGCCCCTGCGCGTCTTATGTAAGACACTCACGGGACGGGGAATAGCGGACTAAGCCCAGTCAAGCCAGTCGCAGCCTATGCTTCGTATTGCGCAAATCTCGGCTGGATGGCGTCGAATATCGATTGAATAGAAAAGAAAAATATTACAGCGCCCACAGCCCGCCTTGGTCTGCGCCAAGACGAGGACAGGGAACGAGTAGTGAATGCAGATACCGTACTGTACAGACTGACAAGATGATAATACAGTTGCCTGGCCACTGTGAGGAGATGTTTAACGGGCTAAAGACAGCCGGAGGTGGGGAGAGAAACAAAACGGCGCGCCCAGGTCGGCGCCAGGGTACAGTGCTCCAAGCGTAGCCCCAGACTAGAATCCGAACCAGACCCGTATAAGCCCGTCCGGGCGTATTGCTCGGCCGGTAGTCAGAAATTCAGAATCACGGTGTTGGTCGACCTCGGGATTCCATCGCCTTATTGTAGTTGCTAACAACCTCGTAGGCTGAGCCTCGTAGTTAACCTTGACGATCTGGTGGTTGCTTGAATGATGATCGCCAGCCAAGAAAAAGCCACAGCCCGGCATAGAACCATAAACATATGAACAGGTGATGGTAATGATGGCAATGATGATGATGAGCCGTGTCGTGTTATGGCCGGCGCATTGAGGTTGATGTTGTAGATGGGAGCAATCGATTCCAAGTTTCAGAACAATGGCAGGTGATGATAGCTCAGGTGTTCCTGCTCTAAGCCGATGACTGCAGTTACACTACAGGTGTCGCGGAATGTACCTACCTTCTGGAGGATGGTACCTGCCTCAAAACTAGTAACTTGACAATATGAGCTTTTAAATTGAAATTCTCTACTGTTAATTACCTACAAGAACCTAACTAAACAAACAGCTGAAATTAAACATTGGGTTTTACAGGGTGTTTTCGTTGACAATGTGGCACTCCATATCCTTGGAACAAGCTACCCAAACAGGAAAACTGACCATAATTGACTAGCAGATCCAGCGTTATGAATTGGTGCAAAAAATACTAGCCAATTTTGGTCGCATTCTAACCATTGGTGCTGCTCCATTTGAAATATTTTGCAGCATGTCTCCAGTCGCAGGTCGTACATGATGTCACTGAATATCCTCCTGCCGTTAATATCTGTATTGTAGCACAGGCAAATAAGCAACAACTCGGGTGACCATCACGCAAGGTGAGAATACAGTTGATTGTCACCCTGACTGCCACCCGGCTACTCCGTACATACCTACCTTTATATACGCCCGTCTGCGAATGAAGGCCATCGGCATTATTGATACTCGTTCAAGTTACAAAGGGAGTTTTCCCATGGGGTCTTTCTCAGAGTGAGCACGATATAATTATCTAGGAACGGCGGGAGGAGGCATACGGCTAGCGCAATTGCTCGGGGCTTCGGCCGGAAGTATAACAAGATAAACGGTGATACCACGGGCATGGTAGGTAGTCCTAAGTGGAGTGGGCGCGCCGAAATCGATCAGCTCGTCAAGACTTACTACGGGCATTTGTATATATATTCAACTTGTTGTGCCACATAAGTCGCATTCATAGCCTAGGCGTTAAACACAAAGCCGGCGACATACACTATGCTTCACTCAGCTTAAGGCCCTTACTTAGCGTAAACGGTGAAGCCGCAACTGCGGCCCTACTCGTCTCATTATCTACTTACAGTATAGCATGTATAATTATAGGGAGTCTACCTGCTCACTCACGAAAAGATGAATGAAGAGGCGGCCCGGAAAACCTTACCGAGGTTGGGCAAATACCTACCCGTAGTAGATAAATAATTAAGCTGATATCAGCTTCGGGAGGAGCAGATAGACATAAAATAATCGTGATTAAAGCTGCCTCAAGCTGTATCGCCTGCATTCAGTTGAAACAGCCTTCGGTATACTAGATTAGGTATCACAAATGTTGAGGCGGCAAGTCGCGGAAGAGACCGCTGTCAACCAAATAAGCTTCAATCAATCAATTGGACACCCCGAGGCTTGCCGCAAGTCCGTCTCACAAGCATGAGATAAGACGACATTTCGGAATCTGCATTCTCGCCACCACGCAGAGTGTAAACAATTAAAAGTTAATATGCTGCTGACACGAGGCAATCCCGCTCTTTGGAAGATGGCCACCATACTGTAGATGAGACGACACGCTGATCAGGCGACAGCACATCCCAAGGCATCCACGGGATACAGTACCTAGCGTCGAGTGTCAGATAACCATTGCCTCGCAAATCATACGAAGGTAATCGTTGATCGAGATGGTTGCGGGCCTTGCGCCGATATATGAGAGAGCAGGCGAGGCGCAGAGAGCGATGGCAAATTCCGCGCGGCCAGCTGCCGGGTATAACAACCGCTCCAGCGACGGATCTCTATAGCGCCAACGACGACACCACATTGCTGCAACGTAGATAGATTATAGATTATATAGATGGTAGATGGTAGATTGCGATTGTGGCGAAAGAGGGGCCTAGCTTAGAAGTTGGGGGGCATATACACTTATTCGCATGTTTACCTAAAGTAGGTAGCCCAGGGAAGCCCATCGTTTCTACCCATCGCCAGTGTGCCATTGCCAAGACACGGCACGGGAAGCCAGAGGACGGTGCAGCACCGAGCCCTATTGTCGGATTCTCCTAGGCCGCCCTTGCATACGTCGAACGAGCCAAGCGAGCGCGCCTGGGCGACTAGTTCGGGGGCAAGGCGCTTCCTCGGGTCGATCGACATTGGCACGGTAGTCTACTAAGGTAAAATGGATGTGTATGATTTAGATAGATAAGTCAGTCTGGAGATCTGTCGTGGTAGGAATCTCCCCATCTCGATGGTGTTTCCTCCTCCTCTCGCCTCTAGCCGAACGTTGCTTGCCCGCTCGCTTCGTCGCGGCCAAGCGATATGCGCGAGCCCAGAAACAAATAGATAAAATTAAAATAAAATAAAAAGACGTAAGACTGGCCACGGGGAGGCGATGCTGACCGTCGGATAGACGTGCCTGCGAGCCATAACGGCAACACGCCACCCAGAGCCCGCCCAGCGCTGCCCATACATACCCCTGTGCGCGTCGGAATGGCACGCCAGTGATGCAGGGTTCCGCCACACGCATACATCACAAACCTACAGACATACAGTAGACTGAGAATACACATGCATACACACACCTTTCCTTCCTTCGCCCGGTCCCGTTGGCTGCCATGTTGCTTGCTAGGTTTACTGTAGCTACGCTACCTATGTCATGCATCTCGAGCCGGCGCGTGGGATGGCATCGTGTCTGGCCGGACGTCTTTAGTGTAATAAGTCACCGCTTCTTCCGGGTGGCATGGGGCTGGAGGGTCTGTCTGCCCAGTTGTAGCGTAGCGTGCTCAGTATCGAACCATACGAGGATAAGTGTTGACCCGGGTGCGTGGGGAGTCGTGTTGTCTCTGCAGTTGTTCTGTGGTGCAGTTTACGGGGTCGACCACTTACAAGAACAGCTGCTGCATCTCCATACATAGTCACTTACACCGTACCAAACAATCTCGCAGAATGGCACCGAAGCCAATGATCCTGGCCCAGCGAAGGAATCGCTCGCTTCCCACGCCAGCTCCAGCTCCGACATGACTAATTTTCCGATAGAGCAAGAGTAATCAAACATGCCAATTGCGATGTGTTGATTCTGCATCGATCAACAGTTACACAGCGTTTGCGACGCGATAACCGAATACGTATATGCAGAGAAAAGACGCAGAGAGGGGAAACAGGTTCCAATTGCTGTCGGGAAGAAGGATGCAATCAATCAATTAATGGCGTGCAGGGTCGCAGGAGAGGACCGTGAGCTTCGGTGGCAATATCACATTGAAACACATAAACGAGGCCAATGGGACGACTGCGATACGCGACGCAGAAGAGCGAACCCAGATATAGAAATGGTAAAGGCAAGGTACGGTAGTGAGAGTGTTGACCGCCGTTTGTTCAGCTTTCACTACCACGGCATATTTCCCGGTTCTCGGGCCCGGCGTTCGGGCATTCTGACTTAGTATTTGCACCGGTCAACTTGCCTCGAGGTTGTTATCCCGTGCCTATGCGGCGTAGTAGGAGCACGGACCTCTCCTGAAATTATTAGTCTTTTCGGCCGTCCTGGTCGTTGCGACCCGGCGTTGACGCGGCCTCCTTCGGGGTGCTACTGCTATAAAGAGGTGGGTGTACTTCGTATGCTATAGTTCATCTTGCAACCCTGCCTGGCATGGAGTGTGCCGCGCGTGTAAATGCCTGCGCTCTCCTGCATCTTCCCCTGCGGCCTCAGGAACTCGGCTAGCTGGCAGAAAAGACTGATTACAAACATAGACGGTTGGTCATCGTATATGCAAAGGGGCGCTATTATACATCTTGTTAAGGATGAGCGCTACGTTTTTCTTACCATTTGTATGCATTGTAACTAATCGTCTAGCAAGTAAATATCCAGGCAATGCAGCTTTCGCAAGTATACCTAAGTTGTGTTGTGTTGTGCACAGTTCCGCAACTTATTCCCCGCCAAGACATCAGAGTAACGCCGTAAAAAGTTGTCAACTGTTTTCTATATCATGTATAACACTTAGCTGCCTCAATGAGTTGACCTTGCAGAAATACACTGACGTCTATCTTCTTTCGGAGTATCAATATCTCGTATATCCGTCCATCCGTTTACCATCGGTCGACGCAGCAGCGCCTTTGATGCGGCCAAAACGCGACCCATCAAATATGTCGCCACCAGCGGGTCAAAAACTCCATTTGATGGTACTTACACCGAGGTAAATGCAGCGGGCATGACGGTGTGAGGACTCCATGTTTCAATTGAAGTTGGACCTGAGCTTTTTATGAATACCCCATGCTCGAAGTCACAATTGTTCGGTAAAAGCTACGGTATTCGTACAGACCAACCATGCCGGATCCGCGCATTACTGTTACGGAACAACGCCCCGTAGTCTTTCGGGGGATCACCCATGTTGCTTCCGGCCTCGATTGAGAGGCTACGTTACTAGAAGCGGAACCTCCCATTTAGGGCTATCCGACGCGAGGAATCTTCTATACCTACTACTTGCGCATGTATGTATGTACATAATAGCTAGATGCGCAGCATGCTTGTGATATTGGCGAACGACGCGGTGATTACTGTTGGCATCGACAGGGACGGCAATGATCGGTGAAGCTCGAGAACAGGCAACGAGAATATCCGTACGAACACTTGCATGATGACATCCTCCGAGTTGCAGAACCAGCTTTCATCTCCATCAGCGCCAAGTGAGTCGAGGCCCTTGTGCTGTATCGTGGTGTTTTATAGGTATGGAGAGCATGAATAGTACGGAATAGGCTCATGCAGCTGCTAGTCTCATGCAAGCCAAGACGGTGCTTCGTTGTATAAGATCATATGCCTTCATAGAAATTTTATATGAATTCTTTGTATAAAATTTTTTGACCCATCCGAGGCAAACGTACCAGGCTTATTCGACGTCTCTAGTAGGGAAAATGAAACAGCTGCTTATTTGATGAAGCTCGGGGTTTCATGCTAGTGTATACTCAAAACTAGGAATAACGCTCATTGTGGTCACCATTGATCCCTGTTACTGGAGTTATGGATCGCAGGCCGCATGCATGCAGCCCAGGCATATGGCATATGCAGTGGTGGGCTACGGGAAGCTATATACTCCGAGATGATGTAACATCCGGACCACTTACAAGCTCACGACCTCAACAACAGCTGTCAACAGGGATAGCTTCAGCTATGCTTGACTCCGGTCTTTGATAAGGAAACTTCGGCATAGAAGCTTTCGGAAACGGGGCCTTGCGGGCCTCCCGAATCTCACGCATAGCCGTCCAGAAACTCGCTAACAACCTATCAAGCTTGTTCGATGTTGGATATCACTCTCCGATGAGGCAACAAACCCTAGACGGCCCCTGCTACCGGTGTGGTGCTCATGCAAGATACTTCCTTCTCTTCGATGGAACGGTATCAATGACTTACATGTAACCATGTCGATATAGACTGCCTTGCCGTCGCCCATCTTGCTGTAGTCTGCCGACCGGGTTCCGAGCCGGTATTGCTTGCGACATTGGCATGCAGTCGAATCAAGATGAGCACAACATACTAGAGACTTGGCACCTGGAAACATGAGATCCGTGTTGAAAGTTGACAACTCCTGGCAGTATATGCTTGATACGAAGAAACCTTTGAGTAGAGAGCAATTGCAGGCCGAGCTGTATTGAGCTCGGACACTTCGATGTCTGCTTACACCTCAAGGCACCGTAAGACTATTCCTGCTGAGCCTACCTACCTATTATAACAGGATGCATGATTACCGGGATGATCCCAGCTCAGAATTGCTCTGAAGTTAGTTACACTGACATCATCGAACTTTTATAATCAGCTACACTGCCGGTTGTTTGAGTTCATATGATACGCATCAACGGTTTATCAGCCCCTGCAACAGCCGCAACAGGAGGCATAATACTCTTGCAGGTCTCATGCAACCACAGCTGTCGTAAGAGCCAAGTTTTTGAGTCAATGCAGAGAGAGAGTTGTGCAGTTGAGAGATCTTGTCGTCCATAATTATGGCAACGCACTCCACAGATACCAGGCGCACCAACTTAGTCCGCCGTGATCTACGATCTGAGATTCGATGACCGCAGATCACCGAGTACAACTAACCACCATCCCCCGTTGATGGGGCAACTCCATACCGGAACTTTGGTATGGTTCATGGAAAGACTTTTCACCGCAGACTGACTTAGTTGGGCTATGAGACGATCTGTACCTGAATCATGAAATCGGCGATGGGTATGCAAAGTGGTAGAAACATCCACTTTGATCTATGCAGGTCAATGACAATCGTCTCAAGGGTCTGGGTGGATAAGTTGACTGCGGTACTGCGAGAAGACTCCATCGTTTAAAGTAGCATCGAGCAGCCGGTAAAGAAATGCACAAGGAATGTATGTTACACGGCCGATCCCGCTCGGGCTGAGAGCAGATTGTCGATCATATTGGATGGATGGGCGGAAGCCATTGGCGGAGATGAAACGGTGTTTGATATTGAGGCGAGCCGGGAACTGTGACATGTAGAAAGAAGGATCATATACACGTGCATGACACACTACACTACTTCGTACACTACGCTACAAACCAAAAGGCAGGAGCCGGCATGAGTTGTTAACTTGCAGATGGTGAAGATAGTTACTAGACTAGGCCGCGCGCTAGGTTAGTCAGTCCACTGGGCCGGAGCACGAATTAGTTCAGGTTGCACCAAGTTGGACGCAAGTTGGGGGACACAAGGACAGTGCGCACAACATAACACTGTGCATGTAGCTATCCTACCTAGATTGCCCGGGCCGCATTACCGGAATTTAAACCAAGCCCCATAATTTGTTAGGTAATTCAGCTCACTCCGCCCCGGATTCGAGCTGCATCCATCTTTCAACCAGAACATGAACCCGCCCTTTTGGGCACTTCGTCGAAACCGCTCTCCCCATTGGTACCGGATTGGGCGCGGCTCGTCCCAGATTCTCACATGACATATTACCCAAATTGAGCTTGATGATTGCTGGCCTCCACCGTGACCATCTGGGCAGTGGTCGGGGCCTTCAGAATGTCGACATCGAGCCAGTTCCGCCGTGCTTGTGCTTGCACTTGCACTTGCACTCCATGCGAGCAGCTGGACAAGACGCCCTAGATCGACCGCTAGTTGGCGAGGGCGTCGAGCGAATGCAGGTGTGCAAGGTATAGGCATTGGGATACGAGCAGCCACAAGCATAGGCACAAGCATGGCCATAGGCATAGACAAAGGCACAGGCACAGGCACAGGAACAAGCGTTGGTATCATGGATACCCGCTGCTTTCGGCCCATTCGGAAATTTCGCCTATCTCCAGAATCTTATACAGGGATCTTCGAGTAGTGTGTAAAGACTGAGCAATGAGGGTTGGTTAAAATGTACTAGGCCGGTATTGCTACGTTTCAGTACTACACACGCCTTCTTCGAACCCGCCCAGAGCTGGGCCGGAACTCGGTCACATTTACCCTAAGTACTGTCTGCACTGGTTCCGTGGAGGGCAGACAGCAAGATGGTGAAGGAATCATCGTCGTCATCAATAGGAATACCTGGCCTGGATGAGGAACCTGATCTAGTACCAAGCTTTATGGGCATCGGCCACTAGGTCGTTCGAGGTGCAAGCCCCGTCTGTCTCCAGACTACCGCTGACATATGGTATGCTTAGATCCTAGTTGCAGAGACAGCAAGTCATGTTTGGTTCCACTAGTTGTCTGCGGCACAGAAAGCGCCTTATCATTCTCTGGTCGGGTTGCTTCTAGTGCATGGCGTACTTCTTGTGCTCGCAGCACAATAAATACCGTCTGCTTACCGAAGTGAAAAAACCCCCCACTCCATGTATGTACGATCAACGCAAGTTGATGTCCCAGGACCAGACTCGACCTCCACCCGGTCCGTCATAGCCGTGGTTATTACTTGGCATGGGTGGTAATATATGCCTCTTATCAAGTTCATACATATTCGCCTGGACTACGAGACTAACCTGGAGCCGCGTGGTATCTCGCCCACTCTCCTCCACATTACGGTGCCTTTTCGGCCACCTCTACCTCACATGTCGAAGTGCGCTGATCGTCGCTAGGATAGCTCTTTTCAGTCAGCCTTGTGTGAGCGGTGAATTATTCTGACGGGGCAACTCTATCCTGTCTGTAACCCCAAGCTCGCTCGGGGATATATCACCCAGACATCCCATCACGCCATCCTGCCCATAAGTGTTTTGTAACATATACTCCTAAACACACTTTAAGTCCGCATTGCCAGTCTTGCCTCAGGCTATAATACAACGGAGTCGCTTCCATTCCCGGCGGATACTGCATATTCACTGGGTCCTATAGTTATATAGTGCCCATATCTTTCTCTCTTCCGATACCTATTGAAAGTGATCTTCAATATTGCTATTAGTTATTTATCTTCTACTCCAGCTGCCTACATTGCCCATTCCAAGTCCAAATTTCTCTCGGTGATAGGTGTTTGCTCACTGTCTCGCGTTCGGTACCTTACCCAACCAAGCAGCTCCAACAGTCCAAAGCATCGTTCTTGAAAACTCCTCAACCGTAGCCTTCTCTGTTTGAGACCACACAAAGACGACGTCCACGACAATGGATCCCCTCGACGATCATGAGTACGACGGGGTGGATCCCCTCGCCTCGCCGTCTGACGGTTCCAATATAACACCAGATACCGAATACTCTCCTCCTGACAGCCCATTTCCAAAAGAACGCCAGTTACAAGATAGTCGCACCACTGCGAGGCAGAAGCTCATTTCTCTCACCCTCGAAGAAAAGGTACGTTTTGTTGATGGACAAGCCAGTATCATCACACTAATCAGACTACAGATTTCCCTTCTTACTGCTGCAGATTTCTGGAGAACGAAGGCCATCCCTGAGAAAGACATACCAGCCATCAAAACTAGTGATGGACCCAATGGTGCCCGTGGTGGCATTTTCGTGGGAGGCACTAAAGTTCGTGTGATCAAATCTCTGTCGTTGGATTATAGTTGCTTATGTTTGCATTCTCATACAGGCCGCTCTATTCCCGTGTGGCATTTCCTTGGCAGCCACCTGGAACAAAAACCTACTTTATCAAGTCGGCCAACATCTAGCACACGAGGCGCAAGCAAGATCAGCACAAGTGCTTCTTGCCCCGACCGTTTGCATGCACCGGCATCCGTTAGGCGGGCGGAATTTCGAATCATTTTCGGAAGACCCTCTTCTTACCGGAAAACTGGCTTCTCAGTACATCCAGGGACTTCAATCTCAAGGAGTTGCTGCCACTATAAAACGTCAGTCTTATTTATTCGCATTCTCTACTAAACTTCATCTAATCTGCGCATAGATTTCGTCACAAATGAGCAAGAGACGCATCGCCTTACCATTGACTCCTTGGTAATGGAGCGGCCCCTGAGAGAGCTGTATTTGCGTCCCTTTGAGATTGCCATACGCGAAGCCAACCCGTGGGCCGTCATGTCATCCTACAATCTCATCAATGGTTCTCACGCTGACATGAATGAACACACATTGAAGGACATCTTGCGAGGGGAGTGGGGTTATGACGGGTAAGCATGACATCTCGCGTACATCAGAAGAGGAATTAACTAGCGATTTTAGAGCGGTAATATCGGATTGGGGCGGCGTCAACTCGACTGTAGAATCACTCAAGGCGGGCTGCGATATTGAATTTCCCTACTCGACGAAATGGCGATTCAGTAAAGTCTTGAAAGCACTTGAAAATGGCGAGCTCACGGAGGGAGACATTGACCGAGCTGCGGAGAACGTATTAACACTTGTGGAGCGGACAAAAGGAGGCGACATGTCAGCCGAAGAGCCAGAAAGGGTAGACGATAGGGCTGAAACTCGTGCGCTGATCCGCTCAGCTGGTGTCGAGGGCCTCACTTTACTAAAGAACGAGGGCGGATTATTGCCGATCAGTCCGAAAACGGCCAAGATTGCCGTGATTGGGCCGAATGCTAACCGGGCGATCGCAGGCGGCGGCGGTAGCGCCAGCCTTAACCCATATTACAACACACTTCCCCTAGACAGCATCAGGAAAGCCGCACACGGAGAGATAATCTACGCCAAGGGATGCCATATCTATAAATGGCTCCCGGTGGCATCGCCATTCTGCACGGATAAGTCGGGGAAGCCGGGCGTGACGTTGGAATGGTTCAGCGGTGACAAATTCCACGGCGATGTTGTTGTCACGCAACGGAGAACTAATACAGACCTCTTCCTCTGGGACTCGGCGCCGTTGGAGCAGCTCGGACCCGAGTGGTCGGCCGTCGCAACGACGTATCTTACCCCGACTTCGTCAGGCAAGCACACTATCAGCTTCATGAGCGTCGGTCCTGGCAAGCTGTATCTCGATGGAGAACTCGCACTCGATCTCTGGAACTGGACGGAGGAGGGCGAAGCGATGTTCGACGGGTCCATCGATTATATGGTGCATGTTGACATGACCGCCGGCAAGGCCGTCGAGCTGCGCGTCGAGATGACGAATGAACTGCGCCCGATTTCCAAGCAGAAAGAATTCAACATGACGCACAAGTACGGCGGGTGCCGGATCGGGTTCAAGGAGGAGGACCAGGTCGATTATCTCCAGGAAGCCGTGGACGCCGCCGCGCGAGCAGATGTCGCTGTCGTTATCGTTGGTCTTGATGCCGAGTGGGAGTCGGAAGGCTACGACCGGCAGACCATGGACTTACCGTCGGACGGCAGCCAGGATAGACTTGTCCAGGCCGTTCTCAAAGCCAACCCCCGAACTGTTGTCGTCAACCAATCCGGCTCACCTGTGACCATGCCTTGGGCCGATGACGTTCCCGCTATTATCCAAGCCTGGTACCAAGGCCAAGAGGCCGGAAACGCCCTGGCCGACGTCTTATTCGGCTTCGAAAACCCGAGCGGCAAACTTCCAGTAAGTCGCCCCCGTAGTACGGTATATCATAATCCGCCACCCTTGCTAACATTCACACAGTCTACCTTCCCGCGTCGCCTCGAAGACACGCCAGCGTACCATAACTGGCCTGGCGAGAACCTGCGCGTGCTATACGGCGAGGGCCTGTTCATCGGGTACCGGCACTACGACCGCGCGCATGTGGCGCCGCTCTTCCCATTCGGGCACGGCCTCTCATACACTTCATTCGAGTACGGACGGCCATCGCTCAGCAACCGCGTATTGACGTCCTCAGCGCCGATTCACCTGGTCATGGCGGTGACCAACACCGGTAGCACCGCAGCTGGTGCGGAGACCGTGCAGATCTACGTCCGCGACGAGAAGTCGGCGCTGCCGCGCCCCGAGAAGGAGCTCGCCGCCTTCGAGAAGGTCTTCCTCGACCCCGAGGAGACTAAGCACATTACGGTGCCGATTGATAAGTACGCTGTTGGTTATTATGATCCTGCGAAGAAGGCGTGGGTCGCGGAGGAGGGCACGTTTAAGGTGCTGATTGGTGCTTCGGCGACGGATATTCGGTGAGTACTTTCTATTGTCCCTGAATCTGCACACTTTAAAACATGCTAATCAGTTCGCTCGTTACAGGCATTCGGTCACATTTGAAGTCAAGGAGTCATTCACCTGGGTCTTCTAATCTAGTCCCGAGTCTCTCCCTCTTGCTTGACTACTGCGTCCACATCGACGAAAGAAGCCTTGCACGAGGGGGGACGCTCTATTTTCGTTTCTTTGGTATCTACGGCTGCATGGGAACGGCTGGGTTAGGACAAACTGGCTTTGGCAGATTGAGATCTTTTATTATTTATTTATTTATTTATTCGTCGGATGATATTTGCACAACATAGCTGGATAATGGTTCTAGGTTCATATTCCCCCTGGAAATTCGAAGTACATATTATATTCATTTGTGATGTGTAGCATATTTGATGTGTGATGCGCTCTGCTCGTAATTACTTGGTGCAGTGGTCACTGATTTAAGTCATGTAACAAGATGAGCGGTCAAATATATCAGGTCCATGATCCAAGTAGACTTTAGGTGCAGTGCCCCTTTCATAATGGGCAAAAAAAAGGGAAAAAAAGATTCGGGAACAGCACTCGAACACTTGGTGTCTATTGCTACTTCAACTACTGCAGTGCAGAATCCGTCGCGCCTCTAGGGCTGCCTTGGACTTTCGTCTTTTCACTGTAGGCTGTACTCGAACGGAAAATCCCAATTAGGAATTTGTCCTGCCGACTACTTTACCATTGCGCCACCGAGGTGGGTTGGGAACGTCTGTTGGAGGGGAGCAGCCTTTTCATCCCTATATGCTTGCTCCGAGCAGTCCCCTTAATAGATGGTTACGCGGTAAGCAAGAGCACCGTGAAAGCTGTGCCTGAAATACATATGTAGGTAGCTCAGCTCAGTACAGTGCACCCGGCAATAATCGCGTCCTGTGCACTGTATGCCCCATTAGGCCGTCTACCTAACCCCGGTCTAGCTGCAGCCCAGCAGGCGCAGCTCCCAGCTCCTTTCAACAACATTCAACCCGGTGACTTTGTACACGACGACCCTTTTTTTTCTTCGAGGCGCTCATATAAACCCGTCCACAGTAACGTCGGCTAGCAGCCGGCCGCTCAGACGACAAATACGAAAACGAACACCCACTAATACTACAATATCGGCCACCGATATCGATATCCATTGATGGCTGCTGCCCGGTCTGACCGTCATGGCGCGGCCATCATATAGGACCTACGGGTCCGCGGGCTACGCGTCCAGCGCGCACGCACACGCACACGACCCGGGCGCATCGATCTGGGACGAAGTGATGGCGGGCGCGAGGAACATAACACGGCGGGCATGGGCATATGGTCACGGCCGCGGGCGCCAGACGGCGTGGAATTTCGCCGTCAAGGCCGGTCACCAGTTCAGGCGCAACCTCGTGCGCCATCGCCTCGTCAGCTTTCCGCACCTCCTGGTCGGCCTCTGGGTTCTGGTCTTGCTGTGGGGCGAGAGCTGGACCTTTGCGAGTAAGGTGAATAGCTGCGATTGGGATCATTGGGAAGATTGGGTACGTCAGTCCTCCCCAGTTCCGCTTCTACCCCTGACTACCCGTTCTGTTCTGCTTCGCGTAATGAAGACAGAGATAGTCATGTGGTCATCGCCATGGATGTTGGATCTCAATTAACGACTCGTTAACGGCTAGCCCCCCGGAGCAACACCTCACCGGCTCGTCTTCGTCGCCGATCCACAGCTCATCGATCCTCACTCGTACCCGGGCCGTCCGTGGCCGCTCAACCCCCTTACGATGCGCATTACCGATAACTACATGAGGAGATCCTACATCCAAGTACAGAAGATCCTACATCCAGACACCGTCATGTTTTTGGGCGATCTCTTTGACGGTGGGAGGGAGTGGAAGACGGCGTACGGAGACTTCGAAGATCCAGAATGGGCCAAGGGCCACCGACCCGCCGACGAGAAGAAGTATGTGAAGCAGTGGAATAAAAAGTATGGCGAAAAGTACTGGTTAAAAGAGTATGCGAGGTTCGGCCGGATATTCATCAACAACTGGATATGGGGAGGCACCATCCCCGCTCCCTTCCAACGTGGCCGAAAGCTCATCTCGAGCTTACCCGGGAATCATGATCTAGGCTTCGGGGCCGAAGTGAAGGTGCCCGTACGGCATCGATTCAGCGCTTTTTTTGGAGAGACAAATAGGGTCGACGTCATCGGAAACCATACATTTGTTTCGGTGGATTCGGTATCTCTGAGTGCCGACACATCCAAGATGAAGGACCAGGTCGACTTGCGCGCTATATTTCAGCCAGTAAATGACTTTTTGGTTGATGCCAAGGCAACAAAACGACGTGCCGTACAGAAGGAATTGCGCTTTTGGAGAGGCGAAGTGGAAGAAATCGCGCTTGAACATAAAGTAGATGAACTCGAAACCGCCGACTACAGTAATATCCCTACCATTGATCCCGGCGAGGATGCGCCCGACTTTCCCACTATTCTCTTAACTCATGTCCCGCTATACCGCGAACCCGGGACACCTTGTGGTCCGATGCGTGAGCATTGGCCACCAGCCAAACCCCCTAAGGGGCAAACAGGTCCCGTGATCCCTGATCACCGAAACGCCATCAGTGTTTCTGGCGGTTACCAATATCAAAACGTCCTCAGCGACGAAGATTCTATCAAGCTGATCAAGAGCATTGGTAACGTTATACACGTCTTTTCAGGCGATGATCACGACTACTGCGAAGTCGTACACTCACCAGAGAAAGAGAATGTCCCGGAGATTACGGTGAAGAGCTTCAGCATGGCGATGGGCGTGCCAACACCCGGCTTTCAGATGGTCTCGTTATATAACCCCGTTGATGACCAAGGAAAACCACCTCCCAGCTCTTCCGGACACACTCTGCAGACTCATCTCTGCCTTCTCCCTAATCAACTCTCCATGTTCATCAACTACGCTATTCTCGGTGTGCTAAGTATCACCATCCTTGTCGCGAGAGCGTTTCTCGTGCCACTCCTAAATCTTCAACCCTTTGCTCTAGAGCCGATATACAGCGCCCCTTCGGCCGTACTCCCCGTCTTCAAGGCGAAAGCCGACGCAGACGATGAAGACGAACCCGAGCGCGACTCTATATCGTCCGCCACATCAGCTTCTAATCTCCCATCCGCTCGCTTTGCTTCCCCTAGGACGACGAGGAGCCATTCACTTTCGCAGAGCGCGCAAGGCCGGAACGGCGTCCCTTCACCGTACTCGGCATCGCCGAAGAATAAAGCGAAGACCAGCAAGACCGGCCCCGGGAAGTGGGGCTGGGCACAGAATAGGGGCCCGCGGATACAGATCCGCCGCGACACGTATTATGACTCGAAGCTCCGCGGAGACGACGGTTGGAGACCGGCGTCCGCGCGGCGGAAGACGGGGTTTACTATCGTCACGGCCGAGATATGGACTTCGTGCTGGCGCGTCGTGTGGATGGTCGTCGGGTTTTATGCGTGGCTTACTTGGCGGGGATGAAGTGAAGCACTTGAACTTACCTGACCTGACTTATATTATAGGGTTGGTCTAGCTATTCGAAGCTGGAGCTAGTATAGAGAGGATGACGCGAAAGAAGGGATTACGTAAAATAATAGCAGCCGCTGCTCTGTGTATGTATGATCATCCGCTTCTGAGGAGAAGCGCTCTGGGTAGATAGATGAGTAGGAGGTAGAGAGGGCAGAGCACTTGGGGTGCTGCTGGTGTAATGAATATTATGGTTATTATATATATTGAAATATGCATCGAATATATGCCAATTCGAATGAAAAGATATATTTTCCAGGTGCTTATATGAGATAGCTAAAAAGGGGGCGGGCCCCATGTCAATACAGCACGTCTAATGCTGCAATATACAAAAACGATTCTCATTTCATCGAGTCAGTGAGATAAGAATCTTCACCAGAGGCACTGCCTTCCTGCCTAGAAATATTTCAACGCGGCTCGTCGTAGTACTCGATTTCCTAGGAAGATTGGCATAGGTAAAACACGAACGAGGTAACACATGAGAGTGTGCTCCAATCCGGCAAATTTTGATGGCGCACAAGAACTCGCAGCCCGAGACCTTATCGAATTAAGGGATGATCCGGTCTCGAGAAAAGTGTACAAAGATTGTTCATAGCTCGCATGCCCCTCACTACAGGTAGGCGTGCTGTGTTACGTGGATGATGTGGTATTTATTGAAACGCGTTCCTGTAGGTGTGGTGCTCGGCCCTTCTGATTAACTCATCTATTTATTCTACCGCAAGTTCTAAATTGACGCGCCGATCCCAACGCAAGGTTTGAGATCTACACTGTCTTCAAGATTGCTCATTGAATCGCCGATTTCGAACTTCACGACAGGGGTCGACCGATATCCAAAGCGCACGCACGGTGGACCACTACGTTCAACCGGTATCTACCATGCCGCTTCCAAGACTTATTAAAAACTCGAGGTCGAGAAAGGTGCCAAAAACGACACGTATTAGAGATCGAGCCTTGAAAAAACGACGTGTCCGCGCTCCCCCGGAGGAGGCAGAACTTTGCCTCCAATTTATTCCCCAGGACACCGACGAATCAGCAACTCTTTGGCGAAAGAGCATAACTCGGGTTCTGACGCTCTTATCGATCATTTCATTGTCTTTTTCACTGTCATCGTCCCTGGTCTTGGAACTTCTCATGGCCTCTTCATCCGGCTGGGGCGTGCAGCAAACCGTGCTTGGGTCATTGCTACCAAATGTAAGTGCGAGAATTCCCCTCCCGACAACTAATTACCACGGCACGCGGCTTAAAATACTTTTTGTAGATTTTAAACATCCTTCCATCAGACCTAGGCGCTATTCTGCCAGTAGATCAAGTGACGATACCCTTCCAGATATTCCTTGCGTCGATGCTCATCTTCGGCCGAACGAGGAAGACCGACAAGCATCGAGAAGAAGTCATATCCGTCGTGATGTTATTAGGCATGAGCTTGAAGCTATTCGCGGTGCTCGGAAATCCATATACGGTCGTCATTGGCCAGGAGATATCGATCATGCCATTCCTAATATCGCTGGGTGCGATCACGAGCGCTGTCTTGCATAGCGTTTGTCCCTCATTGCAGTAAGATAATGAGGATTGCATAACCGGCCCGAATGCAAGAGAGATGTCCATCGGGGCTGAGCGTTGTTCACATTCCCTGCGAAGCTCGTAACAATTTAGCAATGCTCACTGTAAATGGGACAGACCTACTTCGTACGACAAGTACCATTTAATATAGGAATAAGAGGACTCGGCAATACACTTGAGGAACAAGAAGACGTATGCTATTGAGCATAGGTAATCGCTGACCGGGAGTGTTGTCTCTGAGTCATATCAGGTCAAGCATCATCGCAGTATATAGCAGGAGAGGGGGGGGGGGGGGGGGGGTATGGGATTTTATTATTTAATACTAAAGAAAAAATTTATAATTAT